>JARWKJ010000012.1:2828411-2913411 GCA_029959095.1 Rhinichthys osculus
AACGTCAAGAGTATGATCTCCTGGCAATACTGTCTCCTGGACATCAACCGCATCAACTCACTCACCATCAACATGGTAACCGGCACAGGACAAAACATAACCCATCAAACGTATATATATATATATAACTAGAGATGCACCGATTCATCGGCTGGTGACCGGAATTGGCCGATGTTCACGTGATCGGCGACCGGCCGGTCAGTCTGACACATGCCGATTTTATGCCGGTCAAATCCACTCTTTTTTCCTAAAACGTTCGATTTTGACATCTTAATTTCAAAAGGCTATATCTTAAAAGTGATTAAAGATAGAGACTTTCTGTAAATTAGAGAAATATTAAGGATGACCCAAAGTTTATGTAGGGGTTACAATTTCCCATCTTATTAGCATATTATGACATCATATGGCGGCGGCAATCTTAGATTAAATGATAAAATGCAGCACTTCTTTCCCCCCAAAATGTCCCTCACCTTCTGTATGCTATATTGCACAATACTGAACGCTCAGGTATATAGTAAGAAGTAAACAAACTGTGTAAATCATTACTAATAAATGGTAGAAACAAACCGAATGCATGTAGCGGTTGGCGTTTTGCTGTAGAGATTTTCCATTTTACTACATACAGTAGGCACTCTGATTCCATGTATGGGGCACATATATATTATTCATATGATACACAAACACAAGTAGACAAGACCTGTTTAGTTCAAGCGCTCACTCGCGACAGCAAGGCCCAGATCATGATAGAGATGATGAGCAGCGTGGCCAGATCGAGTGTGCACAGCTCAGACTGCTGTCATTGTCATCGCGACTCCTCACCCTGCCTCCACGTCGCCCCCTAACTGTCCTATGGATACCTCGACCTCGTCTAACATACCCAGTGGGATAAACGGCTCACTCGTACACTAGCTCCGCTTTTGTTCACACTGATTCAATGCGCTCTAACTCGAACAGAAACATGACGTTTTTTGATTCGGGGATGAAGTATGACATGTCTGCCATCCAGTGGAGGGGAGGTCGAACGAAATTTGACACCCAATTTGACAAAATCGGCCGTTTTATTCAGTGCCGCATCTTGTCGAGTAAACTCGACCGTGGCGCCTAGAGGGTTAACATCGCACAACATCAGGATCACACGTGCACACATGTAGGAAACCTCGTAATTTACGGCAGTTTCACACCGCAAACGTGAGCAGCGCGTATTATTTCCAGCGTGCATGTAAATCACTGAGTGCATTCACACCGCGAGCAGTTCACGCGCGGGTTTCAGCGCGGAGTCTATTCCTGCTGCACTGCTCACGCTCAATTAAAGTGAAAGCACACTTTTGATGGACAAAATAAATATGATTGCACACAAAAAATGTGCATGTCTGGCGTGTTTTAACAAGAACTGGAGTATATGTCAAAACAGAAAATGAATTTTCTTTTTGAAATGAACACTTTTTTTTTTAATTGGCTATTGAATGTGAAAAGAAGGAAATGGTTCTTCCATAACACTGCACTTTAGATGTGTGTGAATTTCCCACACCAGGAGTCATTTATATAGTCCTATTTTATAGCGATTACTGTTCAAAAATGTTCTATGCAAAATGTAAAATGTTCTACTAAAGAAAATAAATATTTGTGTTTGCTGTAAAGTGGTTCGAAAAAATGAAATCCGTATCGGCAGCTCAAACTCTGAGAAATCGGAATCGGCCTAGAAAATTGTAATCGGTGCATCTCTATATATAACCGTATATATATAAGTTATTTTAAGGTGTTAGATTATATTCATATCATACATTTAGGTGCTGAGTAATAATAATGAACTGCATGTACTTAATGTCGGGTTATGGTTAGGATTAGGGTGTGGTTAAGGTTAGTTGCATGTAATTATACACAATTTATAGAAATTATTATTGTAACTACATGTAACAAGGACACTTTTAAATAGCTTTGTTACCTAAAAATAAATAAAAATTATATGATATATGTATAAATGTTACATATCAATGCTTAGCAAGGCTGCATTTATTTGATCAAAAATACAGTAAAAATTGTGAAATATTATTGTAATGTAAATCAGCAGTTTTCTATGTGAATATACAGTAAAGTTTAATTTATTCCTGTGATCAAAGCTGAATTTTCAGCATCATTACTCCAGTCTTCAGAGTCACATGATCCTTCAGAAATCACTCTTATATGAGGATCTGATGCTCAAGAAACATTTATGATTATTATCAATGTTGGAAACTGTGATACATTTTATTTTTCAGTATTTTTGCTGAATAGTTAAAAAATAACAGCAACCTTTTGTAACATTATAAATGTCCTTACTCTCACTTTTGATCAATTTAATGCATCCTTGCTGAATAAAAGTGTTAATTTCTTTAAAAATATATATATGTAGATGGATAGATAGATGATGGATGGATAGATAATATATATAATGAACAAAAATACTAATGCACATTTTATATGCTACTAATAAATACACAGTAGAACGGGTATTGTTCAAAATTCATGTATAACTTTGATGAAAGGTTTTGATCCACTTCATATATATATATATAAGTAGCATATAAAATGTGCATTAGTATTTTTGTTTATTAAAGGAGTAGTTCACTTTTTAAAAAACTTTTGCTGATAATTTACTCACCCCCATGTCATCCAAGATGTCCATGTCTTTCTTTCTTCAGTCGAAAAGAAATTAAGGTTTTTGATGAAAACATTCCAGGATTTTTCTCCATATAATGCACTTTGCTGGGCACCAAACGGTTCAAGGTCCAAAAGACAGTTTCAGTGCAAACTGCAAACTGTTCAAAGGGCTTTAAACGACACCAGACGATGAATAAGGGTCTTATCAAGCGAAACGATCGCTCATTAAAAAAGAAATAACAAAGTTTAAGTTTTATAAGCTCAAATGCTCGCCTTGCTCTGTTCTGTGTGACTCTCCTGTTCGAACTCTTTCATCAAAATGAACGAATCTTTTTTCGAGTCATTTCGTTCATTTCGTTCGTTAAATGAATCAAATGACTCGAAAAAAGATTCGTTCATTTTGATGAAAGAGTTCGAACAGGAGAGTCACACAGAACAGAGCAAGGCGAGCATTTGAGCTTATAAAACTTAAACTTTGTTATTTCTTTTTTAATGAGCGATCGTTTCGCTTGATAAGACCCTTATTCATCGTCTGGTGTCGTTTAAAGCCCTTTGAACAGTTTGCACTGAAACTGTCTTTTGGACCTTGGACCGTTTGGTGCCCAGCAAAGTGCATTATATGGAGAAAAATCCTGGAATGTTTTCATCAAAAACCTTAATTTCTTTTCGACTGAAGAAAGAAAGACATGGACATCTTGGATGACATGGGGGTGAGTAAATTATCAGCAAAAGTTTTTTTAAAAGTGAACTACTCCTTTAAGCAAAGCATGCAACAAAACAATTGACGTTTGATTACTTGGCATTAAACCAGGCTTGTGTTGGCTGGTGTGTGTGTGTGTGTGTAGCTGGCCAAGATGGGTCCGGAAGAAACCAACAGCATCCTCCGCAGTCTGGAGATGCACTTCCAGGAGTTCAAGAAGCACAGTCAGGGATCCGAGCTGTTCGGGGCCGAGGACCAGCAGCTCATCGAGAAGCAGCTCTCAGGAGCCCAGCAGCACTACGGCAAACTCGTGGTGGATCTGCCCGCGTACGGTTAGTGTCACACACACACACACACACACACAGCTGTGTTTTTGTGATATATGAGGATATTCCATAGGCGTAATGACTTTTATACTGGACAAACTGTATATTCTATCCCCCTACACTGCCCCTATCCCTAAACCTGCCCATCACACACACACACACACACACACACACACACACACACACTGCCCCTATCCCTAAACCTGCCCATTACACACACACACACACACACACACACTGCCCCTATCCCTAAACCTGCCCATCACAGGAGACATGCTGCATTTTTACATTTACAAAAAAAACATTGTTTTTTATGTTTTTTAAGCTATTTGAAATATGAGGACTCATGCAATGTCCTCATATATGTCCTCTCTCTCTCTCGCTCTCTCTCTCTCTCTCTCTCTCGCTCTCTCTCGTGCTCTCTCTCTCTCTCTCTCTCGCTCTCTCTCTCTCTCTCTCTCTCTCTCTCTCTCTCTCTTTGTGCTCTCACTCTCTCACTCTCTCTCTCTCTCTCTCTCTCTCTCTCTCTCTCTTTGTGCTCTCACTCTCTCACTCTCTCTCTCTCTCTCTCACTCTCTCTCTCTCTCTCTCTCTCTCTCTCTCACTCTCTCTCTCTCTCTCACTCTCTCTCTCTCTCTCACTCTCTCTCTCTCTCTCTCTCTCTCTCTCTCTCTCTCTCTCTCTCTCTCTCTCTCTCTCTTTGTGCTCTCACTCTCTCACTCTCTCTCTCTCTCTCTCTCTCTCTCTCTCTCTCTCTCACTCTCACTCTCTCTCACTCTCTCTCACTCTCTCTCTCTCTCTCACTCTCTCTCTCTCTCTCTCACTCTCTCTCTCTCTCTCACTCTCTCTCACTCCTCTCTCTCTCTCTCTCTCACTCTCTCTCACTCTCTCACTCTCTCTCACTCTCTCTCTCTCTCACTCTCTCTCTCTCTCTCACTCTCTCTCACTCTCTCTCTCTCTCTCTCTCTCTCTCTCTCTCTCTCTCTCTCTCTCTCTCACTCTCTCTCACTCTCTCTCACTCTCTCTCTCTCTCTCACTCTCTCTCTCTCTCTCTCTCTCTCTCTCACTCTCTCTCACTCTCTCTCTCTCACTCTCTCTCTCTCTCTCTCGAGTGCATGCTGGGAGTGAGTGGGCGGAGCGTGGTGAGTGTGGAAGTGAGTGGTAGCCGACTGTGGCTGGTAAGAGTGCTTTTTTTCAAACTTTTTCTTTTTTCTTGTAAGTGTTTTCTGTTTGTGTTTTTTTTGTTGTTGTTGTTGAGGTATTTTGTTTTGTTTTTGTGAGGATAGTCTGCTTCCAGCATTTGCTGGGAAGCATGGCGAATCCAAACACAATGGCTTTTGAAAATTTAACTCGGCGTCATGGAGTGAAGATTGATTCAAACGCTAACGTGGAAGATGTTTGTTTGGCTGTAGGAGATGTTGTGGGTCATGAAAACATTGTGTCCGCTTCGCGAATGAATAATGCGTTTGTGCTTTTTTTTAGCACTACTGAGAAAGCGAACGAAATAGTGCAAAAAGGTGTCGTAATCAAAGGTTCACTCACGCCGGTGTTTCCTCTGAGTACTCCCGCCAAGAGAATATTGATTTCAAACGTCCCTCCTTTTGTGAAAGATGAGATAATTGTGCAGGAATTGGCCCGTTATGGAAAGATAGTTTCCCCCATCAAAAAAATTCCGCTCGGATGTAAATCGCCTTTAGTAAAACATCTCGTGTCTTTTAGGAGACAGGTGTTTATGATTCTGAAGAATGGCGAAGATGAACTTGACCTGGTTTTTAAATTTAAAATAGAAGGCTTTGATTATGCTGTCTTCGCAACATCTGATACGACGATCAAATGTTTTGGTTGTTCGAAAATTGGGCATCTCAGTCGTAATTGCCCAGATAAAGTGAACAAAAACACAGAGCTGATTGATGCAGTTAAAGCAGGGAGCGCTGTCGATGAAAGTAGCGTGTCTGAGACAAGTGCAGCGGCGACTCCCGCGAGTACACCGATCGAGTCGCTCGAGGGAGCGAGCAGCGCGGATGCGCGGGCGTCCTGTTCTCCTGCGGATGATGGAGGTGTTGTGGCGGAGTCTCTGGCGGCCGAGAACGCGGTAGGGTTGAGTAGGCCTACATTATCGTCGGTGTTTGTGGAACAAAACAGAGAAATTGTACAGGAAAATCTGAGATTGAATGACTGTGAATTGGATATGGAAGTTGAATCTACTTTCAAAACTCCAATTAAAAGAAGAATGAGTCGCAACGATAAAATCAGTAAACAAATAAAAAAAAGTGACGCTGCTGAAGAGGAAATCATAGCTTCGGATGATGATGATTCTGATTCTAGCGTTTCTGTGTGTTCAGAGATTTCTGTTTGTTCCCAAAATGAAGCGGTAAATGTTTTGTACAAAGCCGAAGACATTAGTGTTTTTCTTCAGGAAACGAAAGGGCTAAAAGGCGTGCAGATTGAGGATTATTTTCCTAATCATGCACAATTTGTGAAAGACACCAGATATTTGATAAAGGACGGGGCTTTCTCAGATCTCGAAGTGTACCGTTTACGGAAGTTTGTAAACAAGTTAAAAAAACAAATTCCTAGAGATGAGAAGAATGCCATGGTTTAATCCCCTAAACTTGGTTTTTTTGACCGTATGCACACTCTCTGTTTTTTCTCATCTTAGTTTCTTGTTGAACCTAAATAAAACCATGAGTCAGCTAAAAATTGGAACTCTCAATTTAAACGGAGCTAGAGAAGTTCGTAAGAGGATGATGTTGTATGAATTTATAAATCAGAAGTCTGTTGATGTCATGTTTGTACAAGAAACGCACAGTGATCAAAGAAATGAGGTGGATTGGAAAAGAGAGTGGGGAGGACAACTTTTCCTTAGTCATAAATCCTCTGTTAGTGGAGGTGTTGCAATTTTATTTAGTAAAAATATGACTCCAGTATCTTATGAAGTTGTTGAAATTGAAAAAGGTCGTTTTTTAAAAGTTATCGTTAAATTTGAAAAAATTGTTATGGTTTTTTTTAAATATTTATGCTCCTAATAGTGGAGTGGAAAGAGTTTTGTTTTTAAATTTAGTCAACACTACTCTGAAAGGCCTAAATACAGATGATGTTTTAGTTTTAGGTGGAGATTTTAATTGTACCGAGAGTGATAAAATAGATCGAAATCATTTAGAACCACATGTTGCATCTCAAAGAGTTATCAAGCAACTCATTCAAACTTTTGATCTTTGTGATATTTGGAGATGTATGCATAACAAATTAAGACAATACACATGGGTTCATTGTAAAGATAATTTATTGTCTTTGGCACGTCTTGATCGGTTTTATAGCTTTAAGCACCAGTTCAATATCTTTAAATCTTGTCAAATTAATCCTGTAGGTTTTTCGGACCACAGTGCAGTTCTTTGTTCTGTCCTAGTTAGCCATGTGAAGTCAAGCAGTGCCTATTGGCATTTTAATGCATCTTTGCTTGATGACCAACATTTTAAAGATTCTTTTATTTTTTTCTGGGATGTTTTTAAACAACAAAAGCACTTATATAGCTCTTTACAGCAATGGTGGGATTGCGGTAAAATACAAATTAAAAATTTTTGCCAGCAATACACTCTTAATGTAACAAGAGAAATAACTAGATCATTGAATATTTTAGAGACTGAGATAGTTGATTTGTACAGTTTGTCTGAATCTACAGGCAAAAAAGAACACATTGAAGCTCTGAAATCAAAGAAAACTTTATTTGCAAACCTGTTGGACATTAAGGCACAGGGAGCGCTGGTTCGCTCACGTTTCCAGAAAGTGTCACAAATGGATGCACCTTCCAAATTTTTCTTCAGTATGGAGAAAAAGAACAGTCAAAGCAGAATAATTCATTCCTTGGTCTCTGATACAGGACAGGAGCTAACTAAAACTTCTGAGATAAGAGAAGTTGCTGTACAGTTTTATAAAAAATTATATACAGCTGATTTGATAAATGAAAAGATGACACTTAGTAGTTTTTTTGAAGGTCTGCCAAAACTTGATGAAGAGAGCAATGAAAGTTTGCAACAACCTTTGACAGAGCAAGAGCTTTATACAGCAATGATGAGTATGGAGAATGGGAAATCCCCCGGGATCGATGGGTTACCCATTGAATTCTATAAAACTTTCTGGCCCATTTTAAGAGAAGATCTCTTATTAGTGTTTGATGAAAGCCTTATTAATGGGTTTCTTCCGCTCAGTTGCAGAAGGGCAGTTATCACTCTATTGCCCAAAAAAGGTGATCTTCAAAATATAAAAAATTGGAGGCCTGTTTCTCTTTTGTGCTCAGAGTACAAAATCCTGTCCAAAACTTTGGCTACAAGATTGAGTAAAATAATAGGGAAGGTGATACACTACGATCAAACATATTGTGTACCAAATAGATCAATTTCTGATAATATAACTCTAATAAGAGATGTTTTAGAAGTTTCAAAGTTGTTTGGTATAAATATTGGCCTTATTTCTCTAGACCAAGAGAAGGCATTTGATCGGGTTGAACACCATTATTTGTGGCATACTTTACAAGCTTTTGGGTTTAATTCAAGTTTTATTGGTATGATCAGAACAATGTATTGTGAAATTGAAAGTGTGATCAAAATTAATGGTAGTTTGTGTGCCCCCTTTACAGTACAGAGAGGGGTTAGACAAGGCTGTGCCATGTCTGGGCTATTATATGTGCTGGCTATAGAACCACTGCTTTCTATGTTACGAAACAAGTTAAAGGGTCTAACATTGCCACAGTGTAATAATGCTTTTTATTTATCTGCATATGCTGATGACGTTATTGCTTTTGTAAATGATAGTAATGATGTTGAAATGTTACAAGAAGTTGTTAATGCTTTTAAAGATATTTCTTCAGCAACTGTAAATTGGGGAAAAAGTGATGCTTTATTGATTGGAAAATGGGAAGGAGGAAATCCCATTCTACCAGGAGGCTTAGTATGGCAAAAAGATGGGTTAAAATATCTTGGTGTTTTCTTAGGCAATGAAGTTTTCATGCAGAAGAACTGGGAAGGAATGGCAGATAAAGTAACAGGACGTTTGAAAAAGTGGAAATGGCTGCTTCCTCAGTTGTCTTTTAAAGGACGAACACTCATTATTAACAATCTTGCGGCTTCTTCCCTCTGGCATAGACTTGCATGCGTTGACCCTCCTGTTGGTCTCCTACCAAAGATTCAAGCAGAAACTGTGAACTTTTTTTGGGACAATTTGCATTGGATCCCCCAAAGCGTTTTGTTTCTGGCTAAAGAGGATGGAGGCCAAGGTCTAGTGCACTTGGCGAGTAGATGCGCTGCTTATCGTCTTCAGTTTGTGCAGAAATGTATGCTGGGATCTGAAAGACTTGTATGGAGACCAGTGGCTCAATGCATTTTACGCAGAATAAGTGGACTCGGCCTGGACAATGTTTTGTTTTTAATGGATTCTAAAAAATTTGATTTTAGAGGAGTTCCTGCTTTCTATCGAAGTCTCTTTAAAATATGGAGTCTGTTTAAGCCTCAATGGATGGAACCATTAATGTCCCTTTACTGGCTCCTGGAAGAGCCCATTGTGTGTGGAGCACGTCTTGATGTATCTGGGGACGAAATACCAGGTCTAAAATATTTGTTGTACAGAAGTGGATCTCTACAGTTGAAACACATTATAAATAATGCAGGTCCTGATTTTAAAGATGTAGAAGCAGTTTCAGCCTTTTTAAAGGTAAAATCTGCACGATACATTAAACGGTTTTTAGATAAACTGCAGGGGGCTTTGAATGTACAAGAAATAACTTTACTTGAAGAGTATAATAAGAAATGTATATTCCCAGACTGCGAAGATTTCTTTCCAGATATAAGTATTGTACCTGATCTTATTTCATTTAACGATATTAATCCCTGGTTGAAAAAGGAAATTGATGTGCAAATTGATTTTTTTGAAGCTAAAGGGAAAGCATTGTACAGAAGTATTGTGAAAGTGATGAATATAAAATGGTTAAAGAATAGAAGTGATACTGTATGGAGAGACACTTTAGAGATTACTGAAACAACAAAACCAGTGTGGAGGATTCTGTACAAACCTCCCTTACCTAAGAGAGTTGGAGATCTTCAGTGGAGGATACTCCATGGGGCTATAGCAGTAAATTCTTTTGTGGCAATGTTGAACCCAAATGTAAGTGAGAATTGTCCTTTTTGCAATGAAAGGGAGACTGTGTTTCATTGTTTTATGTTTTGTAACAGACTTTCTTTTTTGTTTAGCCTTCTAGAGCTTCTTTTTGAATCTTTTGAGGTATGTTTTACAAAGCAGGATTTTATTCTTGGTTGTATGTATACTATTAAGAAAAAATACAAATGTCAATTGCTTAATTTTATTGTTGGTATTGCAAAATTAGCTATTTATATAACTAGGAGAAATAAAATTGAACAGAAAGGAGAACAAGAACTTATATCAGCTTTTAAAAAAATGGTAAAATCACGACTTGTAATCGAGTTTAATTTTTATAAACTGATGAGTACATTGAATATTTTTGAAATTGAGTGGTGCTGTGATAATGTGCTGTGTTCATTAGTTGATAATGAACTGGTTATTTCAGAAGTGTTGATGTGAGGTTTTTTTGTATTAGATTGAAAAATATGTGACCTTTTTTTGTGAATGTTTTGTATAGTCATATTTGTGTAATAAAAAGGATTGTCAAAATTCAAAAAAAAAAAAAAAAAAAATTCTCTCACTCTCTCTCTCTCTCTCACACTCTCTCTCTCTCTCTCTCTCTCTCTCTCTCTCTCTCTCTCTCTCTCTCTTTGTGCTCTCACTCTCTCACTCTCTCTCTCTCTCTCTCTCTCTCTCTCTCTCTCTCACTCTCTCTCACTCTCTCTCACTCTCTCTCTCAATTCAATTCAATTCAATTCAATTGAGCTTTATTGGCATGACTGTAAAATAGCACAATATTGCCAAAGCAGTAGTAATATATAAACATATATGTAGATACATAAAAGTGAACAATAAAAAAACAAAAACAAACAAAAAAACATTTCCATATTATGCATAAATATATCTCAATAAATAAAATAACAGAAATATATACAATAACAAAAATAAGTACAGAGAGCAGTTTAATGGAGCAGAGGGTTCAGCCCTTCTCCCTCATATGATGGCAGGAGGACACATACTGCGCTGCCAGCTGAATACACTCTTCTTTCTCTCCCAATATATAAGACAGTTTGTTTATAAGGCTCTCTTGTTGGAATTGAGGTATAATCTGTGCTATTTGTGTGAAATAAGCGTCCCTGATGTTTTTGTACTTGCTGCACTCGGTGAGGAAGTGCAGCTCGTCCTCTACGGCCCCGTCAGGGCAGTGTGAACACAGTCTGAGCTCTCTCTCTCTCCAGCTCTGCTGGTGTCGGCCCGTCTCCACACACAGACTGTGGTCGCTAATGCGATACTTAGTCAGGAGCTTTCTCTGGCCATAGTTACTGATATCAGTCAGGTATGGTGCCAATTTATAATCTGACTTTATTTTGTGGAAATATTTTAATTTATTTAGTTGTGTGACCTTTATCTGCCAATCGTGTATGTATTCTTCTTTGGTTATTTTCCCTATTTCTTTTACTTTTGAGTGTCTAAATTGAATTGATGAATTGAGTTGGTGTTTTTCCACTAAATGTATCATGGGGTCACTCTCTGTGTGTCCTGCCCTGTGTCTGAGAGCGCAGTGATGGTAGCTCTCTGTCTGTGCGTCTGATAGATGAAACCAGAACTTTACGGCTCTCTTCTGGATCTCAGATAGGAGAGGGAATCTGCCTAATTCTGCCCGGCAACCCAGACTTGGAGCGTTTCTGTGAGTTCCCAGGATGTTCTTGCAGAACTCAAGGTGGAAAATTTCAGCGGGGGTTTTGTCCCAGGATTCGTAATTTAGTTTAAATTTGGGGCCCCAGATTTCGCAGCCGTAAAGAAGGATGGGTTTGATGATGCTGTCAAAGATTTTCAGCCACAGTTTGATGGGTGGGTTAAATTTGAACAGGGGTTTTCTTATACTGTAATAGGCCCTACGTGCTTTATCAGTCAGATCTTTTATTGCAGTGTCAAAATTTCCAGAAGCTGAGATTGTCAGACCCAAATAATTATAGCAGGTGACATGATTAAGAATTGTTCCCCCAAGTGTAAATGTGTATTTTTTGTCAGTAAGGCGAGGTTTTTTCTGGAAGATCATGATTTTGGACTTGTCCATGTTGATGGGTAAGGCCCAGTCGCTGCTGTACTGGTCCAGAAGCGAGAGGCTTTGGTGCAGACCCTCTTCATGAGGAGACAGCAGCAGAAGATCATCAGCGTACAGGAGGCTTTTGATTTCTCTGTCCTCGAGGGTCAGACCAGGACAAGAGGACTTCTCAAGTGCTGAAGCCAATTCATTAATATAGATGTTAAAGAGAGTCGGGCTGAGGCTGCAGCCTTGACGGACTCCTTTAGTTTGACTGAAATAATCAGTACGTTTGTCATTAATCTTCACCCCGCACTTGTTCCCGTTGTAAATGTCCTTTATAATGTCATATGTCCTTCCTCCTATTCCACTTTGGATTAGTTTTAGGAAAAGTCCATTATGCCATACCGAATCAAAGGCTTTTTTAAAGTCAATGAAGCAGCCAAATATTTTGCCTTGTTTTGTTTGTTGGACGTGTTTTTGTATGAGTGTGTGGAGTGTGTAAATGTGGTTTGATGTTCTCTGTTTAGGCATAAATCCAATCTGAGAACTGTTAAGGATCTTGTGTTGTTGGAGGAACTGAACTAGCCTGTCGTTGATGATGGAGCAGAAGAGTTTGCCCAGGTTGCTGCTCACTGTGATGCCCCTGTAATTATTTGGGTCGTACTTCTCGCCCTGTTTAAAGATTGGGGTAATCAAATTTTCTTTCCATGTCTCAGGAAAGTGTCCTGCTTTTAATAAAAGATTGAACAATTTGAGAATTGCCTCTTTCAGTTTGGGGCTGCTGTGTTTCAGCATCTCATTTGATATTAAATCCATGCCACAGGATTTTTTATTTTTTAGGGATTTTATCTTGTCTGTTAGTTCAATTAGTAATATGGGCTGGTCTAACTGGTTTAGCTGGTCTTTTACGGTGCGTTCCAGGTTATGGAGTTGGGAGGTCAGGTGTTTTTGGGTGAGGGTTGGTTCGTTTTGGGAATAGAGTTTTCCAAAATGTTCGGTCCAGATGTTTGGGTCATGGATGGGAATGTGTTTTGGTTCTTTTGATTTATCTAATTTTTTCCATAATTCCCAAAAAGAATTCTGATCTACTGCCTCCTCAATCTTATTAAGCTTTGATTTCATGTGATCCGCTTTTTTCTGTATTAGTATTGACTTGTATGTTTTGAGGGTTTGCTGATATTTGTCTCGTGTTTGTTGGTTTGCAGGGTCTCTGTGTTTTATATTTGATAATGATCTTAATTCTTTTCTTAATTTTTGGCACTCTTTATCAAACCAACCATCTTTAGCAGTTTCTTTCTTACATCTATAATTGTTTCTTTTTCTCAGGGCTTTTCTGACCACTGTAGAAAATATTTCGTTTAATTGGTGAGTTGCTAAATTGATAATTTTCTTCTCTTCACTAAATGGAGTAGATAGAAATGAATCTATCATGTTCTGGACCCGGGTGCTGTGGAGCTGGGCTTCGTACTGGGCAGGACTGTCTTTACCCCATATAAATGTGGAGGGGAGGGGGTGCAGTTTAACCTTCGGGTCTGAAGGCCGGAGATTCGCGGATCTGTTCAGACTGAGGACTGTGTGACTGTGGTCTGATAATGGCAGCTGTGGCATGACTGTGTAATAGTTGAGTTTACTGTGGTCTACATCAGTGATGGCGTAATCTACTGCGCTGCTGCCCAGATATGAGCAGTAGGTGAACCGACCCAGAGAATCTCCCTTTGTCCTGCCGTTGACTATATACAGGCCCAGGCTTTTGCAGAGCTGCAGGACTTGTTTTCCGTGCCTGTTTATCGTGTTGTCATAATTCTGACGTGCCTTCGTAAAGTGTTTCCGTTGATATATATGTGAGTTGTTAATATATTTGTCTCCATCTGAGGTAATGTAATCCGCTTCCTTCCCCGTTCTAGCGTTCAGGTCCCCCATTAACAGAACCGACCCTAGAGCTTGAAAGTAAACGATCTCTGACTGTAGGGTTGGGAAGATGTCTTCATTATAATAAGGAGACTCGTATGGGGGGATGTATGTGGCACACAGGTACATGTCCTCATCTAAACACAGAAGCTCTTTTTGAAGTTTTAACCAAATGTGTGTTTTCCCTTTTTTCACAGGCTGAATATAATGCCACAGATGGTCTTTAAACCAAACTATGATTCCTCCTGAATCTCTTCCGTTTTTAATATTAGGCTGTTTGATAGAAGGGATTCGTAGCTCTCTGTAGTTTGGAGGAGTGCAGATTTTGGAGTCTAAACGACACCATGTCTCAAGTAATATAATTATGTCTGAACTATATACAATATTTACAAAATCAGGGTTAGTAGTTTTCTCCCCAAAGGCAGAAGAGAACAATCCCTGAATGTTATAGCATGTTATTTTAAACGATGACATTGACGAATATTGGATTTACCAGAAAAATGTATGAAATTCATGACCCAATCATGTTTTAAAATATAGATTAATCAATTAGAAAGGTAAAATAGATGATATATAGAAGTATGGTCAGTCGGTCAATTTTACACATTGGATAAAAAATAAAAATTAAATTGTAAAATAAAATAAAAAATAAAAATAAAAAAGTGATTAAGAAATAATTATCATTCTTGACAGACACACTATGAGTACTTAAGCTAACATATTGTCACATATAATCTTCAGCATGTGTTTGATCTGGATCAGGTCGGTGGTGTCGGCTCTACCTGTTCCTGCCACTACAGCGGCGTAGCTGTCCGTCTGTCCGACTGACTCGCGCTCAGGGGGGGTTTTCTGAGGGCGTTTCAGGGCTGACTCCTTGATGGTTTTTGCGAACAGTCTCATGCCCTCGCGATGGATGTGGATACGGTCATATAGATGCTCATGGGTGATGCGCTGATGGTTGGCTATGTGAACGCTCGGCATTGAAGCACAGATGTTGGCTATCTCCGCGTTGATTGTGTTGATGATCCTTTGAGGGACGTCTCTGCGAGGTAGAAGGGTTGAGATGATGACCTTGGCTCCGGGGTAGATCCTGCTGGCTGTTTTCACCACGTTGGACAGGGCTTTAGTGACGTCCACCCTCGGACTGAGGTCGTTTGTTCCGGTGTGAAGGATGATGTGTGACGGTGCACCCAGCACTCCCTCTCGCAGCAGTCTCAAAGCAGAGTGTGAGGTGGGACACCAGAACTTCTTCACCGATCTGCCCGGAAACAGACGTCTGTGGTCAAGATGGTGGCCGTTGGAGTCACAGAGGATGACGATGTTGTCTTTACTCGCCTGATCTCTGCCGGTGCTCGTGGATGGTGTTGCAGTGGGTGGACGGTATGGTGTGGTGCTGCTGCTGACCTTCCTCTGAGGGGCTTGATGAGATTGTGGGGTTGCAGGAGTGAAGGAGCTCAGTGATGGTGTACTGACACACTGCTGATGTTCAGGAGTGAAGGAGCTCAGTGATGGTGTACTGACACACTGCTGATGTTCAGGAGTGAAGGAGCTCAGTGATGGTGTACTGACACACTGCTGATGTTCAGGAGTGAAGGAGCTCAGTGATGGTGTACTGACACACTGCTGATGTTCAGGAGTGAAGGAGCTCAGTGATGGTGTACTGACACACTGCTGATGTTCAGGAGTGAAGGAGCTCTTCTTTGTGTGTGCTGACACTGCTGATGATGGGATGTGTTTCGGCGTGGAGGCGCTGGGTGTTTGAGTGCTGACACACTGCTGATGTTGTTTTGTGTGCAGCTGGTTTCTGGTCTCTTCCAGCAGTCTCTCCAGTGTGTGGCCGTGTTGTTCTCTTCTACCCAGATCCTCTCTCACCCTCCTCAGCTCCTCTCTCAGCTCCTGATTGGCCTCCTCCAGATGTTTAACGGCTGAGCAGAGCTGTTGTAGTTGTTGAATGCTGTGATGGCTGGTCATATTCAGGAGCTGGTGGAAGTTGTTGGTAGTTTCCTCTTTAAACAAGTAGTAGTCCTGCTCCAGCTCCGCGATGTTGTCTCTCAAGGCCTTTATCTTGGGAGACGCAGGAGTGCTGATGTGTCTGTCTGTCGGAGGAGTTCTTGAGCCTGGGTCA
Organism: Rhinichthys osculus; assembly: GCA_029959095.1. Lineage (NCBI taxonomy): Eukaryota > Metazoa > Chordata > Actinopteri > Cypriniformes > Leuciscidae > Rhinichthys > Rhinichthys osculus. Next base: position 2,844,284 of record JARWKJ010000012.1, read on the forward strand.
GTGTTTGTGTCCGTTGTGTTGCTGAGTCCCTCCTCTGTGCTTCTCTTCAGTTCAGGGTCTTTCTTAATCTTCTGAACCTCCACTTTAAGGTTTTTGAAGTTCCTCTGGAATTCATTAAGGCTGGTTTCTGGTCCCTGGACCATGACGGTTCCGTTATGATATAGGTTCACAATCAGCTTTGTGTCGTTGTCTCCTTCCAGAGTGAGTTGTCTGCCTTTGCTGATACCTCCTTTTCTTCTACATGTCATGGCAGAGCTGAGGATGGTGTGCCAGGCTGATGGGTGTTCAGTGAAGAACAGCAGGTTACACCGGACTCTGTTGTCTTCTGGTCCACTGTAGTCAGACAGCAGTAACTCTGGGTTCTCTCTCAGGATCATCTCTTTCATCTTTTTCTTATCTTTTGTAGATTTAACTTCTGCTGGATATATTATCTCCAGCTCCTCTTCATTTTTGAAAAATGCCTCTGCATTAGGTAGGCCCATGTTGTTCTCAACTGAATTAACTGCCACGGAATGTTAGCTTGGCTAGCAGTTAGCTTGATATGTTGAGTTTCTATGCAGTTTTTAGGTGATGACAAAAAAATTAAATCGTTTTCAGAGGTCTTACCTTCAAAATCTTCTGCCTCTTTTGTTCACAATCATATATTTGCAGGTTGAGTCATAAAAAACTTACATTTTCTGGCAAAAATGTTGTTGATATCAGGAGCTCATATTTTTGCTGCCAACTGTTATCGGAACCATGACAACAATCTCTCTCTCTCTCACTCTCTCTCACTCTCTCTCACTCTCTCTCTCTCACTCTCTCTCTCACTCTCTCTCTCACTCTCTCTCTCTCTCTCTCTCTCTCTCTCTCTCTCTCTCTCTCTCTCTCTCTCTCTCTCTCTCTCTCTCTCTCTCTCTCACTCTCTCTCACTCTCTCTCTCTCTCTCACTCTCTCTCTCTCTCTCTCTCTCTCTCTCACTCTCTCTCACTCTCTCTCACTCTCTCTCTCTCTCTCTCTCTCTCTCTCTCACTCTCTCTCTCTCTCTCACTCTCTCTCTCTCTCTCTCACTCTCTCTCACTCTCTCTCACTCTCTCTCTCTCTCTCACTGTCTCTCTCTCTCTTCTCACTCTCACTCTCACTCTCTCACACACACACACACACACACACACACATTATGGCCTATAACAGACACACAATGAGTCTCTGCGGTGTTGTGTGTGTCGCAGCCGCTAGCGGAGAAGGATCGGAGTTTTCTGCGGCCGTGAGCATCAAACTCCTGAACCAGCTCAACGCTCTCAGATTCAGCGTGGAACGGGCCGAATCTTCCCTCGTCACTTTCCTGTACATCCCGTTAGGAGAGGACGGTCCTGAAGAGTGCAGTCGCCACATCGCCAGCACACAGGTGAGCATCACACACACAACACCATTTTAGGATTATTTATATATATCATTTTTTCTATTAGTAATTTTTATTTTTTTATTTGTTAAACTTTTATTTTGTAACTTATTGCATCTGATTTTTTCCATCTGATATTCATCAAAGAATCCTGAGAAATAAAATGTATCACCGTTTCCACCAAAATATGACTCTTTTATTGACTGCTTTAATACGTTAGTCATTTTTTTATAGCAAATATAGACTGATGCATACAAACCACGGAAGCAAACAACAGATCTGCATAAATCTGTATTGGGTGAACTATCCCTTTAATAGGGGACTTTAGTTATATTATAGTTGTATTAACATTTTAAATTAGCTTTTAGTTTAGCCAATTAGTTAGTCAATTAGTTATAAATTAGCTTTCATTTTTATAAATTTTCATGCTAATTTATAACGAATTGACTAACTAAAATTAACATGAAAAATATAAATATAAAAGCTAATTCATAACGAATTGACTAACTAAAATTAACATGAAAAATATAAAAATAAAAGCTAATTTATAACGAATTGACTAACAAAATTAACATGAAAAATATAAATATAAACGCTAATTCATAACGAATTGACTAACTAAAATTAACATGAAAAATATAAAAATAAAAGCTAATTTATAACGAATTGACTAACAAAATTAACATGAAAAATATAAATATAAAAGCTAATTCATAACGAATTGACTAACTAAAATTAACATGAAAAATATAAAAATAAAAGCTAATTCATAACGAATTGACTAACTAAAATTAACATGAAAAATAAAAGCTAATTCATAACGAATTGAGTAACTAAAATTAACTTTTATTTTTATATTTTTCATGTTCATTTTAGTTAGTCAATTCGTTGTGAATTAGCTTTTATTTTTCATGTTAATTTTAGTTAGTCAATTCGTTATAAATTAGCTTTTATTTTTATATTTTTCATGTTAATTTTAGTTAGTCAATTCGTTGTGAATTAGCTTTTTATTTTTATCATGGTAATTTTAGTTATTAATTTCGTTATGTGCTTTTGACAACAAAAGAAATGTTTTAGTTAGTTTTGGTTTTTATTTATTTTCTGTTAGTAATTTTAGTGCTTGAACTCGAAATTATTTCAATTTATTTCCAAGGCAATGTTTCTAATTTTTCATTTTGTTTACGTTTTCCAACTAATATTTATATTTTATTTTAGCGTTATTTCCAATTAACAGAAATGCTAGTTACACTTTATTTTACAGTATGTGTTCTTTCAGTTGACTTATATAAGGTATATAGGGGCAGGTTCAGGGTTAGATATAACCCAGTTATTGTAATTGCTCTTAAAAGTACATACTGTAGTAGTGTATACATGCGGAACTGGACTGTACCATAAAGAGCTGCTGAAACGCTTGGGTTTTATACTATAACCCTGACATGAGGACGATCTCAGACATGTATTGCTGATGTCCTGGTGTGTTCAGGTCTTTCAGAAGGACGTGCAGACTCTGAAGGGAGAGTTCGTGAGTCTGAGAGAAAGCGTTCAGGCTGAACTCAAAGACGCGAAGGACACCGATAAAGCTAGATACCTGCGGGGTCAGCTGGAGGTCATCAGCCAGAGTCTGGCTAACCTGGAGAACTACACCGCCTCACATCTACAGAGGTACACCTGCTCTTCCCATGATTTCATGCGATTATTTCATGGTAGAGGTACAATACTGTTCACACGTTTGTCCGTAAGATTTTTTTAAATGTTTGAAAGTGCATTTATTTGGCCAAAAATACAGTAATTTAAAAAAAATATTATTACAATTTAAAACGCCTGTTCTCTATGTGAATATATAGTAAAGTGTCATTTATTCCTGTGATTAAAGCTGAATTTTCAGTATCCAGTCTTCATGATGATTTGATGATCAAGAAACATTTCTGATTATTACCGATGCTGAAAACGGTCTAAAATCAGATGAAAAAAATCAGATGCGATAAGTTACTAAATAAAAGTTTATATACATGAAACAAATACATGAAAAATACCAGAATAATAAGTTCAAAAGAACGGCATTTATTTGATATAGAATCTTTTGTAACATTATAAACGTCTTTACTGCCACTTTTGATCAATTTAATGCATCCTTGATGAATAAAATAATAATAAATCTTACTGACGCCAAGCTTTTGAACGGCAATCACACTTGTTATTTAATTTATTAAATTTTTTTTATGATTTATTTATACATTTTAAGATTCATTTCAAAACAGTGGGAGACAAAAAGACACTAAAATATGTAACAGTAAACAGATACACCGAAGCCCACTAAAAACAACAACAAACAAACAAACAAAACAACCACTTCAGTTATTTTTGTGTTATTATATATTACATACAGTATCTATATTTTTATAATCCAGTGTTTATGAACTGGTTCACAAATGAAAGGTGCTTCATATCATTTGATTATTTTCTGTTTTTATGTGGAACTTGATGGACCGGATCGGATGATTTATATTAGATGTCTGCAATCAGATTCACTTAAAGAAACACTTCAGTTCAAAACAGCAAAAACATTATAAATGTGATATCAGCTGTAAAATATAGCTATTAAATATTCATATTAATATATATGATTTCAGGTTGAGTTTGGTGAAGACGCTGCTGAAAGATCTGCTGAAGGCTGATGACGTGGTAAAGGTTTATGAAGCTCGACTGATAGAGAAGGAGACGGTGTCTCTGGACCCGGAAGAGCTCCAGAAATACCAGAAAGTGCTCCAGGTAATCATTACTGAAGCTATTATTAACGTTTATATGATACCACACATCTCAAATGTGAGTTTTTTGATGCAGAACATGTCCTTGCATTCAAACTGTGAGATATTGTGCAACAAAATGCAGAATTCAGGGATCTCAAGATTGATTTTAATGGCCAAAATTATAATATCAATAAGATGTGCTAATATCCCTGTCTCAATTTCCAGTCAAATATCTAGTCATCCTTAAAACCAGACATTTACTCGGAAGCAAAGCTGTTCAATTTAGATATTAAGACTTGTTTTAAGAAAATATATCTATCATTTTTCGTTGTTGTTTTAAGTATTCACTGCAAAACAGTATTTTTGAATATTCTTAAATCAAGGTATATCTACTGAAGAAGCTAAATGACTGAAGATATTAAGTCTAAAAGTCATTTTTGCTTCTCAAGTGTCTTTATTTCCAGTACAAATATCTAAACTTTTTTAAATCAAGACAAAATTATTGAGAAAAAAACGAATTTTTGCTGTGTGAATCCAGCCTACTGTTTGATTACCCCTTTTTTTCAGTTTTAATTATTAATTAGGTTCTCATAATTGTAATTTTATGTGTATGGCATGACTTGTACATTCAGTATTTTTAAAGATGGATAGAGGTATAATTTCTGATATATGTACTATAAAAAATATTATTCATTGTTATCAACAGTTCCCTGTTATGAAAAACAAACAAAGCATACATGTAGTGAGAAAAAAAACTCTCTTAAAGCAAGTTGTAATAACTTATGCAATTTTGCTTCTTGAATACATTTGTTGTTTTAGAGATCTTTCTGAAAACCTGCTAAAATAATTATTTTTGTGCACAGCCCTTAAAGGGATTGTTCACCCAAAAATGAAAATTAGCCCATGATTTACTCACCTAGGTGTATATGACATTCTTCTTTCAGATGAATACAATCAGAGTTATATTAAAAAAATATCCAGGCTCTTCCAAGAGAATGGCAGTGAATGGTAGAAGTGCATCTATCCATGATAAAAGTGCATCTATCCATGATAAAAGTGCATCTATCCATCATAAAAGTGCATCTATCCATGATAAAAGTGCATCTATCCATCATAAAAGTGCATCTATCCATGATAAAAGTGCATCTATCCATGATAAAAGTGCATCTATCCATGATAAAAGTGCATCTATCCATCATAAAAGTGCATCTATCCATGATAAAAGTGCATCTATCCATGATAAAAGTGCATCTATCCATCATAAAAGTGCATCTATCCATAAGTGCATTTATCTATCATAAAAGTGCGTCTATCCATCATAAAAGTGCATCTGTCCATCATAAAAGTGCATCTATCCATGATAAAAGTGCATCTATCCATCATAAAAGTGCATCTGTCCATCATAAAAGTGCATCTATCCATGATAAAAGTGCATCTATCCATCATAAAAGTGCATCTATCCATCATAAAAGTGCATATATCCATGAAAAGTGCATCTATCCATCATAAAAGTGCATCTATCCATGATAAAAGTGCATCTATCCATGATAAAAGTGCATCTATCCATCATAAAAGTGCATCTGTCCATCATAAAAGTGCATCTATCCATGATAAAAGTGCATCTATCCATCATAAAAGTGCATCTGTCCATCATAAAAGTGCATCTGTCCATCATAAAAGTGCATCTATCCATGATAAAAGTGCATCTATCCATGATAAAAGTGCATCTATCCATGATAAAAGTGTATCCGTCCATCATAAAAGTGCATCTGTCCATCAAAAAAGTGCATCTATCCATCATAAAAGTGCATCTATCCATCATAAAAGTGCATCTATCCATCATAAAAGTGCATCTATTCATCATAAAAGTGCATCTATCCATCATAAAAGTGCATCTATTCATCATAAAAATGCATCTATCCATCATAAAAGTGCATCTATTCATGATAAAAGTGCATCTATCCATGATAATAGTGCATCTGTCCATCATAAAAGTGCATCTATTCATCATAAAAGTGCATCTATCCATGATAAAAGTGCATCTATTCATGATAAAAGTGCATCTATCCATGATAAAAGTGCATCTATCCATCATAAAAGTGCATATATTCATGATAAAAGTGCATCTATCCATCATAAAAGTGCATCTGTCCATCATAAAAGTGCATCTATTCATCATAAAAGTGCATCTATTCATGATAAAAGTGCATCTATCCATGATAAAAGTGCATCTATTCATGTTAAATGTGCATCTATCCATGATAAAAGTGCATCTGTCCATCATAAAAGTGCATCTATTCATCATAAAAGTGCATCTATCCATCATAAAAGTGCATCTATCCATCATAAAAGTGCATCTATTCATCATAAAAGTGCATCTATTCATGATAAAAGTGCATCTATCCATGATAAAAGTGCATCTATTCATCATAAAAGTGCATCTATTCATCATAAAAGTGCATCTATCCATGATAAAAGTGCATCTGTCCATCATAAAAGTGCATCTATTCATCATAAAAGTGCATCTATTCATGATAAAAGTGCATCTATCCATCATAAAAGTGCATCTATCCATCATAAAAGTGCATCTATCCATGATAAAAGTGCATCTATCCATGATAAAAGTGCATCTGTCCATCATAAAAGTGCATCTATTCATCATAAAAGTGCATCTATTCATGATAAAAGTGCATCTATCCATGATAAAAGTGCATCTGTCCATGATAAAAGTGCATCTGTCCATCATAAAAGTGCATCTATCCATGATAAAAGTGCATCTATCCATCATAAAAGTGCATCTATCCCTTTAACTCTCCATCATGACCTATAACCAGCACTTCTTCTCCAAACGCAGAGCATGCACAGTGATTTGGAGCAGAAACATGATGTTCTGCATTCACTGGTGGCTGATCTGAGTAAAGTCCAGCAGTGTAATGATCAGACGGATCAGGGCCGGTACAGGTGTGTCATCAACATCTCCCAGTACGCCGAGCACGTCCGCCAGCTGTCAGACCGATGGAAGCGCATCCTTCTACACATTACCAGCAGGTCAGATACACTCTCCTTAACCCTTGTGCAACCTTTTTGTCTTTTTCAATTTTGTTGACTATTCCACACCCATTTCCTTTAATAAATCTATTTTAGATCTATTTTACTTTAAGGACAAAAATGTTCCCATTGAAACCCATTAAAACTGCCATTTTTAATCCCAGGGCCTTTTAACAATAAAATGATGCAATCTTTGTTAATAGTCTTTCATTCTGATGGCAAGACTTAAAAATTAAAAATTTTACTATTTTTTTTTTTTATCAGATGGTGCCATTTTCTCAGGTTTTGCCTATTAAGCAAATACTCGCTTTATTCCTGTTTCCTCATTGACTCATTACGTATGAGGCAACGCGGTTCAATGAATATGCAAATGAGCCCCGCCTCCACTCACTCCCTCAGCTCAGAGATCCACTGGTTGACGATCACACGTTGATCTGATTGGTTACAAGGTCGTTTGTGACGTCAGAAACACCAGCGATTTCAAACCGTGTTTTTGAGACTGTCTTTGGTTCACTGCAGTTTTAAGGAGGAAATACTCAGCAATGCTGTCGACTTATGAACTTACACATGGTGTGTCTTAAAGCATACTAAAAATAGACATAAACAACATTAAACGCTTGATTTTCACCACAGGGGGACTTTAAAAAAAATCCATGTCATGATGACCGCTTTAATCTTAAAGCGATAGTTCCCCCAAACATGTAAACTCTGTCAGTAATGACTCTCCCTCGTGTTGTTCAACCCCGTCAGACTTTCCTTCATCTTCGGGACACAAATGAAGATATTTGTGATTAAATCTGAGAGCTGTCTCACTCCTCCATAGGCTTCTATTGTAATTGAAACTTGCCGGAACAGAAAGTTATTAAAGACATCGTTAAAATTAGGGATGTCCCGATCCGATCACGCGATTGGAAATCGGGCCCGATCACGTGGTTTCAGACTCGATCGGAATCGGACGTTACCTCCCGATCAGGACTCGGATATATGTAAATTAGGGGTGTAACGGTACATGTATTCGTAATTATTGAACCGTTTTGGTACGAGGCTTCCGGTTCGGTACGCATACAAACCGAACGATTCCTAGGACCATTTTTCCTGGAGACAAAATCCGCGCTGGCGCGATCACCACAACGTTACGCAACATCAAATGGCAAACGTAATGAAAGCGGAACGAAACTGCGCTACTCATTATATTGTGCTTAACGGACCGTTTATCAGTTCGGACCAGCAACATCTGTGCAGCGCGAGATCCAGCGACACTGAGCTGAGAGATCCAGTGAAGAAAACATTTGAGTTCGCCACTGAAGTAATAACATCGCTGCGAGATCTAGTGAAGCGTTCACATTTCTCCATTATTAACCGTAGATCTCTATTAGATCGAACAGCGCTGACGTGGACACCAGGAGAAACATTGTGCCGTGAATGAACATGGATTTAATGTTGCACTTCAAAACTCAAATATTATATAAATATATATTTAAATGTTATTCTTAATGTGATTACCAAAACATTATTTGTTCATCCTTCAAAGATTACCCCCATTTATAAACCTGAAAGTTTCAAGATGTAGGAAAACTCAAACTTATTTAAAAATAGTTTTTCTTTTAATAAATAGGAAATTTCTCTGGCATTTCTTTCTTTTTGCTGTATCGTATCGAATCGCGAATTTACACCCCTAATGTATATATATATTCTCATTATTTTTTTTTAAACATTTTTATTTCTTGTTTACATGCCTGCCGGGTATTTTAAGTTGAGGTGCTATTTGTTTTTATATTAGACTTTTTCTATATTTACTGTTGCACTAAAGTCCAAAAGTGAAGATTTTATGTTATGTATTACTTGATTGTTCAAGCTGCCTCACAGAAGTGCTCTGTTTGTTAACAGAGTTGTTGAATGTTAAAATAAGGTGAATTAAATAAAAAATAAGGAACATCCTGGATCTGTTTTTTCTCTCTTCTTTATTCTTTTTTTGATGTATTATATAAGAATCGGATCGGGACTCGGTATCGGTAGATACTCAAAATCAAATGACTCGGACTCGAGGGCAAAAAAACCTGATTGGGACATCCCTATTTAAAATAGTCCGAGTGACGACAGCGGCTCAACCTTAAGTTTATCAAGCGACGAGAATACTTTCTGTGCGCAAAAAACACACAAAAATAACGACTTTATTCAACTCTTCATTCAGCAGGCTCACTATTGGCCGACGCTGGTCATGTGTGTGATGCTGGCCAATAGTGAGCCTGCGTGTGACGTACACCAGAAGCGCTGCGCTGTTACACTACGAGAACTCACTCGAGGCGCACAGAGAAGAAGATGAAGAGTTGAATAAAGTCGTTTTTTTTTTTTTTTTTTTTTTTTGGATAAACTTAAGGTTGAGCCACTGTAGTCATTTGGACTATTTTAACGATGTCTTTAATAACTTTCTGTTCCGGCAAGTTTCAATTACAATAGAAGCCTATGGAGGAGTGAGACAGCTCTCAGATTTAATCACAAATATCTTCATTTGTGTCCCGAAGATGAAGGAAAGTCTGACGGGGTTGAACAACACGAGGGAGAGTCATTACTGACAGAGTTTACATGTTTGGGGGAAATATTCTTTATTTGTATTACTATTCCAACTATTCATGAATTGGCTTATTTGCTAACGACGCTGTGTTTTCTCAGGTATGATGACCTGGACTCTTTCCTCCCTCAGCTTCAGCGATACCTGCAGTACAGCTCTCGTCTCAGTGGCTGGATCCACGAAACCCAACGACAGATCGATGCTCAGCAGTCCATCAAGACCGATGACATCACAGTTCACGACCAACTCGTCGACCAACAGAAAGTGAGCTTCTTGAGTAGACCAAATAGCTAAGCCCATCACCCAAAAAACTAAAGCAAGTCATTTCAACCAGTGTTATTTATTTTAGTATCATTGAGATAATATTAATATTCAGAATTTTTTAGAGTTTTAGTAATTTTGTGATACACTCAGATTAGTGTTGTAAAAAATATCGATATTTCGATAAATATCGATACTGAAATATCTGAACGGTACCAATACTAATTTCCCGAAGTATCGATACTAGCCGAGCAGTCACTTTCACTTCTCTCAAAAGGCGCGTTGACAAACACCACACGTGACGCACTCGTCTCATTCGCTCTGGATAAATAGCAAAAGTGAAGTGAATGGAAAGATGGCGAGGGCGGCGCCCCCGCGACCGGCTTTGGTTGATTGATAAAGAACACCACGAGCGGGCATGTCGGAGAATAGCGCGGACACGCGTAAAAAACACACCGCGCTAGCGGGCATGTCGGAGAATAGCGCGGACACGCGTAAAAAACACACCGCGCGAGCGGGCATGTTGGAGTCGGAGAATAGCGCGGACGCGGATACGCGAGCGGGCTGCGGGCACCCAACAGATTGTTTGACAATAATCCCTCACATCACTCATTTTTTTTAAATTATTGTATAGGTGAAAACAGACTTAAGGAACAGGCTCCAGGGGTAGGCTACTATTTAGCAGCATATGCTCAGCATCAGGGGTGTTTGTTGTTTGGACAGACCTGCCCCCACTGCTAAAAAAAAAAAATCCTCAAGGAAACACTGTAACTCTTCCCATTTGAACTTTTCTGAAACATTAACCAAGATGGCCTAGTATTGTTGTTGATAAGAGTCTGTGTTGTCTCGTTTTAATTCTTAAAGTTAAACTAAATCTGACTGAGGAACCTTAGACAAATAAATATTGTAACTGGTCAAATGTAAATTAACTGGTGCCTATTTAACTTTATTCAAAAATTATTATTTAATTCTGCAATTTTCCTTCATTAGCTATTATCATCAATTTGATTACACAGATATTAATTAAACTAAACAGCTAGACAATGGCATCTCTACATTCAATAATCACATGCCTTTAACTGAAAATTGAATGTTTAATCTTATTATTATACATTACTGACTCTCTATCCTCCAATTTGACACTGTTAAGTGCTTTTTTGTTACAGTATATTTTAATCTTTGATAACAGTAGGTAATAAAAATACATCATGTTAGCTCTGGTCCAATTAAAAAATATTAAAAAATAGAACTCAGGACATTTTTGTTCATGTAAAATATACCTCATTGTCATGTTGTAGACTTGTTATATTTAGCTTTAAATTAAAAAAATACCCCCTTAATATTGTGGCAGTTTTTTCTCCGTGGTATCGAAAATGGTATCGAATATCGATATTTTTCAAGGTATCGTATCGAAGTTAGAAATTCTAGTATCGTGACAACACTAACTCAGATTGTGATGCACTCGATTTCCAGCCCAAAATCTCTTTAAAACCAAGAGAAGAAAAAAAAAAAACGCCCAAAACATTTAATTCCAAAATAATGTGATCGAATTTTATTGCCATGTTAACCAAGGTTGATCAGGGCCATTTTTATCTTCTTAAAACAAAATAATCACGACAAAATAAAACAATAGAAATTAATCGATTTCCCAGGGGGAGCAATGCAACAGGACAACAGATCACGGCAAATACATTCAAAGAAAATGAGAAAATATGACTAAAAATTTAGAAATGTCAAAACGGCAATCAAGGAATTAACACACAACTTTATTTCTCGGGAACATGCATGCAGCATTTTTAATGTCTACAGTAAGAATAGACCAACTCAAGTGCAAGAAACCCTGTATAAATGATTAGAATATGCAGCTTAATTAAGCTAAATTTTTTAGTTTAGAGTCTCTCACACACACACACACACACACAGAAACAGACACATTTCACACATGCACTTGTTAAACACACAAACACACAGACAGACAGACACACACACACCTCTCACACACACATTTCACACACGCACATCTCAAAAACACACACACACCTCACACATCTCACACACACATTTCACACGCGCACATCTCAAAAACACACACACACACACACACCTCACACATCTCACACACACATTTCACACGTGCACATCTCAAAAACACACACACACACACACCTCACACACAGACAGACAGACAGACACACGCACACACAGAAACAGACACATTTCACACATGCACTTCTTAAACACAGAAACACGCACACACACCTCTCACACACACATTTCACACACGCACATCTCAAAAACACACACACCTCTCACACATCTCACACACACACACCACACACGCACATCTCACATCTCACACACACACATCTTAAACACACACACACATACCTCACACATCTCACACACACATTTCACACACGCACCTCTCAAAAACACACACAAACACACAGACAGACAGACACACACACACACACACACATTTCACACACGCACATCTTAAACACACACACACCTCACACATCTCACACACACATTTCACACACGCACATCTCAAAAACACACACAAACACACAGACAGACAGACACACACACACACCACACACGCACATCTCAAACTCAAACACACACACACATCTTAAACACACACACACATACCTCACACATCTCACACACACATTTCACACACGCACATCTCAAAAACACACACACACACACACAAACACACAGACAGACAGACACACACACACACACACACACACACACACATTTCACACACGCACATCTTAAACACACACACACACACCTCACACATCTCACACACACATTTCACACACGCACATCTCAAAAACACACACACACACACACACCACACACGCACATCTCCAACTCAAACACACACACACCTCTCACTCACACACACACACACCTCTCACTCACACACACACACCTCTCTCTCACACACACACACACACACACACACACACACAATAACAGACGAAACACCACACATCTCTCACACACAAACACACACACACACAATAACAGCCGAAAATGTAATTCATTGATGCATACTGTACGATAATCAGACAATAATAAAATAAACAACAAGAAGTCGATAATACAATCTTTAGGCAAACTTTGATGTTGGCTTGAGAGCCTAGCCAGAAAGACTGAAGTTTCAGGGTTTTAAATTTAAAATAGTTTTAAGTTTTAGTTTAGTAGTTTTAAAAGCTAGAAATTTGCATGAATGGATAAATGGGTGGAGGGGTGGATTTTGAAGGTCATACAGTATATCAGAAAAACATGTTGATATTCTGGAACATCATATTAGAATGACATGATCATGTGACACTGAAGACTGGAGTAATGATGCTGAAAATACAGCTTTGATCACAGGAATAAATTACACTTTACTGTATATTCACATAGAAAACAGATGATTTACACTGGAATAATATTTCAAATTTTTACTGTATTTTTGATCAAATAAATGCAGCCTTGGTGAGCAGCAGAGGCTTCTTTTCAATAACATTAAAAATAAAAATATTCATGATCCCAAACTTTTGACCCCAATTTTGGCTAGTTAGGGCCCAAGCCCAAAGGGCGAAGGCCCTATTGTTTTCCTTAGGATTATTAGGGCCCAAGCCCAAAGGGCGAAGGCCCTATTGTTTTCCTTAGGATTATTTATTATTATTATTATTATTATTATTATTAGGGCCCAAGCCCTGAAAGGGCGAAGAGCCCTATTGTTTTCCTTAGGATTATTTTTTTTTTTTTTTTTTTCTATTTTTCTTACGACTATTCGGGCACTTTTGGGGCCCTTAACGTGCCCGAAAACTCTTGAAACTTTGCACGCGGGTCAGAACCCGCGGCCATCAGGGCCGGGCTGAAGCTGGTACCCGGGCGTGGCAGGGGGGCTCGACAGCGCCCCCTGGAACGCGGTCCGAAAACTTGGTCCATAAATCAAACACGCTTGCATGGAATAATATGAAACTCGGTACACTTATAGATCTCATCGGTTCATATATACTTCATGCTCTGATTTTTTACCCCAGCCCGACAGGATGTCGGCTATTTAGGGTTGTTTGGAAAACCCATGCTCAGGAATTCGAAATACTCCTCCTAGAGAATTCAAACACACGGCACGAAACTCGGTCAGCATGAAGTCAAGACACTGAGGATGAAAAATTGATGAAAATTACGAATTTATGGCGAGAAACAAGAAACAGGAAGTGTGTCATAACTTCTTCATACATTAACTGATCTCGATGAAACTTCAGCAGTGTGTTCGCTGTAAGAGGCCGATCACATGGATGTGACTATTGTGAGTCAAAGTTATAGCGCCACCAACTGGCAGCAGGAAGTGTGTCACTTTCAAAATGCTTTGAAATCACCCTCTTATTTTAACCCGATTTGCTTCAAACTTCATCTGTATAATGTAAAAACACGCCAGATGTAGACCTGTGAAAGGATTGTTTAATATCTAAGATAATGTTGCCATGGCAACGCATCAAACTTTAATATTCTTTTTTGATGCTTTTGAGACACTTAGCATGCTTGAAATTGCAGGAAACTCGACAGACACATCTCATTTATTAGCTAGTAGACATGTGCAAAGTTTCAGAAACGGGCGTGGTGAGGGGCTCAGTAGCGCCACCTTTAGTCAAAAATGGGGTATTAGTTTTACCTACAGTAACAAAAATCGGTATGGATATTCGTCTCCTCGAGCCGGACAACTTTCTAATTGACAGTCATTAGCTCCGAACAACACAAAGTCAGATATTTTGGTTTGAATATGATTTTCAGGAGAATTTTCTCCCCCTGTCTCTGTGTGTGGGGGGGTTGGGGAATTTGACTATTATTTTAATGGTGTTCAAGGTTTCAGGGGCTTTTGGGGCCCTTAACGTGCTTGAAAACTCTTGAAACTTTGCACACAGGTCAGCGCCCACAGCCATCAGGCCCGGGCTGAAGCTGGTACCCGGGCGTGGCAGGGGGGCTCAACAGCGCCCCCTTGAACGGGGTCCCCAAAACTTGGTCCATAGATCAAACACGCTTGCATGAATTAATCTGAAACTCAATACACATTTAGATCTCATCGGGCCGAACAACTTACCCTCGGTCAAGTTTTACGCCAGCCCAACAGGAAGTCGGCTATTATGGGTTGTTTGGAGAACGCTTGCTCAGGAATTTGAAGTACTTCTCCTAGAGATTGCATCCGTTTACCGCCAAACTCGGTCAGCTTGAGGTCAACACTTTGAAGATGCTAAATTGCGGACGGATTTTTGATATCTCGAACGCTTTGGCCGTGGCGAGGAAACTAATTTATGGCGAGAAAAGAGAAACACGAAGTGTTATAACTTCTGCATACATTAACTGATCTTGATGAAACTTCAGCAGTGTGTTCGTGGTAAGAGGCCATTCAGATGGATGTAACTATTGTGAGTCAAAGTTATAGCGCCACCAACTGGCAGCAGGAAGTGTGTCACTTTCTAAATGCTTTTGACAAAAGTGGGGGGGTTAGTTTTATCTACAGTAACAAAACTCGATATGTATATTGTACTCTTCGAGCCGGACAACTTTCTAATTTACCGTAATTAGCTACGACCAACAGGAAGTTAGATATTTTGGTTTGAAAATTGTCATTTTATGTGTCTCTCTCTGAGCCTACGTCTCTGTGTGTGTGTGTGTGTGTGTGTGTCTGTGAGTGTGGGGAGGGGGAGGGGGAGGGGGGCTAGATTAACCATTTCACTGCTGTGTGGTTTTGCCTGCATTAAAAAGGAAAATAAATGGCTTATGCCTTGTATTTTTTAAATAGGTTTTATTAATAAGTAAAGGCATATAACCAAATTAATTGTAGTGCATTGAAAATAGTTTTATATAATTAGTTTATTAATTAAATTAACTTGGTCCATAAACTTGGTCTGAAAATTTGGTCCATAAATCAAACACACTTGCATGTAATATTATGAAACTCGGTATATAGATCTCATCGGGCCAAACAACTTTAAGCTAGCCCAAAAGGAAGTGGGCTATTTTGGTCTGAATGTGAATGTTTTGCAAAACCAGCCTCTACATTTTTACCCACTCCTCTTAAGTGGTTTATTTTGTTCCCACCAAATGTTTTCAACATGATGAAAATACATTAAAGAAGCATAATTGTGAATATCTATTGAATATCTCTAATTGTTTTGCTATGGCGAGGGATTGAAGTCATGTAAAAAAAATAAACACAAAAAGCCTCATATCTTCTAAAAATTTAATTATACACCATTTATTTCTAGATAAAATTATACAAATATCACAACTAAACCCATTTTATTCTTGTTTTCAATTTAAGAATAATGTACAAGTTTAAAAACAGCCAGAATGCACTATTCAGTTAAAAAAATAAATATATCAAATAATACATAGGGCTATACTGCCCTCTTGTGTTCAAAATCAGGTAGGCCTGTTCTATTTAAATATATTAGGTAGCCTATGTGACTCCGAGAATATTTTCTCACCGGTTATTTGACGTGTAACACCGGGGGCTTTTAAATCGCTAAGTTAAAAGTGAAAGTAAAGTAAGGACGTCCGCATGGACATTTATAGTGGTGGCGCTCACAGTGCGCTCGAATGAATTTCTATGGAAGTAGAAATGAAAAAACGTTCGCTCTGTTTTGCTCGCTCGTCGCCATGGACGCGCACCGTTATGAATGCCAGTGCAGCCGCATACTTTTTAGTGTCACTTTAAAATTAGTGCAATAACGGGGCCGATTGCTTCCGGTTTTCAGGGAAAACACAACAACAAAAGAGTAAATGACAGATTCGCTTAAATAGGTGCTTTTACACAAAATATTCCGTCATAATTTTTCCAGTCAGCTCTTCACTCTCGTGATTAATGAAATTTGACTCCTGTTGCTGATATTTGCTGCAACTTTCGTTCTGCTCACAATTTAGTAAGCAAACACGCTTCAAATGTGTTTTTATTTTATTTTTGTGTATATATATGTGTGTATATATATGTGTGTATATATATATATATATATATATATATATATATATATAGCTTATGTTTCAAATATGAGTTAATTAACAATCGTTTGAAAGAATGATACTTTTTAACATATCACTAAACCGTCATTAGGTGTCGCCAGGCGACCGTCTTAATGAGCGAGTCATTGATTCATTTGTTCGAACGATTCGTTCGAACGGCTGAGTCATTCATGAATGAGACAGATTATGGATTGGTCATTGAATCTTTGAGTCAACCGATTCGTTCAAAATGCTGAATCATTCAGTAATGAGAAAACACGTTGCTGTGAGATGCTCGATGGTTCTGCTGTGATCTTTGTTTAACTAGTTTCACTGCTGAAACAGAAAAAAGTCAATATTGCATCTAAAATGTAAGTGATTTGACTTGTGTGTGTCTGTGTCTGTGTCTGTGTCTGTGTGTGTGTGTGTGTGTGTGTGTGTGTGTGTGTGTGATTGTGTCTGCTACAGTGATTGTTTAACCCTTGTTAAAGTTTAGGCCTTGTCTTTTTGGATATATATCTTTTTATATAAAAAAAATAGGCATACAACCCATATATTTTAAATGTATCGTTTGCTTTAAATTACATTAAGATTTGTATGTTTGGTAATTGAACCTGAATGAATTTTAAATGAATGTGCTATATTTCAGAGTTTTCCTTAAAATTTGAACTAACTTTATTCTCATCTGAATGATAGACTATTTATTTCTGTATAAAATAAAAAAGAGATTTTGGTTGGGTGACAGTTGTAGTTTACAGTTTGACAAAAGCACAATGTTGTGTTTTATTGCGATTGTACACAAATATAAGTAAACACTTTGCAGTTTTAATAATGTCCTGTATGAACAAAAGGACGGAGTATGTTTTTATGTCTACATTGTTCAATCACGTTTCACACACACACACACACACACACACACAAACTTTTTTCTAATCAGATCAGGCAAGTAATATTCTGTCTTGGCACACTTGATTTAACTTTCAATCTTGTGTACTTATTTCATGTGTCCATTAAGTCCATGAGACCGTAGGGTGTCTCATTTTTCATTTTAGGTTTCAGAAGGTTGCTCACGCATATGATATGTGCCCTCAATGCACACTTTTGCAGAGCCCACACCAATGCAAGCTCTACAGTACACATCTTCTCAACAGTCAAAGCGGGGTTAAGTTATTGCCCGTCATGCACAGTAACCCTAAAGGCACCAGGGTGGCGGTGCCACCGGCTTGTTTATATATATATATATATATATATATATATATATATATATATAAATATAGCTGCGAGCAGCGATGAAGGGCCAAAGCCGGTGGCACCGCCACTCCGGTGCCTTTAGGTAACTAAAGGCACCGGGGTTGCGGTGCCACCGGCTTGGGCCCGTAATCGCTGCTCGCAGCTATATTTATATATATATATATATTTATTATTTTTTTACTACCTTTTGGACACTTTTGGAGGCCTTAACATGCTCAAAAACTCCTGAAACTTTGCACACATGTCAGAACCCGCGGCCATCAGGGCCGGGCTGAAGATGGTACCCGGGCGTGGCAGGGGGGCTCGACAGCGCCCCCTGGAACGGGGTCCGAAAACATGGTCCATAAATCAAACACGCTTGCATGTAATAATATGAAACTCGGTACACATGTAGATCTCCTCGTTTCATATATACTTCACACTCTTACTTTTTACCCCAGCCCAACAGGAAGTCGGCTATTTAGGGTTGTTGGTAAAACACACGCAATGGAATGTGAAATACTCCTCCTAGAGAATTCAAACAAACGGCACGAAACTCGGTCAGCATGAAGTCAAGACATTGAGGATGAAAGTTTGCGAGGGGATTTTTGATATCTCGAACGGTTTGGCCGTGGCGAGGAAACAAAATTATGGCGAGAAACGTGAAACAGGAAGTGTGTCATAACTACTGCATACATTAACTGATCTTGATGAAACTTCAACAGTGTGTTCGTTGTAAGAGCCCGATCACATGGATGTGACTATTGTGAGTCAAAGTTATAGCGCCACCAACTGGCAGCAGGAAGTGTGTCACTTCCTAAATGCTTTGAAATCACCCTCTTATTTTTACCCGATTTGCTTCAAACTTTATGTGTATAATGTAAACACACGGCAGATGTAGACCTGTGAAAGGATTATTGATATCTTAGATACTGTTGCCGTGGCAACACATCAAACTTTAATATTCTTGTTTGATGCTTTTGAGACTCTTAGCATGCTTGAAATTGCATGAAACTCGACAGACACAGGTATGCATATGGTTCAGATCAAGCCGGACAACTTTCTAATTAACTGTCATTAGCTCAGACCAAGAGGAAGTTAGATATTTTGGTTTGAATGTGGATGTTTCTGAGAATTTTCTCTCCCTCTCCCTCTGACAGAGAGAATGCACCCTGCCATTCGTGTGTGTCTGTGTCTGTGTGGGGAGGGGGGGAGGGGCTCTTTTAGTTTAAACACAAAATTATACATAGGGCCATACTGCCCTCTTGTGTCCAAAATTATATTTATATATACATTATACATATTTGGTATGTGACTGAGGACCGAGAGCTTTTAAATACGGGACATTGATAATGGCCACGTGCAGAGCGCTCGAGGGAATTCCTATGGAAGTTCTGCTCGCTCATCGCCGTGGACGCGCACCGTTATGAATGCCCGTGCAGCCGTTAGTTTCATTTTAAAATTAGCGCCTTTTCTGGGGCCGATTGCTTGAATTGTGAGTTCAATAGCCTATTATTCTTCATGGAAACCACAACAACAAAAGAGTATAAAAGTTTGGTGTGAACGCAGCATAATGAACAAGCTGCGATCTCAAGATTGCAATGCTGGAGTGTGTGTGTGTGTGTGTGTGTGTGTGTGTGTGTGCGTGCGTGTGAGAGAGAGGCGCGGGCGAACTGTGTGTGTGTGTGTGTGTGTCTGTGTGGGGAGGGGCTCTTCGAGTGATAGTTATTATACAAAATTATACATAGGGCCATACTGCCCTCTTGTGTCCAAAATGATATTTATACATATATTTGGCAAGCATGTGACTGAGGACCGAGAGCTTTTAAAT
Source organism: Rhinichthys osculus (assembly GCA_029959095.1). NCBI lineage: Eukaryota > Metazoa > Chordata > Actinopteri > Cypriniformes > Leuciscidae > Rhinichthys > Rhinichthys osculus. The sequence goes on from JARWKJ010000012.1 coordinate 2,864,362, forward strand.
ACGGACGTCCACACGGACATTGATAAGGGTTGCGCTTGCAGAGCGCTTGAGGGAATTCCTATGGAAGTAGGAATGAACTAAAAAACGTTCGCTCTGTTCTGCTCGCTCGTCGCCATGGACGCGCACCGTTATGAATGCCAGTGCAGCCGCATACTTTTTAGTGTCACTTTAAAATTAGTGCAATAACGGGGCCGATTGCTTGAATTGTGAGTTCAATAGTCTATTATTTTTCACGGAAAACACAACAACAAAAGAGTACAATGATAGATTCGCTTAAATAGGGGCTTTTACATAAAATAGCCTATTCCGTCATCATCTTTTCAGTCAGCTCTTCACTCTCGTGATTAATGAAATTTGACTCCTGTTGCTGATATTTGCTGCAACTTTCGTTCCGCTCACAATTTAGTAAGCAAACACGCTTCAAATGTGTTTTTATTTTATTTTTGTGTATATATATATGTGTGTGTATATATATGTGTGTATATATATATATATATATATATATATATATATATATATATATATATATATATATATAGCTTATGTTTCAAATATGAGTTAATTAACAATCGTTGGAAAGAATGATACTTTTAATATCACTAAACCGTCATTAGGTGCCGCCAGGCGACCGTCTTAATGAGCGAGTCATTGATTCATTCGCTCAAACGATTCGTTCGAACGGCTGAGTCATTCATGAATGAGACAGATTATGGATTGGTCGTTGAATCTTTGAGTCAACCGATTCGTTCAAAATGCTGAATCATTCAGTAATGAGAACGCGTTGCTGTGAGATGCTCGATGGTTCTGCTGTGATCTTTGTTTAACTATTTTCGCTGCTGAAACAGAAAAAAAAGTCAATATTGCATCTAAAATGTAAGTGATTTGACGTGTGTGTGTGTGTGTGATTGTGTCTGTTACAGTGATTGTTTAACCCTTGTTAAAGTTTAGGCCTTGTCTTTTTGGATATATATCTTTTTATATAAAAAAAAAATAGCATACAACCCATGTATTTTAAATGTATTGTTTGCTTTAAATTACATTGAGATTTGTATGTTTGGTAATTGAACCTGAATGAATTATAAATGAATGTGCTATATTTCAGATCATATATTTGTTTTCCTTAAAATTTGAACTAACACTAACTTTATTCTTATCTGAATGATAGATTATTTATTTATGTATAAAATAAAAACACATTTGATTTTTCTTTTTTAATCAATGTAGAATGTGTAACTGAAAAAATAAACAGATTAGGGCTCTGATCGAGGACAATAAATGAAAACCAATGCAATATGATGAATGTCCAAAAGATTTTTTTTGCTTTTAAACTATGTGTGTGTGTGTGTGTGTGTGTAAGAGATTTCGGTTGGGTGACAGTTGTAGTTTACAGTTTGACAAAAGCACAATGTTGTGTTTTATTGTGATTGTACACAAATATAAGTAAACACTTTGCAGTTTGAATAATGTCCTGTATGAACAAAAGGACGGGGTATGTTTTTATGTCTACATTGTTCAATCACGCCTCACACACACACACACACACACACACACACACACACACACACACACACCAACTATTTTTCTAATCAGATCAGGCAAGTAATATTCTGTCTTGGCACACTTCATATAACTTTCAAACTTGTGTACTTATTTCATGTGTGCATTAAGTCCATGAGACCGTAGGGTGTCTCATTTTTCATTTTAGGTTTCAGAAGGTTGCTCACGCATACTTTGTGGTTGATATGTGCCCTCAATGCACACTTTTGCAGAGCCCACACCAATGCAAGCTCTACAGCACACATCTTCTCAAAGGTCAAAGCGGAGTTACGATATTGCCCGTCATGCACAGTAACCCTAAAGGCACCGGGGTGGCGGTGCCACCGGCTTGTTTATATATATATATATATATATATATATACAGGGGTTAAATTGGGATTTATTATGTGGGGGTGCTCTCTCTAGGGGGGTACGGGGGTATGCTCCCCCGGGAATTTTTTTTTGAAAAATAAACCATTAAATAGCACTTTCTGGAGAGTTTTGCGCAAAGAAATGGAGAAATTGAGTATTACATGATATGTGAAAAACTGCAAGGTTAAGAGCATTTACTTTGCAACAGGTATTAGGACATTTAGCATTTACATTACTGTTAATCAGTCATCACTTGATTACACGTTGTATTACCTTGTTATGATATAGTGACCCATACAATGTCTCTGAAAGTTGGAGAATAAATGGTTGATTTAATTTTCATTAACCACAGAGCTTGGTAAAAGTAACTTAGGTCTAGCAAGTCTTATATTTCTGTAATTCACACAGATCAAATACAAATATGCTGACTGAATAGATTGCTAGTTTATTTTAAGTAGCCAGCTAACGTTAAATTAGCAGTTCTCTTGGCAGTTTGCTGATAATCCGGTATCTGAAGTAAAATGCTCAAAACATCTCCTGAGAAAAATCACATGGTCAACCTAGTCCTGGTTATTTAATTTTGATTTAGTCTTATTTTCCTTACCTTGTCATTCAAGGCCAGGGCACTTTTTTGACATTTCTGGAACATCCACATCCCGCGCAACCACGGTCTCCCAGGAACATTCATTATTGCTGTGTACATTTATCCGTGTCAGATGCGCATGCGCGAGCGGTGCGCGATCATGGTCGACTGACAACGAGATTAAGCAGCTGAACAAAAATACGGCCGTGTTCCGATTGTTCTCATCTCAGCTCCGCCGAGACAAAATAGACATGCCATTTCAAAAATCTTTCATTTATTGTCAGAAATATGTTTTCAAAAGCATCACTTTCATCAATTTGTATGTGACATAATTTCCAGTAGGCAACTGACTGCAAACGAGCAGGCTTATGTGCCGGGGCTGAGCCCCGGAGAGCCCCGGCCCAATTTAACCACTGTATATATATATATATATATATATATATATATATATATATATAAATATAGCTGCGAGCAGCGATGAAGGGCCAAAGCCGGCGGCACCGCCACTCCGGTGCCTTTAGGTAACTAAAGGCACCGGGGTTGCGGTGCCACCGGCTTGGGCCCGTAATCGCTGCTCGCAGCTATATTTTATTATTATTATTATTATTATTAGGGCCCAAGCCCAAAGGGCGAAGGCCCTATTGTTTTCCTTAGGATTATTAGGGCCCAAGCCCTGAAAGGGCGAAGAGCCCTATTGTTTTCCTTAGGATTATTTTTTTTTTTTTTTTTTTTTTTTTTAGGGCCCAAGCCCTGAAAGGGCGAAGAGCCCTATTGTTTTCCTTAGGATTATTTTTTTATTTTATTTTTTTTATTTTTTTTCTTACGACTATTCGGGCACTTTTGGGGCCCTTAACGTGCCCGAAAACTCTTGAAACTTTGCACGCGGGTCAGAACCCGCGGCCATCAGGGTCGGGCTGAAGATGGTACCCGGGCGTGGCAGGGGGGCTCGACAGCGCCCCCTGGAACGGGGTCCGAAAACTTGGTCCATAAATCAAACACGCTTGCATGTAAGAATATGAAACTCGGTACACATATAGATCTCATCGGTTCATATATACTTCATACTCTTACTTTTTACCCCAGCCCAACAGGAAGTCGGCTATTTAGGGTTGTTTGGAAAACGCATGCAATGGAATTTAAAGTACTTCTCCTAGAGAATTCACAGAAACGGCTCAAAACTCAGTCAGCATGAAGTCAAGACATTGAGGATGAAAAATTGCCAGGGGATTTTTGATATCTCAAACGGTTTGGCCGTGGCGAGGAAACGAAATTATGGCGCGAAGAGAGAAACAGGAAGTGTGTTATAACCTCTGCATACATTAACTGATCTTGATGAAACTTCAGCAGTGTGTTCGTTGTAAGAGGCCGATCACATGGATGTGACTATTGTGAGTCAAAGTTATAGCGCCACCAACTGGCAGCAGGAAGTGTGTCACTTTCAAAATGCTTTTAAATCACCCTCTTATTTTTACCCGATTTGCTTCAAACTTTATGTGTATAATGTAAACACACGCCAGATGTAGACCTGTGAAAGGATTATTGATATCTTAGATACTGTTGCCATGGCAACGCATCAAACTTTAATATTCTTTTTGGATGCTTTTGAGACTCTTAGCATGCCTGAAATTGCTTAAAATTGCATGAAACTCGACAGACAGATCACATTTATTAGCCAGTAGACATGTGCAAAGTTTCAGAAACGGGCGTGGTGCAGGGACTCAGTAGCGCCACCTTTTGACAAAAGTGGGGGGGGGTTAGTTTCATCTACAGTTACAAAAATCTGTATTTATATAGTTCTCCTCAAGCCAGACAACTTTCTAATTTACAGTCATTAGCAACGACCAAGAGGAAGTCAAATTTTTTGGTTTGAATACGGTAATTTCTCTCTGAGCCTACTTCTCTGTGCCTGCTGTCTGTGTGTGTCTGTGAGTGTGGGGAGGGGGAGGGGGAGGGGAAGGGGGAGGGGGGGGTGTAGATTAACCATTTCACTGCTGTGTGATTTGGCCTGCATTAAAAAAGAAAAATGTCTTAAGCCTTGTATTTTTTAAATACGTTTTTTTAATAAAGTAAAGGCATATAACCAGTTTAATTGTAGTGCATTGACAATAATTTTATATAATTAGTTTATTAATTAAATTAACTTGGTCCATAAACTTGGTCTCTGTCTGTCCTACTCTTTCCCCTCCCCTCGCTCCATCAATATCTCTCTCTCTCTCTCTCTCTCTCTCTCTCTCTCTCTCTCTCTCAAGGAAAAACATGATTCGAAATATGCATTGCCAGGATAGTGTACTGTTGTTTAAGGCATTTATTAGATCTAGGATCTCAGTTGAGTTGAAGTATTATAAGGAGATGCAAGATTTGGGAACCTTTATTTTGCAGTGGTGTTTCAATGAAGTTTGTTGTGCTGTGTTTGAGGGGGATTTAACTTTTAGCGTTTTGCTGTGTTGATTGTTGGTGAGATGATGCAATAATGGGGTTTTGTCACTGACCTAATAAAAGTGTGGGCTAAGAAAAAAAAATCTCTCTCTTTTAGAACAATATATTTGTTTTCCTTGGTCATTTTCTCTCTCTCTCTCTCTCTCTCTCTGAGCCAATATGGCAAGCCGTATTAACATTTAATCATTTTAACCTACTAGTCTCTATTTTCATGTTACTAGTACTTATTTTTTAGATACTAGTATCTATTCCATTAAGTACTAGTACTTATTCATTTGCGACTAGTGCTTATTCTTTAGATACTAGTGCTTATTCTTTAGATATTCTTTTGAATACGTACTAGTAGCTAATGAATAAGTACTGGCATCTATTTAATAGGTACTAGTATCTAATGACTTAGTACTAGTATTTATTGAATAAATACTAGTATCTATTAATAGGTACTAGTATTTAAAAGGTCATTTTCTCTCTCTCTCTCTCTCTCTCTCTCTCTCTCTGAGCCAATATGGCAAGCCGTTTTAACATTTAATCATTTTAACCTACTAGTCTCTATTTTCATGCTACTAGTACTTATTTTTTAGATACTAGTATTTATTCCATTAAGTACTAGTACTTATTCATTAGCGACTAGTGCTTATTCTTTAGGTACTAGTGCCTATTCTTTAGATACTAATGCTTATTCCTTAGGGACTAGTACCTTTTAAAAGATACTAGTACTTATTCATTAGATACTATATTAGTATCTAAAAATCAGTCAAAAGACAGTCAAAGCAGGGTTACGTTTTTGCACGTTGTGCATAATAACCCTAAAGGCACCAGGGTGGCGGTGCCACCGGCTTTTTATATATATATATATATATATATATATATATAAATATAGCTGCGAGCAGCGATGAAGGGCCAAAGCCGGCGGAACCGCCACCCTGGTGCACCAGGGTTGCGGTGCCACCGGCTTGGGCCCGTAATCGCTGCTCGCAGCTATATTTATATATATATATATATTTATTATTATTATTATTATTTTTTTACTACCTTTTGGACACTTTTGGAGGCCTTAACATGCTCAAAAACTCCTGAAACTTTGCACACATGTCAGAACCCGCGGCCATCAGGGCCGGGCTGAAGATGGTACCCGGGCGTGGCAGGGGGGCTCGACAGCGCCCCCTGGAACGGGGTCCGAAAACATGGTCCATAAATCAAACACGCTTGCATGTAATAATATGAAACTCGGTACACATGTAGATCTCCTCGTTTCATATATACTTCACACTCTTACTTTTTACCCCAGCCCAACAGGAAGTCGGCTATTTAGGGTTGTTGGTAAAACACACGCAATGGAATGTGAAATACTCCTCCTAGAGAATTCAAACAAACGGCACGAAACTCGGTCAGCATGAAGTCAAGACATTGAGGATGAAAGTTTGCGAGGGGATTTTTGATATCTCGAACGGTTTGGCCGTGGCGAGGAAACAAAATTATGGCGAGAAACGTGAAACAGGAAGTGTGTCATAACTACTGCATACATTAACTGATCTTGATGAAACTTCAACAGTGTGTTCGTTGTAAGAGCCCGATCACATGGATGTGACTATTGTGAGTCAAAGTTATAGCGCCACCAACTGGCAGCAGGAAGTGTGTCACTTCCTAAATGCTTTGAAATCACCCTCTTATTTTTACCCGATTTGCTTCAAACTTTATGTGTATAATGTAAACACACGGCAGATGTAGACCTGTGAAAGGATTATTGGTAACACTTTACAGTACGGGTACACTAATATGCATTAATTCATGTTTAACTAATGCATAGATAATCATGAGTTAATGTATGATTCATGAAGAACTAAACCATTAATTAATGATTACTGCATCAGCAACTACTAAAGAGTCTATATGATTAATAGATTAAGTAATACATGCATTGGTATTAATTCAATGTGTCATTGTGTATTAATTCCTTAATAACATATTTTATTAACTAATAGTGTAAATTAATGTGTTAATTACCACAATTAGTCAAAGCTATGCACTTCAACTTACAGTTGTCTGCTTTAATTAATCATTAGCTAATGATTTGCAAAGGTATCATTATGTTATGACTTTACTTGTTGAGGCACATCATTATTAACTAGTCATTTAGTAATTGTAGTAATTTACACATGAATTTGCACTAACAATGAAGTAATTAATCATGTATTAATGCATATTAGTGTACCTGTATTATCTGGAAGTTGAAATACAAGGCTTTGGCTCATTCTGGTAATTAACATATTAATTAACACTATTAGTTAAAAAAATGAGTTATTAGGGAATTAATTCACATTTACATATTTAATTAATAACAATTCTTGTATGAACTAATACATTAACCATACCGACTCTTAATTAGTTCCTAATGTGGTAATCATTAATGAATAGCTTAGATAATCGTTAGTTACACATTAATTCAGTATTATCTGTGCATTAGTTAAGCATGAATTAATGCTTATTAGTGCACCCGTATTGTAAAGTGTTACCGGATTATTGATATCTTAGATACTGTTGCCGTGGCAACACATCAAACTTTAATATTCTTGTTTGATGCTTTTGAGACTCTTAGCATGCTTGAAATTGCATGAAACTCGACAGACACAGGTATGCATATGGTTCAGATCAAGCCGGACAACTTTCTAATTAACTGTCATTAGCTCAGACCAAGAGGAAGTTAGATATTTTGGTTTGAATGTGGATGTTTCTGAGAATTTTCTCTCCCTCTCCCTCTGACAGAGAGAATGCACCCTGCCATTCGTGTGTGTCTGTGTCTGTGTGGGGAGGGGGGGAGGGGCTCTTTTAGTTTAAACACAAAATTATACATAGGGCCATACTGCCCTCTTGTGTCCAAAATTATATTTATATATACATTATACATATTTGGTATGTGACTGAGGACCGAGAGCTTTTAAATACGGGACATTGATAATGGCCACGTGCAGAGCGCCCGAGGGAATTCCTATGGAAGTTCTGCTCGCTCATCGCCGTGGACGCGCACCGTTATGAATGCCCGTGCAGCCGTTAGTTTCATTTTAAAATTAGCGCCTTTTCTGGGGCCGATTGCTTGAATTGTGAGTTCAATAGCCTATTATTCTTCATGGAAACCACAACAACAAAAGAGTATAAAAGTTTGGTGTGAACGCAGCATAATGAACAAGCTGCGATCTCAAGATTGCAATGCTGGAGTGTGTGTGTGTGTGTGTGTGTGCGTGTGAGAGAGAGGCGCGGGCGAACTGTGTGTGTGTGTGTGTCTGTGTGGGGAGGGGCTCTTCGAGTGATAGTTATTATACAAAATTATACATAGGGCCATACTGCCCTCTTGTGTCCAAAATGATATTTATACATATATTTGGCAAGCATGTGACTGAGGACCGAGAGCTTTTAAATACGGACGTCCACACGGACATTGATAAGGGTTGCGCTTGCAGAGCGCTTGAGGGAATTCCTATGGAAGTAGGAATGAACTAAAAAACGTTCGCTCTGTTCTGCTCGCTCGTCGCCATGGACGCGCACCGTTATGAATGCCAGTGCAGCCGCATACTTTTTAGTGTCACTTTAAAATTAGTGCAATAACGGGGCCGATTGCTTGAATTGTGAGTTCAATAGTCTATTATTTTTCACGGAAAACACAACAACAAAAGAGTACAATGATAGATTCGCTTAAATAGGGGCTTTTACATAAAATAGCCTATTCCGTCATCATCTTTTCAGTCAGCTCTTCACTCTCGTGATTAATGAAATTTGACTCCTGTTGCTGATATTTGCTGCAACTTTCGTTCCGCTCACAATTTAGTAAGCAAACACGCTTCAAATGTGTTTTTATTTTATTTTTGTGTATATATATATGTGTGTGTATATATATGTGTGTATATATATATATATATATATATATATATAGCTTATGTTTCAAATATGAGTTAATTAACAATCGTTGGAAAGAATGATACTTTTAATATCACTAAACCGTCATTAGGTGCCGCCAGGCGACCGTCTTAATGAGCGAGTCATTGATTCATTCGTTCAAACGATTCGTTCGAACGGCTGAGTCATTCATGAATGAGACAGATTATGGATTGGTCGTTGAATCTTTGAGTCAACCGATTCGTTCAAAATGCTGAATCATTCAGTAATGAGAACGCGTTGCTGTGAGATGCTCGATGGTTCTGCTGTGATCTTTGTTTAACTATTTTCGCTGCTGAAACAGAAAAAAAAGTCAATATTGCATCTAAAATGTAAGTGATTTGACGTGTGTGTGTGTGTGTGTGTGTGTGTGTGATTGTGTCTGTTACAGTGATTGTTTAACCCTTGTTAAAGTTTAGGCCTTGTCTTTTTGGATATATATCTTTTTATATAAAAAAAAATAGCATACAACCCATGTATTTTAAATGTATTGTTTGCTTTAAATTACATTGAGATTTGTATGTTTGGTAATGAACCTGAATGAATTATAAATGAATGTGCTATATTTCAGATCATATATTTGTTTTCCTTAAAATTTGAACTAACACTAACTTTATTCTCATCTGAAAGATAGATTATTTATTTATGTATAAAATAAAAACACATTTGATTTTTCTTTTTTAATCAATGTAGAATGTGTAACTGAAAAAATAAACAGATTAGGGCTCTGATCGAGGACAATAAATGAAAACCAATGCAATATGATGAATGTCCAAAAGATTTTTTTTGCTTTTAAACTATGTGTGTGTGTGTGTGTGTGTGTGTGGGTGTGTGTGTGTGTGTGTGTGTGTGTGTGTGTGTGTGTGTGTGTGTGTGTGTGTGTGTGTGTGTGTGTGTGTGTGTGTGTGTGTGTGTGTGTGTGTAAGAGATTTCGGTTGGGTGACAGTTGTAGTTTACAGTTTGACAAAAGCACAATGTTGTGTTTTATTGTGATTGTACACAAATATAAGTAAACACTTTGCAGTTTGAATAATGTCCTGTATGAACAAAAGGACGGGGTATGTTTTTATGTCTACATTGTTCAATCACGCCACACACACACACACACACACACACACACACACACACACACACCAACTATTTTTCTAATCAGATCAGGCAAGTAATATTCTGTCTTGGCACACTTCATATAACTTTCAAACTTGTGTACTTATTTCATGTGTGCATTAAGTCCATGAGACCGTAGGGTGTCTCATTTTTCAATTTAGGTTTCAGAAGGTTGCTCACGCATACTTTGTGGTTGATATGTGCCTTCAATGCACACTTTTGCAGAGCCCACACCAATGCAAGCTCTACAGCACACATCTTCTCAAAGGTCAAAGCGGAGTTACGATATTGCCCTTCATGCACAGTAACCCTAAAGGCACCGGGGTGGCGGTGCCACCGGCTTGTTTATATATATATATATATATATATATATATATAAATATAGCTGCGAGCAGCGATGAAGGGCCAAAGCCGGCGGCACCGCCACTCCGGTGCCTTTAGGTAACTAAAGGCACCGGGGTTGCGGTGCCACCGGCTTGGGCCCGTAATCGCTGCTCGCAGCTATATTTTTTATTAATTTTTATTATTTTAGTACATCAAGTTAAATTAAATTAAAAAGTGAGAAATGTTACTTTGGTAATTAGCTGAATTAAAATAAATGTAAGTGTTGTTCATTTTATTTCAAGTAACGAAAATGTCCCTGATTTCTATGATATCCCTGATTTCAACAGAATCCACACATTCATATTCATTGAGTCGACTTGTTTGATTTAACTGAAGTTTATTTAAACATTTCAAAGGCTTCATTTAACATTTGTGCTCTTTTATAATGTGTGCAGGCTTTAAACTCCGATATAAAGGCAAAGAGAGAGTTGCTGGAGACGGTGCAGAATAATGGCGACGCCTGCATAAATGCCATCAAGGTATAAAAAACGAATGATGATGTATATGAAAAATACATTTATTAATCTTAATGTTGATTTCAACATTTGCTAATTAAAATTAAAATTTGCATCTATTATATATATATATATATATATATATATATATATATATATATATAACCTGAACTAACAAAGAGAAATTGTATTTTTTTTTAACTAACGTTAACAATGATTAATAAATAGATACAGTAGCAAATGTATTTCTCATTGATTTTTAATGTTAGTTAATGCATTATCTAATTAAAGTTTTACCATAGATATCGTTTACATCACTGCAAAATTTTAACTATAATATCGCCCGGCTCTAATCTGCTATAAGGAAATGCAACTATAATGCAAATATAAACCTTAACATCATGGTATTATGTATGCATTATACAAATACAAAAATAAAACGATAACGCTTTACAATAAGGTTCATTAGTTAATTACTTTAGTTAACATGAACTAAGAATGAATAATATTTCTTCAGTATTTTTAAATCTTCGTTCAAAATAAATTTAACATTTACTAATACGTTATTAAAATCAAAGGTTGTATTTGTTAACATTAGTTAATGCACTGTAAACTAACATGAACAGCTGTATTTTTACTAACATTAACAAAGATAAATAAATACTGTAACAAATGAGCTGCTTATTTTTAGTTCATGTTAGTAAATACATTCATGTTAACTAATGAACCTTATTGTAAAGTGTTGCCAATAAAATACCTCAAGTTTGCAGCCCTACTCAAATCTTGTCAGTAGTTAAGCACAGTAATTTAATTCATAATTAATAGTGTGAACTGTCTCTCTGTAGAACTATGAGCTTGAATTAGCATCTTACGGTGCTGGACTGGAAACTTTGCTCAACATCCCCATCAAGAGGACTGTGCTTCATTCCCCATCTAACTTAATCACAGAAGAGGTACACCTACAAACACACACTTTCCCAGCCAACACAAACATTCATTTCATTGCAATGTTGTCTTATTATAATACCATATTTTGTATTACTTGTCTTCGTCCCCTAGGTCTCTTCTCTAAATGCACACTACTTAGAATTGCTCACCCGCTCAAGTGATCACCACAAACTCCTTACGGCTTCCCAGAAGAACATGCAAGACCTGAACGTATGTCACATCCGCAACACACTCTCCAACACTAACCCTAGGGACGCACATTTAATTCAAACACACACACAAAACCCATCTCTGTGAGTTTAGCTCAACATGCGGCAACCATCTCCTCAAATTGTAATGGCAAGGCTGTTGTCAACAACTGTGGTTTTCCACCAAAATAAAAGCTCCATGGTTGAAAAAATGAAGAAATTATGACGTAAATAGTAGTATTGTATTTTTACAGCTATACTGTAAAATAAAATGGCATATAAAATTTTGTACAATAATAATGCTTTTTTTATTTTAGAGTACAATAGTAATATTTCTAGTATATTTAATAAGTAATATTTGTAGTATATCGATTTGACGGCACTAATAAAAACTTTAAACATAATATATTGAGATATACTAGAAATATTATTATTGCTAATATTAATATTACTACTATTGCTAGATGCTATTAATCGTGATTAATTGTGAGCATTCGTTTTGTCAAGTCGATTAATTGATTCGACAGTTTTAATTGTTTTAAATACTCAGTGTTTTTTATTTTAAAGTGAAATAAATAATATAGATATAAGATGTATTATTATTATTATTAATATATAATAATATATACAAACATAAACTATTGTAATATTTTGCTGTAAAATAAAAAACTTAAGTATTTGAGAAATAATAATAAATAAAAACATTAAACAAAATAATAAATATTTCTCAATACAGTTTTTTTTAACGGCAAAATATTACAATAGTAATATTTCTTATTTCATGTTTTATTTATTATTATATAATAAATAATATAAATATTTATTATTATTTTATAGTCATTAATATATATATATATATATATATTTTTTTTTTATGTTGTTGCCAAATTGTGCTGTCAATATCAATTTTTATCAGAAAATTGCAATAGGATTTTTGGTAACACTTTATTTCCATAGTCCACTTTAGACATTTTACTAACTACAATTAACTTTGTAACTACCGGTCATTAGAGTATTAGTAGACTGTCTGCTTAATATCTCCAGACACTTTATTTGTAAGATTCCCAACAGATATTCTATTGACTATAAGTAACTTTGCAAGTTCACGTTCACCCAAACCCTAACCTAACAGTCTACTAATACTCTAATGAGAGTTAGTTGACGTACCGTATTTTCCGCACTATACGGCGCACCGGATTATAAGGCGCACCTTCAATGAATGACCTATTTTAAAACATTTTTCATATATAGGGCGCACCGGATTATAAAGCGCATAAGATACTGCAGTCAAACGTTTGACTGGGTTTGCGTTATGCATCCACTAGATGTCAACAAATGTCAACAAAACAGTCAGATAGTCAAACTTTATTAAGCGTTCTGACAACTCCGTTCACTCCCATGGTAAAGTTGTTCAAACATTAAAGGAGAACTCCGGTCAATTTTAACATTGAGCTCATTTTTTGTAAATTTGGAGTGCTGTCAGTACAGATAACAACGACAAAAACCGGTGTTGCCTACACCGTGTTATCCTCTTTTTAAAATTTGCACCCTGTTGACTTAAACTGGACAAGTTTTAAACCTGCTTTTAGCCGCTTAACAACCTTAATGTGTCATTACAAGTGCACAGCCGAGCCATGTGAGTGAACACGGTGAATCTGACTGCACATACCCGTATTTTCTTCCTGTTTTCGGTCGAAGTCCACAGTAGGCGATTGTCGAGTGCGCGCGCGCGATCATTGGTAACTAAGCGACAGTGGAGACTCAGACTGTCAGCCGATGACGGTGCTGTGGGGTGTTCTGAGAATATCAGCTCAAATGGATAGTTCATCCGGATCAGATGTTGAACACACGGAGGAGGTTTGATCGCGCGCGCGAACTCGACAATCGCCTACTGTGGACTTCGGCTGAAAACAGGAAGTAACACTGTCGTTTTTTGAGAAAATTAATGGCTTTTAAGTGCGCCTTATAGTGCGGAAAATACGGTAGTTGCAAATTAATGAGAGTTAGTTGACGTAGTTGCAAATTAAGGAGAGTTAGTTGATGTAGTTTCAAATTAATGAGTTAGTTGATGTAGTTGCAAATTAATGAGAGTTAGTTGACGTAGTTGCAAATTAAGGAGAGTTAGTTGATGTAGTTGCAAATTAATGAGTTAGTTGACGTAGTTGCAAATTAATGAGAGTTAGTTGATAAAGTTGCAAATTAATGAGAGTTAGTTGATGTAGTTGCAAATTAATAAGAGTTAGTTGATAAAGTTGCAAATTAATGAGAGTTAGTTGATGTAGTTGCAAAGTTACTTATAGTTAGTAGAGTATTTAAAGTTGACTATCAGAATTTTTTTTTTTTTTTTTTAGATCGTGTTGCCCTACCTAACACTAAATCTCCTTCTGTGAACACACAAATTCTTTAATAGTTTTAGGACTCAAGTCAACAGACTTTTTGACCAAATGTCAAGTGTAATGTTTTATGCTGTGTTTTCTGCAGATGATGAATACCGAGATTGGGATGCGCAATGAGGAAATTCAGCAGTTGAAATACGCCATTGCTGATCACACTGCCATGAATGCCTCTTTGCAGGAGGCTCTCCTTAAATACAAGCAGGAGCTGAATGAATCCCAGACACACCTGCTTTCTCTGGAAGAGGTGAAGAGGAATGAGACTTTGAAGTGTATGACCACACAGGACAGCCTTGACTCTTCTACAAACCGTCTTCAAGAGCTTACGGATGAAGTACGTCGCCTCAAACAACAGTTGGAAGATATGGAAAGGAAGAAGAAAGTCGTGGAAGAGCGTTATACGTTTTTGCAGGAAGAATACGATCAAACCATGCGCAAGAAAGTCAAAGAGCTCGAGCAGGCCAACTGGGCCACGATAGATCTGGAGAAGACTGTGTCTGAAAGGACCCGAGAGCTGGAGCGTCTGCGCAAGGAGTTGGATGACGAGGCTCGGCGCTTCAAGGAGGCGCAGACGGAGCTGGCAAAGGTAAGGCAGGAGCACAGCATACAGATACGAGAGGTGAAACAGACCTACGAGTCTCAAATCCACGTTACTCAGACCAGCATGCAAAAGCTTTCGCAGCAGAAGGAAAGTGATTCTGCCTCCATGCAGCTGGAGTTTGAAAGAGTAGAGGGAGAATCTAGAGAGTTGAAAGAGCAACTGCAAATGCTTCGTCTTTCCCTCAACCAAGAGGAGGTCGAAAGGAGACACTTGGAAGAGGAGGTACAGAGACTTAGTGCTGTGAATACAGAGGAAAGCCGAAAGAGGCGCGAGCTGGAAGCACAAGTCCAGTTGATGCTTAGTCAGAAACGTGAAGCAGACAACAAAACAAGGGAGGTACAAGAGAGCTCAAGTCGGACAGTGCAGGAGAAAAGTATTGAGATCACCCGTCTCACACGGTGTCTTGAGGAGGAGCAGCGTCTGAAAAGATCTTTAGAGACTGGGACAAGGCGACTGGAAGGGGAGTTAGCCGACCTCAAAACTAAGAACGAAGCCTCGAATGAGGAGTTGTTGCAGCTTCGCTCCTCCGACAGTCAATTGAGCCTTATCCGGGTTGAGTTGGAGGCCCATGCCCTTGAGAAGGGACGGTGTGATCAAACTATCGTACGCCTACAAACGCGCATTCAAGAGCTCCAGGAGGAGCTGAAACGCCTGGAAAGCGAGTTGGAGAAACAGCGGAGAGTGGCAGAAGAGGAGGCCAACAAGCGAAGGAGAACGGAGGCGCAACTTGAAAAGAGTAGCCAGGCCATGCGGGAGTACACCACTACAATCACCACACTGCGTAAGAGCCAGGAAGAAACCAGTCTTGAGGCAAAACATACAGACAGCGAATGCAAGCAGTTGCAGGAGGCCTTAGACCGTGCCTTGAAGGAGAACAAAGCTTCTTCTCAGAGTTTGGCTGCCTTGAAAGCTGAAATTAACACTTTGAAACTACAGCTCACGCAGGAGCAGGGGCGCGTCCAAGACTTCAACCAGCGCTACGAGACCCTTCACCGTAGCATGGAAGAAAAGACTTGTGCATTGAACATAGGCACTGCTGAAACTGAGCGCCTGCAGAGGCTCACCGAAACTCTTACAAAAGATCGGCTCCGCCTGGAGGAGGAGTTGCGCTCCATGCGTCTAGAACACGAGGAGCTGCTCAAAGACAAAAACCGTGGAAATCGGGAAATGGCTGAGCATGTCACAGCTTTGCAGAAACAGCTTGAGTCCAGCCAGCGTGCCGGTGCAGAGCAAGACAGGCTTATGCGACAGCTCTCCAGAGAGAGAGAAAAACTGCAACTGGAGATAGAAAATGTACAAAAACAAGCCAGAGAGGTACTAGGATAAATAGAAACTAGAGTTCTCGAGTTTTATCCTTAAAATCTATAGATTTAGATGTAGCTGGCTGCATGCATCTCTCTCTCTCTCTCTCTCTCTCTCTCTCTCTCTCTCTCTCTCTCTCACACTGCATTATGTAAATGGTTAGTCTTGACATGCAAAATATGGCCCACTTAGAATCTGCACCATTTTTGCATGTTTTAATGTGCATGTTTGACCTATCTCCACACCACACCCCGCAGAATAATCAGATTTGCATCTTAATTACCTTACAAGCTTCCATGCTGCACGCTTTTTTGCATTATGAGCAACAGCATCTAATCACATACTTTCACATTCAGATGACACTTAATGTATTTGTACAGTCTTGTCCAAACCACATCTGAGATGCATCACTTTAGCCTCTATCGTCTGTGGCATCCTCTGTGATTTTGATCCTTTAGAACAGGGATGCCAAACCCTGGTCCTGGTGGACTACTGTCCTGCAGCTCCAATCCTAATCAAACACACCTGAACCAGCTAATCAAGGTATTCAGAATTGCTTGAAAATAACAGGTAGGTGTGTTGGAGCATAAGGATGCCCTCCAGGAGCAGGTTTGGCTATCCCTTCTTTAGAAGCTAAGCCATGTACTTAGCTTGAAAACCAATCAGTTCTGTTTTGTAATTGACAATGAATGCAACAAATCTTTGGCATATCTGAAAAATCATATACAGAAATATCAACTGTGAAATATACAGTAGTCAACATTTGAAGTGGATCAAGAATACCCGTTCTTGTCTTAGGACAACTTTGATTAACTTTTTTGATCCACTTCAAATGTTGACTACTGTATTATAAATGATAGAACACTCATTTGATTTTGTACGTTTTTTGTTGCAGACTTCCTCCGTGATCCAGACGTCCCAATCCCAGTGCAGCAATCTGCAGCAAGAACGAGATGGTCTCCTCAAGAAAACGACAGCAATGGAACAGGAAATTATACGCTTGAAGAGGCTGGAAGACGAGCTAGCACGAATCAAACTCTCACTGGAGTCTGAAATACGTCTCAAATCACAGATGCAGGAGGATAATGAGAGGATCAAGAAGGATTTTACCGAGTGGAAGAGCAAATGTGCGATTCACGAGGAGCAACTTCGACAGCACGTCTCGGAGCGCTCTGGCCTGGAGGGACAATTTAACTCTGTCAACACCGAGATGGAGAGGTTGAGGACTCATCTGAAGGAAGCGGAAGAACGTTACAGGCTGTTGTTGCAGAACTTGGAACGAGAAAGGGCACAGATGCAGGCGCTTCGAGACTCACAGCAGAAGGAGTTGCAGAGACTGCAGGAGAAACCAGACGGTGCTGCCAAATACACTCAGACAGACCAAACCGACGACTCCTCACTGGTCTTCGAAGGTGTCCGCAAGAAGGTCACGGCACAGCAACTGCGTGACTGCGGTGTGATTGACAAGGTGACCTTTGAGCAGTTGATGAATGGCCAGCGGACTGTTCAGGATGTATCGGTTGACATCAGGCTCAATCTTAAAGGCACAGGAGCCATTGCCGGGCTGGCAGCAGGACCTAAAGGCAAGATGACCTTCACAGAGGCCAAGAAACAAAAGATGATTTCAGATGAGAGTGGAAACATGCTGCTGGAGGCTCAAGCTGCTACAGGATACATCATAGATCCCCGAGCTAATGTAAAGATGACTGTTGAGGAGGCTTGTTTGAATGGACTTGTGGATGAAGCTGACAAGAAGCATCTGTTGATTGCAGAGGCCGCCTGTGTTGGGTTCAGGGATCCCAAAACTGCAAAACTCCTGCCAGCTAGCCAAGCCATGAAAAAAGGAATAATCGACCGGGAAACAGCTCTGCGCCTCCTGCAAGCTCAAGAGGCGGCGGGAGGCATCCTTGATCCTATCCTTAGCGTGTACCTTTCCAAAGATACTGCCATGGACCGTGACCTTGTTGATGAGGATCTTTATCAAGCTCTAAATGCCAGACCAGATTGCTACATTGATCCAGACATTGGTCTACATGCTAGCTACGTTACCCTCAAGAAGCGATGCAAGGCTGACCTTAGCACTGGCTTGCTCCTGCTTCCGGCTCCAGAGAAACCCTTGACTGTACAGGGACTGCGTAGCGAAGTTAACGTTTCGGATCTGGTGGATGCAAAATTGCTGGAACCTTCGGACGTGGATCATCTGAGAGAGGGCAAGATTACCAGCCAAGACATTGAACACAGGCTTCGGGCTTATCTCAGAGGGTCAACTTGCATTGCTGGGATTTATGACGAGGCCAACGACTGCACCTTGCCTATCTACCAGGCCATGAAGAATGGGCTTCTGCGACCAGGCACTACCTTGGAGCTTCTGGAGGCCCAGGCCGCCTCAGGCTTCATGATTGATCCCATTCACAATGAGTACTATACAGTCGAGGAGGCCTGTAAGAAAGGACTGGTGGGTGTGGAGTTCAAAGACAAGCTTCTGTCTGCCGAGAGAGCAGTAACTGGGTACAAAGACCCAGGCACCGACAAGATGATTTCCCTTTTTGAAGCTATTGAGCGTGGTCTCATAGAGAAAGGTCATGGCATTCGCCTGCTGGAGGCTCAGATTGCTAGTGGTGGCATCATTGACCCTAAACACAGTCACCGAATTGATGTTGATGTGGCGTACCAAAAAGGCTACTTTGATGAGGAGATGAACCAGATACTTAAAGATGAAGGAGATGACACAAAGGGTTTCTTCGACCCAAACACTCAGGACAATCTGACCTACTTGCAGCTAAAGAGCCGCTGCATCGCAGACAAGAAGACGGGACTGGTGCTTCTGCCTCTTTATGATAAGAAAAAGATGCAGCAGAAGAACTCCTCGAGGAAGAGACGGGTACTGATAGTTGATCCAGAAAGTAATAAAGAAATGACGGTGCGTGAAGCCTACGAGAAGAAACTCATAGACTACGAGACCTTTCTGGAATTGTCTGAGCAAGAGTGTGAGTGGGAAGAAACCGTAATTTCTGCTGCTGATGGCTCAACCAGTACAGCTATAATGGACATGCAAACAGGCATTCAGTACGACTTGCAAGAACTGCTAACTAAGGGAGTGATTAGCCAAGATGTCCTTGATAAATATCGTTCAGGAAGTGTCACCCTTACTGAGTTTGCAGATATGATCACCAAAAAGGCAAAGACCCTCAGCAAACCCCTTAGCTCCTCTGTCTCCTCCTCATCATCATCATCATTCTCATCCCAGATGACCATGAAAAGTCAGACAATCAAAACCGAAACTGCTAAAAAAGTCGAGAGCACCTCCACTCCGCAAGATCCATTCTCAACAAACTCCTCTAAGCATATTTCCAGCATGTCAGTCAAACTGACCCCATTAGTAGAAATAATTGAGGAACAGAATCCAGTTGGAGCAATTTTTGACACAGAGAAGCTGGAGAAGATCAGTGTGTGTGACGCTATGAAGCGAGGAATCATCGATTCCATCACAGGACAACGGCTCCTGGAGGCACAAGCTTGCACCGGTGGGATTGTGAACCCTGAAACCGGTCGCCGTATGTCTATTCAGGAAGCGACCCGCGTCGGTGTCCTCGATGAGGACATGGCTAACCGGGTAAAACCTGCCCAGAAAGCGTATATTGGTTTTGAAGATGTGAAAACCAAGCGTAAAATGTCTGCCGCCGAGGCCGTCAAAGAAAAGTGGCTTCCGTACGAGGCTGGCCAGCGCTTCCTTGAATTCCAGTATTTAACCGGCGGGCTTTTCGACCCAGAGCTCGGGAGCAGACGTTCACTTGAGGAGGCTTTGCAATTAGGCTGGCTGGACATGAGATCGGCTCAGAGGCTCCAGGATTCACGTCACCACCCAAAAACCCTAACCTGCCCCAAGACCAAGCTGAGAATATCCTACAAGGAGGCTCTGGAAGCTTGCATGAACGAGGAGAAGACAGATGTCCGAATGCTTCCCGCCGCCACGGTTTCATCACGAGGAATCAGCAGCCCCTACAACCTCTCCAATCCAGGATCTGCCTCGGGATCTCGGAGCGGATCCCGTAGGGGCAGCGTGGATTACAGTTTATCCCCTTCTTCCTCTACCAAATACAGCAGTTTTAGCTACAGTAGAACCTCTTTCAGCTCCAGATCACTCTCCTAAACAAACATTTTGTACCGTGCAACATTATATAACACAATTATCCATCAAAGTATTTTAAGATAACAGCACGAGAATATTAGTATCGATAATCATCTAAACGAATCAGCATTTTTTTTACCACCTTATGTACATGTTTGGAAAACTAAAGAAAAAACAATTGCATTTCTTAAATCTATATTGAATGTATTAATCTGGAAATATACACCTTTAATTTAGCATGTTTTCTTACATTCTGGGGGTTTATCTGCTTCTGAGTTTTATTAAACAGATATGAAAGTTGTTTATAACACTAGATGGGTAAAAATGTCATTTTCCGATTTTTCTTTTTACACTACTACTGTTGAATGGCTGTATTTTTTTTTCCTAAAAGTTTCAGTGCCTTCACTTTACCTTTGTACTAGCCTGAGTTACTCAGTGAAGTTAATAACTTAGTGTCTGACTTCTTTTTTCAGCTTCATTGCTTAAATAAAGAAAGAACTCATAAAATGTATGATTTGTATGAATAATTATGGGTGGAAATTTATATGAGATTTTATATTTAGGAGTTAAAGCAGAGTATTTCCATGCTCAAAAAATTCTAATCCAGGCCTTGCATCACAATGGTTTCTTCCAAATGTTTAAAGGTGCTAAATGTAACTTTTATTCTAAAATGAATCCTTTTTTTATTGCCTGTGTGTGAAGGGGTTGTAATCACACATTACAATGGTCCACTTGTCGGGTTCTGCTATTACCTCTGAAGGCCAGTATTCCTATTTCTATGTGAAGTCTCCGGGTCGGATTTTCTGCGAAATCCATCGGATGTGACGTGCATGCGCGCTCCTGAGCCTCTCTCCTTTTTATATACAGTCTATGTGACGGCACTGCAGTAACGACATGGAGTCTGATAACACTAAACACGACCTGCCAGCACAACACAGACTCCAACACAAACTCCACATTAATATATAAAACAAAACAAAAATGATCTGCTGAAGCTCGTCAGGCCAAACGTGAATCGAATCGACTCAGGACGAAAACACGGATCAACATCGGCAGAGCGTTTGAATTGAAGAACTGAAGTTTTCAGATATGCTGAAATAAATAATGGTTAACTGTAACATACATGAGACATGAAATAAATACAAAAGACTGTTCCAGGATAACAAAAAGTAGGTGCTTTAGGATGTAACTTTTATTTTATGTACTAGATCTACTGTCTAACGTCACTCATCCCACTACTATCATATTGTTTATAATTTTCAGACATGTTCAGTACAGTAATGTTACTTCCTACTGTCTAACTGTTACACTGAAATTGTTCAGTCTAGTTTACTAACCGTTTTCGTTATCACATTATACTGTACATTCACCTATGTTGACATTGCTGATTGTGAAAGATACACGAATAGTTAGTGAAATGCCTTATTATGCTAACACCACATGTCGGCTAAATGCAGTCAATGTAACGTTATCGAGCATGGAGCATTAGTTCAACGTCAAGCTGATAAAAGTAGCCTATTATTGTAGCGTTGCAGTGGGAGTTTACATGAGTTTCCAGCGTGTTGTGTGATGCTTTCTCCAGTGTGTTGAAAGTCTCAGTGTGGCCGGTACCATGAGTGCTCGCTCTTGTGTTCGAGCGCTCTTGTAAAAATTGGTTGCAATCTGAAACATCACCGATAGAGGCTGCTAAAAAATACATATAGCACCTTTAAATTGAAAATGAATACATATAATTCTGTAAAATTTTATATTTATATATTTGCTCTCTAAAGATTATCTAATTGGCCCCTTTGTCCCGAAACTATCCAGTAAATGCCAGCCAGAATATACATGCTTAAAGACAGAAGTAGTTCATATACTATACATGCTGATATTTATGTCAGAATGAGCTCTGCTACATTTTAACTGTCCTGAGCTCGTTTATAATAAGCTCAATTCAACATTGTAGTTCAAGTCTAGAGATGAAGAGCGGATAATACAGTAGGGATCCTGTTCTGAAGATGCATGAACAATAATATAATATATATTATTTTTATTTTACTTTCAGCATTAAAAAAAAGTAATATAAACCTATACACACACACGCGCACATTCTCTCTCAAACATACTTGCACATTCACACAGACACATGCACACACACACTTTTATAAGCATTATAATATATAAGTATATATATCATAACTGAAAACACAACGTGTGTTCACATGGACTCTTGTTTCCCTTGATTCTGTTTATGCTTTGTTTTAGTTTAATAAATTGCTGCATCTAGATCCTTGTTTCCTCTTGCTACCCTGGATACCCCGGTCACATTTATATTGTATGGCAGTGTGTATTGAATTTATCTTTTGTAATCAAATGCTACTCATGTTTTGTGATATAGAACTTTAATTTCCAAAGAAATGAAAGGAAACCTGCCATTCCAGTGAATTCATCTAAACCACATTCAGAATATGTCTGGTATTCTTAGAGAGCTTGGAGGTATTTTCGCAGAGTTACAGGTTTTACTTCTTAGAATCAAGGTGTGTTTAACTTTCATTTTACAGGAAAAAGAGTAAACAGTTGACCTTAAGTTTAAACAGACACGAATAATTTCCAAAGTGTAGAAAATAGAAATACATTAAATATGTAGTTTTTTTTATTAAGAAAATTAATCTTAAAAAAGCATAACATGTGTTACCATGTTTGCCGAGTCAAGTAATATCACCTTTATTTATTTAATACAGATTGTTTTTTTTACAGTCATAACAGGAAAATGATTCAGCAGCTCTAAAATAAAATAATCTCATTGTTCAGCTAAAGTCTGTGTTGATTCAGTTCTATTGTAAAGATTATCAATTGTTAAATTTGTTAATTTAATCTATAAAGCAGCTCTGGAGAAAACAGTGATGTCGTCATCCAGTTCTCATCCAATAGTGTCAGTGCAGGCAGATCAATAATATTGTTGAATATTAAAAGTCCCCAACTAAGCAAGCCAGAGGCGACAGTGGTAAAGAACCCAAACTCCATCAGGTGACAGAACGGAAAAAAATCTTTAGGAGAAACCAGGCTCAGTCGGGGTCAGCGGACATAGGTCTGTGTAGAGGACTTGTTTGGTTCTTGTGGTCTTTGCTGAGGATCTGTGCCGATGGCTGTTGTGTCTCAATTACCCCTTTTTAGAGGTCTGCTACCCAACCCGAGCCCGACGGGTCCCGAAAAATGTGCGGGTTTCGGGTCGGGTTCGGGTTAATGTTAATGAACAGCCTCGGGTTCGGGTCGGGTTCGGGTTTAACTAAGAAAAACGAAATAGGCTATATATAGTTTGCGTGCCTTGTGCTTTGCCTGCTTGCTGTGTTGTGGTGACCGGCACGAGAGAGAAAGTATACGTGCGCAGATGTGCAATATGTGCATACACACAGTCAGACACACAGGCTCTCTCTCTCAAATATAATGATATATATATATGTATTTTATTTATTTTTTTAATTATTTTTTTTATTTTATCATATCATTTATACTGTTAAGCGCATGTGCTACCGCTCTCGCGCGCTATTTCAGTCACAATACAGACAGACAGCCGACGACAACAAGCAAACCATGAAGCCCCGTTCACACTACAAGCGACAAAGTGACACGATACCATTCATTTCAATGGGGAGCTGGCGATTTCCGGCGACACACGCGACAGCGACCGCTGGCGACCGGATGGGGCGTGTCTGGCGACGCGACAAAGTTGAGATCTGTTTAACTTTATGCAAATGGGGAGCGACTTTCGGGAGCGACAACCAATAGGAGCGGAGCGCGTATGATCCTTCTCCACATCATTGGATGTCATTCATAAAGGCAACCAGTAGTGGGAACTCTCACTAGCGACCTCATCGCCAGCCACTGGCGACAAAGTCGCTTGTAGTGTGAACGGGGCTTGAGTCTGATAAAGCAAAAAATTACTTGGTAAGTTTTTTCTCTTACTGCTGTGCTGCCTGCTGATAGGGCCGATGCGCCTACATGTATTTGTTTAATATGTCAAGCAATCATTAAATACAACATAGCATATTGCAAAAATGGTATTGTTGTGAGAAACAGAATGGACCTCGGGTTCGGGCTTAATATGTAAATGTAATTGTCGGGTCGGGTCGGGTTAAATGATCGCGGGTACGGGCCGGGTTCGGGCTTCAGTTTAAAGCCCGTGCAGACCTCTACCCCTTTTCCACCAAGGCAGAGCTGGTGCTGGTTAGGAGCCAGAGCCTAGTTTCAAATCGGTTCTTTGGTTTTCGATCACCAAAGCACCAGCTCCGAACCAGTAAAAGTGGTTCTTAAGTAGCACCAAATCATTGCTGATCTAGACGTAAGAACCGCTTATGTCAGCGGCTGGGGGCGGGGTTACCGTGGCCAACAAGACTAACAGAAATTGTTGAATTAGCAGCTAATCGAGCTAATAGCAGCACGATTGTAATCTCCGTTTATGCAAGTTACGGCGAGCTGCACGAACGCGTTGTATTCGCCGTGTTTGGATGCCGATGTACGTTAGGTTCGCAAAGCCATGAGCATCAATAGTAATGCAACGGCCGCCATTGTTGATAGAAGGCTTGTTCGAGATGCATCGGAGCGGCGCGGACCGATCGGAGCTGCGGGAGTGTGTGGAGAGCATACGACTCATTGTGCTTTTCGATCACGTTTGCAGTGCTTTGATGTCATGCGCAAATCGGTCTGCGAGAAGCCGATGCATCTCGAACAAGCCTGGTGTGTTTGTGTTTGGCTCTGCCGCGCTAGCGTTGCTGGGCAACATGAGATGTATACAGTGACGTAAGACCTGGCTCTGTGCTGGCTCTTTAGCCTGTGGCAAAGCAAACCGGTTCTTTGGAGGCTCATCAGTCGAACCAACTCCGAACCGACACTAGCTCTAGCTCTGAACCAGCCCCTGGTTCTTGTTGGTGGAAAAGGGGTAAATGAGGTCTTCACAGGGGATTGTCTAGTAAGGCAAGTCAGCAGTGACTGCGCGCACGCACTTCTCGTAAGCTGCGCGCCCATGGCGACCAAGTCAATTTCCATACCGAGAAAAGAGATCCTCTGCACAGGGCAAAGTTTGTTCTTTTCCCAGTTGACCCGAAGGCCCAGACGAGCTAGGTACCGGAGCACTAGGTCCCTGTGTTCGCAAACCTGGTCTCGAGAGTGAGCTAGGAACAGCCAGTCATCGAGATAGTTCAGGATGCGAACCACATGTTGCAGAGCGGCACAAGGGCTGCGTCGACGACCTTCGTGAAGCCGCGAGGACACAGGGCTAGCACGAATGGGAGAACCGCGTACTTGTATGTCCGCCTCTCGAAAACAAACCGAGGGAACGGTCTGTATCGAGGAAGAAAGGAGACATGGAAGTAGGCGTCCTTCAGGTCGATCGCTGCAAACCAATCCTGTGGCCGCACACATTCGAAAATGTGTTTGGCTGTGAGCATCTTGAACGGAAGCCTTTTTAGAAGGGAACGGTTCAAGACGTGCAGGTCCAGGATTGGTCGAACCCACCGGTTTTTTTGGGTACAATGAGGTCGGGCTGAAGAAGCCGGACCTCATTTCGGCTGGAGAGGTGGTCTCGATCGTACCCTTCGCCAGTAGGCAAAGCCGAGCCTGATGATTCTCGTGAGCCAGCGTGACAGATTGGAAGCTCCAAAACTGAACCAGCGGGGTAATGTGAACCACAGACGTACCCACGATGGGGCAGCGAGGCACAGAATGACCGGCCCAGACGTGGGAGGCGGAGCGTCCCGATGTGGGGGCACGGTCATATACCGCATCCTGACAGAGGAGGCCAGGGAAGGCCAGCGTTCCACGGGGGCCTGCTCTGTCAGGGGTCTGGCGACAGAGGGGGACGAGAGTGCCGAGGCTCGTAAGCCTCGGCATGGGGTGGTGATGGCGCAGTGGATAAGACACATGCCTTTGGTGTGAGAGACCCGGGTTCGAATCCACTGTGAGACACCAATGTGTCCCTGAGCAAGACACTTAACCCCTAGTTGCTCCAGAGGCGTGCGACCTCTGACATATATAGCAATTGTAAGTCGCTTTGGATAAAAGCGTCAGCTAAATGAATAAATGTAAATGTAAAATGTAAGCGGCGCACACTGCCATCCGCGCCCTCTGGGGGCTCAGAGATGGGATGTCAGTTCTTTGGAGAAGAGGTTCTCCACCGGCGGAAGGAGTGGCCCTGCAACCACTTCCTGAAAGAACTGCAACCCACCTCTGAGCTGCCCGTAATGGGAGCGCCGTATCGCCTGGCGTTCGGCTGGCTGCGGGACTGGTACGGGCAGGGGCGCCATCTGGGACCACCTCCACGGCGTGGCGCTGCTGGGGCCGGAAGTAGCAGTACGGCGCATTCGGCGGCAAGCGGACTGAGGCGTCTGAGCTGGCGGCTGGGTGACAGCAGCTAGCCGCGGGGTCAGAACATGTTTGGTAGCCTCAGTCTGCTTCTGGGCGGCCGAGAACTGTTGGGCAGAGTCCTCGACCGCACCACCGAAGAGGCGGGTTGAGTTGGGGGAGTTGAGGAAGCGGGTTCGCTCAGCCTCGCGCATATCAACCAGATTAAGCCAGAGATCTCTGACCACGCATGTGGACATCACCTGACCCAGGGAGCGAGTTACGCCATGCAAATTTCGCAGACCCATGGCATTTCCTTGCCATTGGCTCGTTTTATTTCTTTCGAAGATGATAGGCTTCTAAGCGAACCCCATTTCGTTGTTGTTTCGACGTAACTCGAAGTGACTACGAAAGGGAACTAAGATAATCCAATACACCAAAACTCAACGAAATAGCATGCTAAGCGCAAACAATACTGGACAATGAACAGAGTGAAAGATACAGGCTACACGTGATAACGAACTCAAGTACAAACGCTAATTAGTCATATAATGAATAACCATAGAAACAAATGACAAACAGGAACATAATAACCCTGTTATGACACACTCAGTGCAGTATTGTGTCCTAACTTTCATTTGCAGAGAAGTGAAATACATTTTTGTGAATATTGCTTAATGGAAACCATCCCCAACCTTTTTCCTGTAAATATATCTATATGCTTTTCATAGTGATACATTTGAGCAGACAATAGATCTTCTGTGTCACAATACACAAAAATGCAGCCTGCAAGTTACACCTACATTTTTGTGTATCGTGAAACGGAAGACAAAAATTAATGACACAAAAGGGGTGGGATTTTACACCCATTTTCTTAACAAATAAAAGGTGTGCTCCCTAATTATTGAATACAGCTCAGCATCTGCCTGTTAGCAGAACGGTAAGATAATTAATGCATTTCACTGTCTAATACAAGTACATTTATTATTTAACTAGTGTTTCAAATACATTAATAGGTAATACATTTTTAAGTTTTACATAAATGTAATTTTTAAATGTTTTTGTCATTTTAGCTATAATTTTGTTATTTTATTGTTATTCATGTCGTGAAGCGCATACTTGGAAGGGTGTAGGTTTGCTTTGGAAGTTAGTCAGGGAATATTGCAAGGAGGCAGGAGACAGTCTTGGCTTATAATAAAAATGAAAAAGTTCAGTTTCAGTTTGGAAAAATGTGTGCATAAATTACATAACAAAAATAAAAAGGTTTCTGCTGTTAAATCATTCTGACTATACAACCATTGTATCCTTAGAAAGCAATCACTTGAGAGTTTACTGGTCTAGATTGTTAATTAATACATAAAACATAAAAACAACAACAACAAAAAAATAGAGCTCATATGTGGCTGTGTTGAATGAACCTAAAAACCATGTCAAAGTGATTTCATCTCTATTTCTGGTTCTTTTGTTCTCCCTCAGCAATTATTTGTCTTTATATACCCTGATCTCCTTCTCCGTGGCACTGGAATAAGGACTCGCAGGGATTCTCTTAACTTATTAACCATTTTGAAACACTCCTCACACAAATATCCCCATTCTAATTGGACCGAAAAAGGAAAAATAAAACTGATAATGTACACCATTCCTTCATTCGAACCCAGCTCCGAACAGAGGGATGCAACCGCAATTCCAACTAACCTCAGAGATTCACTATCATGCCTCGACGTTGTGTGGTCTGATATGTTTGAGACTGGAGACTCAGCGATTGACTCTATGAAGCATGAGACTGATTTTCTTAAAGGAGCCCCTCCACAGTGGCTGAGCTTCAGCACACCAGAGAACCTACCATTTGTAGAAAGGGATTGCTTTAAAGATTTAATTCAGTTAATTGAGGGGAAAAAAAGGAAAAGATGTCTGATCACGGAAGTTTCTTTACCATACCAGCCTGGCAGTGGAGGCTCAACCCTCGCCATGCAGGTGCTTTGGCATTTCCACAAAGACCTCAGATGTGCCAAAGTGATCGAGTCTGATTTAGATGATAAGAAGCTGCCGAAACAAGTGGTGGACCTTTTTCTCCTGTCTAATGAACAACACGCAAAACACGATCAGAAAACCGTGCTCCTGTTGCTAGACACCAAGGAAAACTCAAACAATGATCAGCCAATCAAGAATTCTCTCTGGGAAAACCTGATTGATGAAATGCGCGAGAGGGACATCAGTTCAGACACTCCAGCTGTGATCGTTTTACACTGCAGAACTACAAGTGTTCGAGCGACAGGCAATGTGGAGATTACAATGATGCTCTCTCCAAGAGAGAAAGAGAGGTTTGATCAAAAAAAACTGGAGCTGAATGAGAAATACAAGACAAAGTCAGAGACCTTCCATGCCTTCAACATAATGCAGGGAGGTTTTCGGAAGGAGGACGCTGAGAAACTGATCACAGCAGAAATGGAGAAATATGTTCAGAAGAATCCAAAGTCCAAAAGCACAAGACTTCTCAGCTTTCTGGCTTTGATAAACTCATACGTCCCAGGCTCACACTTGTCGAAGCTTTTGTGCGAGGAATTCACTGCACAAACAGACCGTCCCTCCGATGAGGAAAACGTCCCACTGGAAACGATAATGAAGCCTTTCATGAATCTCATAGTCATATTCTCAGAAGGAAAACCCAAAACCGACTGCATACGCATGGCACATCCAATGATTGCGGATGCATGTGTAAATATGCTCACCAAGCTCAAACTGACAAGATTTAACATCGCTTCTGACTTCTTGCGAAATATGGTGAAAGGAAAGGAGAGTGACTACATGCGAATTTGCAAGAAAATGTTAACCATAAGGATCGACCCAGAAAAATACAGGTTTTCCAAACTGATTCTTGACCTCATGATCATGGATCACAAGGAATCCATTCATTTGTTGGAGCTGGGTTCAGATTTGTTCACCAATGACCCTTTTTATCCTCAAGCACTTGCACGTTTGTATTACATTGAGGTAAAGCAGACAAACAAATTTGATGAGGCAGAAAGCTGGGCAAAAAAGGCCATTTACAGAGCGCCCAAAAAATCGTATATCATGGATACACTCGGGCAAGTTCACAAAAGCCACTTGCGGACCATTCTGAACAAAAACACATACACACACACAGACATGGTTTTGAACATCGCAAAGTATGCCATCAAAGCGTTTAAAGAGGAAGAAAAAGCAGCTGAAGACGAGTCAGAAGACAACTCCAGTTTCAATAACAGGGGCTACTTCGGATGTCTCCAGGTTTGCAAGGACATTTATGATTTAAGTGCGAAAAACCCTCTCGAACAAAAATACAGTAGATTCATCAGTGGTGTCAGAGGTGACGTTGAGGAGAGATATGATTTCTTTGAATGGTATCTGGCATTCTCAAGACCAAGGATCAATAAACATGACCCGGAGTACCTTCATGATGACATTGAAGAGTGCTACAAGCGATACTTTGCACATGAATCGCAGACTCATGAAGACACCCTGCATGAGAAACAAATGAAGTCTTTTGCAGGACTACTGCATTTCCCCAAATCTGATATTAGTGTGCTTAAAAGAAATCACAGTGCATTTCAAAATCCACAATCTGATGACGAAACCCAGAACGTTCTCTACGTTTCTGCCAACATCATCCTGAGTGTGTTTGATGAGTCTGAGAAAATAGAGGAGCTCCAGGCCAGTTTACAGAAACTCTGGGTGAGCAAAGAAGAAGGCAGAGACCCCGAGTTTTACCTCTTGATTCTTTTGCTCTTTTGGTTTGATGAAGCGCAGCCAAGAATCCCAAACCCTCCAGACCTGATCAAATGTGTCCGATATATGCGTGATTCATATGAGAAGAACTATCAGAAATACCTCCGCGGTCGCTACCTGGTGCCTTTGCTCTTCTTTGGGGAAGGGACTGGTTTGCAGAGACTGGTTCACAGCTCAAAACTACATCCGGATGATTCTCCTGACGGGTTGGAGCTCCTATTAGAAAAAGGAGGAGTTAATCGTCTCCAGCGGATCAGCGGGGAGGTCGAGAAGAATCAAAAAGTGTTTGCTATTAGAGACGGGAAACAGATTCAAGTCACTCCTCACAAACCGGCCAGTGTGTACAAACAAGGCCAGGTGTCTTTCTACCTCGGCTTTAATATCAGAGGACCTGTTGCCTTCAACATCAGATATATGAAGTCTGATAAAGAAAGTCTCAGTGAAAGATTTTGTTCCCTTTCTCTGCAGAGTTCATGGATTATCACATAAACACTGTCAGTCAGAGCAAAAAAAATCACCTACATTATTTTTGCTTTGACCCTGGAAATGCTCAGCAGTGACTAAAGACTAAATGAGAGAGAGAGAGAGAGAGAGAGAGAGAGAGAGAGAGAGAGAGAGAGAGAGAGAGAGAGAGAGAGAGAGAGAAACTTTCCTCTCAGCCTAATGTGAAAAAAGACTGTACAATAATGATGCAACATTTACCAAATCATGTTTATGTAATATTCAGTATGATAGTTATATTTGAATTGTATGATTTACCTGCTCGACGGGGCGAATTATTCTCTGAACTCAAATATCACAAATCTTGTCTTGAGATCTTTTAGAAAAAAATCACCAGTTTATGTAAAGTATGATACATAATTTAGACATTTTAGAGGATTTAAAAAATATATTAGTTATTATGCTGGTGGTGGGTCGGTAAGTTCAAACTTTTTTTTATTGTTTTGACCCCTAAATATTTTGTCAGTTAGAAGAAAATTCTCAGCATAGACATTTGAGATGCATTTGTTATTCGTTGCAGTGTGTCTATACATGTATTCCAATAAAAGTAATATTACAGTATCACTTGCTGTGCACATATCCTGTTAATATGTTTCTCTGCATGCAGAATAGAAGAGTAAAAAATAATTACATAGGAAATATTATGCATGCATTAGATCAGCATTGTTCATTATTTATGTTATCAGCTGTTCTTGATATTCAACTGGACTCAAATGCAGGTTTGATACCACAGATCACCGCAAAAGTGTTCATGTTTATTTTATTATGATTGTAAAACATTTCACCGTAAAGATCAACAGGCTAAAGAACATTTCAGATTGTAAAAATCAACAGGCTAAAGAGCACTTGCATAAGGATTTAAAATACCATAGCAAAACCATCTAGCCTAGCTAATGTGAATTTCAAGCATTATTAAAGACAAGTAAACCCAGTAATTAAACCTAGTAATTAAAAAAGAACAAATAAACAAATTAGCAATCGCACAAATAAACACCACTGAACAAAATAAACTGTCCAATAAACACAGTGTTTTAAGATTTTCAGATATTCAGGCACATAAACTGTAATCAAATGTAAAACAACACTGCACTTTATGTTACAGTATTACAGTAAGTTACAGTATTCAGTCGAGAACAGCAAGTGAATTTTCTTTTTGTCTTTTGTTGTTTGATTAGTGTTATTATAGAGAAGGCCGCAGGAATATTAGGCTACTGTCACTTTAAGAGCGAATGCACGGATCCAATATACTGATACTGTTACACATGCGTTTACTTTCTCAACTGTTCACCTTCCCTTAAGACATAACCAACTGTGTGATATTTTGACACATTTTTGTGTGTATTTGTCCGTTCAAGTAGCCTGGTTAAAACCAGAGCATTCTCAGTTGTAACTGGCAAAGCGTCATAGACAAATCATTTCCAGAGGGGCGTCACCAACGGACGTCGCGGATAGAGCTAAACCCAATCAGAGCGATGAAGGAGATGACGTATGCAGAGCGGCGGAGACACATCTCCGAGTGTTGTTCTTTGCTCGGTTTTTAACTAAAAGGAAACGTTCAAATGGCTTAAAACAGACGCGATAGCTGATTCGAACGAGTGATGTTCGACGGCGGCATCCATCTTTGTAATGTA
Organism: Rhinichthys osculus; assembly: GCA_029959095.1. Lineage (NCBI taxonomy): Eukaryota > Metazoa > Chordata > Actinopteri > Cypriniformes > Leuciscidae > Rhinichthys > Rhinichthys osculus. Next base: position 2,896,938 of record JARWKJ010000012.1, read on the forward strand.
GGCTACAAAATCTGCTTCAAAATCCCAGCGCTGTCGTCATCGTGTAAAGCCCGCCCCAACGCTTCTGATTGGTGCCGTGATTTCGGCGGATTGGAAATGGGCTTGAATGAGCCAGTGGCGTAGGCAGAAATTGTATTTTGGTTGGGCCAGTGAAAATGTGACTGGGCCTATAGTTTTTCCTAGAAAAAAATGACTTTAATAATAATTATTGAAAAATGACTTCTATAATAATTAACATTTAATAGACAAACTGAAAAAAGTTACACCTTTATAATCATCATGTTCAACCAACAGAGCTCAAAGGCTGGACAAACCAGTATAGACAATAACCTGTCTATTTTATTCTATTCAGCAGTGCAAATACAGTTCACCCGAAAATAAAGTAAGCTAAAATAATAATATCACAGTTAGATCGGCGGATAAACCCGCGTCAGGCTGACGGGGAGAGAGGGAGCAAGAAGCAGCCGCCACCAGCACCTGACTAGCCTTCTCCTGGGGTAATGAGTCGGAAGAACTGGGCTGGGTGGACTCGGAAGATGAAGGCAGTGGCGTGTCTTCTTCCTCAACTCTTGCTGTTTTTCAAATAGCATATTAAAGAAAGTTGTTTAGCCATTATTGTGGCGCCGACGCCTCTGAGAGTTTTCCTGTCGGAACCCCCAGCAACCATAGCGACCAATAACGTTCCGGAGAGAGGCTTTCTACAACTTGCTTCACCAGTTAAATTTTATTCGGAAAACAAATTAAACACACACAGCAGTCAACAATTAATCAGGTATATATTAATATATTTTCACAAATATATTTGAATAATAAAAATAAACTAAAAATTTATTTTTATCAAACTTGCCTGGGCGGGCCAGTGAGTAATGTGGGCGGGCCAGTGCCGCCCTGGTCCAATACTGGCTACGCCCCTGGAATGAGCTCTTTGCCAGACTAACTTTCAGAGCAAATCTAAATTTGCCGGAAGTTGTCTGGGTTTTCCCAGGCTACCGTTCAAGTGCAAAAAGACGCGGAAGAGCACTCAGTTTAGTATCGCGCAGTAGTGATGCACGGGTTGGCTTTTTTTTCCAACTAGGCATTGTAATGTAAATGGAAACAGCCTTTATTTCAGCCTGAAAGTGCTTGGAAACATCGCCCTGTTAACTGGCAACAACAGACGATTATGAATATGAACCATAAAATCCAATCGGGTCATATTATTAAGATAATGATAAACATTTTCAACATTTACAAAGCAGCGTTTATATTCATCTAATAGGCTAAACAATTTTTTTATTTCTTAGACCCCCCACAAATATGTCTTGACATGCTGGAAGTGCCGTTTTGTGGCTCTCCTGTTTGTAGCCTATATTTGTTCACTTCATGTTGCCGATTCTGTCTCCTGCAGCAACTATTTCTGAGAACCGGTCCCAAACATTAGATATAGCAGCCTGACCTTTTTTTTCTTTTAATTATGTAAATTCCCGACCTCAATTTCTCCCGCACCTCGTCTTCCATCTTCACTTTTATTTCTCCGCTCTTGTTGTCGTGGCTTGAGGCGGGAGCTTGGCGCGCCGCTTTCGTGACGTGTCACTGTCACGTGACGCCCAAAAGTTTGGGGAAATCACGCAAGTTACGTTGCTACGGCATTCGTATTGTAACCTTATCAAATGATCCTAATAAAATATGAAAATAGATATTCCCAAATATTAAGTATCAAGTATCCGATTCTGCCCTTAAGTATCCAATCCAGAATTGGAATCGATTTTCGATTACCAACCCTCGTTGTGAGTCCTGAAAATGTATGGTTATAGAATGCCGTTGTCAGTCCCGTAAATAACTGAACTGTGTGTGAACAAAACCATATTAAGGACTCAAATCCAGGACTGACACCTGTATTCTGCTGCTGTGTGAACGTGGCCTTAACATTGCTGATGAGAGGAAACTAATATCCTTTTATATCAAGAATATCATGTAGCCTACAGTTGAGTCATGTAGCCTATGTGATGTTACAGTAAGTAATATTTAACTTAACTTGAGACATAATATGGAATGGTAATCAAATGTATTTCATTAAAATATGTGTTGATCAATGAGCAATGATGCCGAAGATAAGAAGTTGCCTAATATTTTACTTGTTCATTAAATTGACATGACAAATAAAACATATATAGTTTGTGCTGCTATACTAGCTGTGAATTTGAACTCAAATAGATCAGATTTTGGTCCACTACATTAGTCCATTCATGAGTGAATTATAGGCTATTTGAACTACTAACAACTCAATTTCTATGAGTAACTTTATGCTACAAATTCAGTTCCCTATAACTCAATGTAGTCTGTTGGTTGAACATAATTTCATTAGAAGTTTGTCATAACTCAAAAAGATTGATGCAGACTTCTTGCGCCAAATTTATTGAGCCAAAACATGTCATTCCAAACCTGAAGGGGTTTCTTTGTTCTTATGAACACAAAGGAAGATATTTTGAAGAATGTTTGTAACCAAACAGTTGATGGGTCCTATTGACTTCCCAGACAGCAATATAGTGTCGGCCCAGACCCGGGCCACATCTGGTACATGTCGATTCAACTCGTACCAGATCTGGGCCGACACTGTGTTGTTGTCTGTTCCATATGTGACTTTTTTTTTTTTGCATAAGGCTCCGTTTTTGGAATTAAAACAATTAAAACAAACTGTATTAAAAATTACCAGTATAATAATCTGAAAAACAAACCTTGTGCATTAAAGGGAATAATATTTTGAATACTTTACAGCTGGATTGATACCTTTAGGTCAAACGGTGTTGTAGTTTAATGGATTTACACACATTTAAAGTTTAAATATTATTATAAAACATATGAAATGCTAATTCCAAAAACGGAGCTTTTTTAATTTTACTATTAGTTTGATATCATCATGCCAAATGGTCTAAATGTTTAATTGAATTAAATAATATGTTCTTTAAATTAAGGCTTGTGCTGCAAAGGACATTTGTTTATGTATATCTGAGTTGGTTTGGGCTGAAAACATGAAATGCACAGATTTGGTGTGAAACCAAATGTCAAACGTTAAATTAACTTTACCACAGTGGCTCAGCGAAAGGTAAAGATAGTAATACTGTGGTGTTGTTGTTAGTGTAGAACCCTAACATTTCCAAAAAATACAAGTCACATTCAAACCGCAGGAGCATGATTATCATCTTCAAATCTTCATAGGGAATCTGTGAATGAGTCTGCCTGGATCTGCAGTCTTGTGTTTGCAGCTTTCTGCCCTCTGAAGTGAATCACGTCCTCGTGTTGTTGTACTACCGCCTGTGTCCGGCAGGAGGCGCTCATACACCCCTCACTGTTAATATGATACAAATAAATATATCATGCATTTATAATAAAGTTTTTAAAATATTATTTGTGTGTGTGTGTGTGTGTGCGCGCGCGTGCGTTGGTGTGTGTGTGTGTGTGTGTAAATGAATAACATAACTATATTTCATGTAAATTAATGATCTTTTATCATTTTGTTGCTAGTTATGTCCTAAACCTAATCTTGCAATTGATCATGCTTAAGTCACACAGACTTCAACATTCAGAATGCAAAACACAACAATGGTAACAATTATATTTTATTTAAAGTAAATTACCAAGTTCTCTCTACAGTTATTTGTTAGTTACTAGAACTCCTGTGTAAGTGAACTATACTAAGCATTTGTCAGTAGCACATAGCCTACTATTCCTGTTTCACTTTACTTGTTTTTTTTAAGGCAATCGGTTTGCATGTTTTTTTTAAGTAGGCCTAAGTATATTAGATTTTACAGTGTATATTTGTAATGTATATTTTATTTATAAAGTGCCGTGTTATTTTACATTTGATTACAGTTTATGTGCCTGAATATCTGAAAATCTTAAAACACTGTTTATTGGACTGTTTATTTTGTTCAGTGGTGTTTATTTGTGCGATTGCTAATTTGTTTATTTGTTCTTTTTTAATTACTGAGTGTTTAATTGTCTTTAATAATGCTTGACAGACATTCATATTAGTGTTTTTACAATGGTATTTTAAATCCTTGTGTAAGTGTTCTTTAGCCTGTTGATTTTTGTTCATGGAATCCGGTTGTCACGATTAGCCACGCACTCCCTGGGTAATTACGGACTCCATTTCCCATCATGCATCTCCCTGGACTGATTACACACACACCTGCACTGCGCTGATTACACACAGCCACACTCACGCAACACTCTGGGGCGAAGTCTTGTTTTGCTGCTGCGAACATTTCCAAGTGTTTTTCCATGTGTTTACCTGCCTGTTGTGACCTTGTCTGTCCCTGATCTTCTGCCTGTTTATTGACCACGATTTTGTCTGATCTTCTCTGCTGTGTTTGCTGGTGTATGACCCGTGCCTGGTGACTGATCTGTTTAATAAAGACAAGCTGCTCTTGGATCTGAATGACTCCTATGCTTTGTAACACAGTAGTCACCAGGCAAGGGTCATACACCAGTAAACACAGCAGAGAAGATCAGATATATGTGATCTGTGGTATCAAACCAGCATTTGAGTCCAGTTGAATATCAAGAACAGCGGATAACTAGCCTGGGAAAACCCAGACAACTTCCTAGATTTGCTCTGAAAGATATGCCGCGTTCCAGGCAACCTGTTACCCGTGTTTTTCCAACCTTATACCCGTAAAAGTGCACTGGAACGGCAGTCAAACTCGTGACTTCCCACCCGTGAACTCCTACTAGATCGATGTACTCCCAGTTACGAGCTCTGACGTCACATAGTCCGCGAAACCATACAAAACAACAATGGCAGCCCCTACGGATGCAGTGTTTCTGCAGGCGGTACACGGTGAGAATACACTTTAGGACAATATAACGTTAACTAGTTTTCAGTCCATTGAGTGCAAGGATTAATTAATACCAAATACATTTCCAAATATACAAATACAGTAAAATAGAAGGTATAACAGCTTATATGCGCCGTTTTTCCTCCTCCGTTTCCCTCAAATAAACAAGGAGTAAGCACCTTTGGCGACAGAAATTATTACAAATGCGCATAAGCGCCGTAAGGTCTGCCATGCTGGTTTGTTTACATCTAACTTAGCCAGCACAATTCCTTGCGCTCAGGTAGTTTGGCGTGATTGGCCTGGAACGCTACAAAGTCGTGAGTCGTGGTTTGAAGTCGTGATTTACGTGCTCAAAAACCTGCTTGGAACGCAGCATTAGTCTGGCAAAGAGCTCATTCGAGACCATTTCCAATCCGACGAAATCGAGGCACCAATCAGAAACGTTGGGGCGGGCTTTACACGATGACGACAGCGCTGGGATTTTTGGTGCGTTCAAGTCCTCCTGGGAAGTTCGTACGTACGAGGTGGGAAGTCGTGTTTACCACGGCAGGCGCGTTCAAGTCACTTCCGTCGGAGTAAGATGGCGGAGTACTTTCTCTTAATTCATTACACAAAAATACAGTAAGGTTCTTAAACTCTTGTTCTAGAAAATGAAACGTTGGTGACGCCCCTCTGGAAATGATTTGTCTATGACGCTTTGCCAGACCATAACTCAGTTACAACCTATTTTTTACAGTCTATGGTTACAACTGAGAATGGTCTGGTTTTAACCAGGCTAGCGGATAACATAAATAATGAACAATGCTGATCTAATGCATGCATAATATTTCCTATGTAATTATTTTTTACTCTTCTATTCTGCATGCAGAGAAACATATTAACAGGATATGTGCACAGCAAGTGATACTGTAATATTACTTTTATTGGAATACATGTATAGACACACTGCAACGAATAACAAATGCATCTCAAATGTCTATGCTGAGAATTTTCTTCTAACTGACAAAATATTTAGGGGTCAAAACAATAAAAAAAAGTTTGAACTTACCGACCCACCACCAGCATAATAACTAATATATTTTTTAAATGCTCTAAAATGTCTAAATTATGTATCATACTTTACATAAACTGGTGATTTGTTTCTAAAAGATCTCAAGACAAGATTTGTGATATTTTTGGTCAATGCAAAAATAATGTAGGTGATTTTTTGCTCTGAATGACAGTGTTTATGTGATAATCCATGAACTCTGCAGAGAAAAGGGAACAAAATCTTTCACTGAGACATTTCGAACACAATCAAACTTCATTACCGACAAATGCTTTGCAAATATGAAACATTTAATAGTCTTAAATATGAAGCATGCTTTACTTACAGCATCTGATACTTTACTTCAGTACGTATATCTGATGTTGAAGGCAACAGGTCCTCTGATATTAAAACCGAGGTAGAAAGACACCTGGCCTTGTTTGTACACACTGGCCGGTTTGTGAGGAGTGACTTGAATCTGTTTCCCGTCTCTAATAGCAAACACTTTTTGATTCTTCTCGACCTCCCCGCTGATCCGCTGGAGACGATTAACTCCTCCTTTTTCTAATAGGAGCTCCAACCCATCAGGAGAATCATCCGGATGTAGTTTTGAGCTGTGAACCAGTCTCTGCAAACCAGTCCCTTCCCCAAAGAAGAGCAAAGGCACCAGGTAGCGACCGCGGAGGTATTTCTGATAGTTCTTCTCATATGAATCACGCATATATCGGACACATTTGATCAGGTCTGGAGGGTTTGGGATTCTTGGCTGCGCTTCATCAAACCAAAAGAGCAAAAGAATCAAGAGGTAAAACTCGGGGTCTCTGCCTTCTTCTTTGCTCAGCCAGAGTTTCTGTAAGCTGGCCTGGAGCTCCTCTATTTTCTCAGACTCATCAAACACACTCAGGATAATGTTGGCAGAAACGTAGAGAACGTTCTGGGTTTCGTCATCAGATTGTGGATTTTGAAATGCACTGTGATTTCGTTTAAGCACACTAATATCAGATTTGGGGAAATGCAGTAGTCCTCCAAAAGACTTCATTTGTTTCTCATGCAGGGTGTCTTCATGAGTCTGCGAATCATGTGCAAAGTATCGCTTGTAGCACTCTTCAATGTCATCATGAAGGTACTCCGGGTCATGTTTATTGACGCTTGGTCTTGAGAATGCCAGATACCATTCAAAGAAATCATATCTCTCCTCAACGTCACCTCTGAGACCACTGATGAATCTACTGTATTTTTGTTCGAGAGGGTTTTTCGCACTTAAATCATAAATGTCCTTGCAAACCTGGAGACATCCGAAGTAGCCCCTGTTATTGAAACTGGAGTTGTCTTCTGACTCGTCTTCAGCTGCTTTTTCTTCCTCTTTAAACGCTTTGATGGCAGAGTTTGCGATGTTCAAAACCATGTCTGTGTGTGTGTATGTGTTTTTGTTCAGAATGGTCCGCAAGTGGCTCTTGTGAACTTGCCCGAGTGTATCCATGATATACGATTTTTTGGGCGCTCTGTAAATGGCCATTTTTGCCCAGCTTTCTGCCTCATCAAATTTGTTTGTCTGCTTTACCTCAATGTAATACAAACGTGCAAGTGCTTGAGGATAAAAAGGGTCATTGGTGAACAAATCTGAACCCAGCTCCAACAAATGAATGGATTCCTTGTGATCCATAATCAAGAGGTCAAGAATCAGTTTGGAAAACCTGTATTTTTCTGTGTCGACCCTTATGGTTAACATTTTCTTGCAAATTCGCATGTAGTCACTCTCCTTTCCTTTCACCATGTTTCGCAAGAAGTCAGAAGCGATGTTAAATCTTGTCAGTTTGAGCTTGGTGAGCATATTTACACATGCATCCGCAATCATTGGATGTGCCATGCGTATGCAGTCGGTTTTGGGTTTTCCTTCTGAGAATATGACTATGAGATTCATGAAAGGCTTCATTATCGTTTCCAGTGGGACGTTTTCCTCATCGGAGGGACGGTCTGTTTGTGCAGTGAATTCCTCGCACAAAAGCTTCGACAAGTGTGAGCCTGGGACGTATGAGTTTATCAAAGCCAGAAAGCTGAGAAGTCTTGTGCTTTTGGACTTTGGATTCTTCTGAACATATTTCACCATTTCTGCTGTGATCAGTTTCTCAGCGTCCTCCTTCCGGAAACCTCCCTGCATTATGTTGAAGGCATGGAAGGTCTCTGACTTTGTCTTGTATTTCTCATTCAGCTCCAGTTTTTTTTGATCAAACCTCTCTTTCTCTCTTGGAGAGAGCATCATTGTAATCTCCACATTGCCTGTCGCTCGAACACTTGTAGTTCTGCAGTGTAAAACGATCACAGCTGGAGTGTCTGAACTGATGTCCCTCTCGCGCATTTCATCAATCAGGTTTTCCCAGAGAGAATTCTTGATTGGCTGATCATTGTTTGAGTTTTCCTTGGTGTCTAGCAAAAGCAGCACGGTTTTCTGATCGTGTTTTGCGTGTTGTTCATTAGACAGGAGAAAAAGGTCCACCACTTGTTTCGGCAGCTTCTCATCATCTAAATCAGACTCGATCACTTTGGCACATCTGAGGTCTTTGTGGAAATGCCAAAGCACCTGCATGGCGAGGGTTGAGCCTCCACTGCCAGGCTGGTATGGTAAAGAAACTTCCGTGATCAGACATCTTTTCCTTTTTTTCCCCTCAATTAACTGAATTAAATCTTTAAAGCAATCCCTTTCTACAAATGGTGGGTTCTCTGGTGTGCTGAAGCTCAGCCACTGTGGAGGGGCTCCTTTAAGAAAATCAGTCTCATGCTTCATAGAGTCAATCGCTGAGTCTCCGGTCTCAAACATATCAGACCACACAACGTCGAGGCATGATAGTGAATCTCTGAGGTTAGTTGGAATTGCGGTTGCATCCCTCTGTTCGGAGCTGGGTTCGAATGAAGGAATGGTGTACATTATCAGTTTTATTTTTCCTTTTTCTGTCCAATTAGAATGGGGATATTTGTGTGAGGAGTGTTTCAAAATGGTTAATAAGTTAAGAGAATCCCTGCGAGTCCTTATTCCAGTGTCACGGAGAAGGAGATCAGGGTATATAAAGACAAATAATTGCTGAGGGAGAACAAAAGAACCAGACATAGAGATGAAATCACTTTGACATGGTCTTAGATAAGGTTTTTAGGTTCATTCTCCACACATGAGCTCTATCCATTTTTTGTTGTTTTTGTTTTTGTTTTATGTATTAATAACAATCTAGACCAGTAAACTCTCAATTGATTGCTTTCTAAGGATATACAATGGTTGTACAGTCAGAATGATTTATGAGCAGAAACCTTTTTATTTTTGATATGTCATTTATGCACACATTTTTCAAAACTCATCAATTTTTTTTTCTTTTTTATTATAAGCCAAGACTGTCTCCTGCCTCCTTGCAATATTCCCTGACTAACTTCCAAAGCAAACCTACACCCTTCCAAGTATGCGCTTCACAACATGAATAACAATAAAATAACATAATTATAGCTATAATGACAATTTTTTAATTACATGTATTTAAAACTTAAAAATATATTACCTATTAATACTATTTGAAACACTAGTTAAATAATAAATGTACTTGTATTAGACAGTGAAATGCATTGTCTTACCGTTCTGCTAACAGTCAGATGCTGTGCCGTATTCAATAATCAGGCAGCACACCTTTTATTTGCCAAGAAATGGGTGTAAAATCCCACCCTCTTTGTGTCATTAATATCTGTCTTCCGTTTCACGATACACAAAAATGCCGGTGTAACTTGCAGGCTGCATTTTTGTCTATTGTGACATGGAAGATCCACTGTCTGTTAAAATGTATTATTATGAAAAGCATATATATATATATATATTTACAGGAAAAAAGTTGGGGAGAGTTTCCACAAAGCGATATTCACAAAAGTTTATTTCATTTCTTTGAAAATTAAAGTTAGGACACAATCCTGCACTGAGTGTGGCAGAACAATAACGGGTTCTTATGTTCCTGTTTGTCATTTGTTTCTATGGTTATTCATTATATGACTAATTAGCGTTTGTATTTGGGTATTTTATCTCGCGTATCTTTCCCTCTGTTCAATCAGTTCATTGTCCAGTATTGTTTGTGTGCTGTTTCGTTGAGTTTTGATGTATTAGATTACCTGAGTTTTCTTGTTAAATAAACCTCACTGCTATTTTTTAACCCCTGGCTTATCTTCATCATCTTTGGACTTAAAACGTGACAGCCACAGCTCTGCAGAGTTTAGCTTCAACCCTAATTAAACGCACCTTATTCAGTTAATCAAGTCCTTCAGACTTATTTGAAAACATTAGGTATTAAAATATATTTAAATTACGATATGCACTCAATGACAAATGCAGACCAGTTAGTTCATGCGTTCATGAGCTCAAGGCTAGATTATTGTAATGCTCTACTGGGTGGTTGCCCTGCACGCTTAATAAACAAACTCCAGCTGGTCCAAAACACAGCAGCTCGAATTCTTACCAGAACCAGGAAGTATGACCATATTAGCCCAGTTCTGTCAACACTGCATTGGCTCACTATTATTGACCACAACTCATTATGTCGTCAGCCGGATCCGGGCCGTATCCAGATCAGATGGTGGACCTGCGCTTAGACACGACCACAACTCATTATGTCGTCAGCCGGATTCGGGCCGTATCCAGATCAGATGGTGGACCTGCGCCTAGACACGACCACAACTCATTATGTTGTCAGCCGGATCCGGGTCGTATCCAGATCAGATGGTGGACCTGCGCCTAGACACGACCACAACTCATTATGTCGTCAGCCGGATCCGGGCCGTATCCAGATCAGATGCTGGACCTGCGCCTAGACACGACCACAACTCATTATGTCGTCAGCCGGATCCGGGTCGTATCCAGATCAGATGGTGGACCTGCGCTTAGACACGACCACAACTCATTATGTCGTCAGCCGGATCCGGGCCGTATCCAGATCAGATGGTGGACCTGCGCCTAGACACGACCACAACTCATTATGTCATCAGCCGGATCCAGGCCGTATCCAGATCAGATGCTGGACCTGCGCCTAGACACGACCACAACTCATTGTGTCGTCAGCCGGATCCGGGCCGTATCCAGATCAGATGGTGGACCTGCGCCTAGACACGACCACAACTCATTGTGTCGTCAGCCGGATCCGGGCCGTATCCAGATCAGATGGTGGACCTGCGCCTAGACACGACCACAACTCATTGTGTCGTCAGCCGGATCCGGGTCGTATCCAGATCAGATGGTGGACCTGCGCTTAGACACGACCACAACTCATTGTGTCGTCAGCCGGATCCGGGCCGTATCCAGATCAGATGGTGGACCTGCGCCTAGACACGACCACAACTCATTATGTCGTCAGCCGGATCCGGGCCGGATCCAGATCAGATGGTGGACCTGCACTTAGACACGACCACAACTCATTATGTCATCAGCCGGATCCAGGCCGTATCCAGATCAGATGGTGGACCTGCGCCTAGACACGACCACAACTCATTATGTCGTCAGCCGGATCCGGGCCGGATCCAGATCAGATGGTGGACCTGCGCTTAGACACGACCACAACTCATTATGTCATCAGCCGGATCCGGGCCGGATCCAGATCAGATGGTGGACCTGCGCCTAGACACGACCACAACTCATTATGTCGTCAGACGGATCCGGGCCGGATCCAGATCAGATGGTGGACCTGCGCTTAGACACGACCACAACTCATTATGTCATCAGCCGGATCCAGGCCGTATCCAGATCAGATGGTGGACCTGCGCCTAGACACGACCACAACTCATTATGTCATCAGCCGGATCCGGGCCGGATCCAGATCAGATGGTGGACCTGCGCCTAGACACGACCACAACTCATTATGTCGTCAGCCGGATCCGGGCCGGATCCAGATCAGATGGTGGACCTGCGCTTAGACACGACCACAACTCATTATGTCATCAGCCGGATCCAGGCCGTATCCAGATCAGATGGTGGACCTGCGCTTAGACACGACCACAACTCATTATGTCATCAGCCGGATCCGGGTCGTATCCAGATCAGGTGGTGGACCTGCGCCTAGACACGACCACAACTCATTATGTCGTCAGCTGGATCCGGGCTGTATCCAGATCAGATGGTGGACCTGCGCTTAGACACGACCACAACTCATTATGTCATCAGCCGGATCCGGGTCGTATCCAGATCAGATGGTGGACCTGCGCTTAGACACGACCACAACTCATTATGTCATCAGCCGGATCCAGGCCGTATCCAGATCAGATGGTGGACCTGCGCCTAGACACGACCACAACTCATTATGTCGTCAGCTGGATCCGGGCTGTATCCAGATCAGATGGTGGACCTGCGCTTAGACACGACCACAACTCATTAGGTCGTCAGCCGGATCCGGGCCGGATCCAGATCAGATGGTGGACCTGCGCTTAGACACGACCACAACTCATTATCTCGTCAGCCAGATCCGGGGCCGTATTCAGATCAGATGGTGGACCTGCGCCTAACTCTGCAAAAAATACCTTCAAGCTCTATAAGAATATACCAGACATCTGAAGTATTCTGAATGTGGTTTAGATGAATTCACTGGAATGACAAGTTTCTTTTGACAGATTTCTTTGGAAATGATAGTTCTATATCACCAAACATTAGTAGCATTTGGTTACAAAAGATAAATTCAATACACACTGCGCATACAATATAAATGTAACCGGGGTATCCAGGGCAGCAAGAGGAAACAAGGATCTAGATGCAGCAATTTATTAAAAGAAAACAAACCATAAACAGAATCCATGGAAACAAGAGTCCATGTGAACGGAAAAAACACACTCACACACACACACGTTTACTTGGCTATCCAAGTGGGGACTCTCAGACGTAATGTTTTTTTATACTGTACAAACTGTATATTCTCTCCCCTTACACTAATACAACCCCTAAACCTACCCGTCACACACACACACACACACACACACACACACACACACACACACACACACACGACCTCTAAACCTACCCATCACACAAAACTTTCTGCATTTTTACATTTTCTAAAAAAATATTAATTACTCAATTTTAATTACTTTATGTTTTGGGAGATTTTGGTCACTTCTGCTTACAAATTTGTCCCCAAAATATAGTTAAGTAGGTACACACACACACACACAGACACACAAACACAAAGCATATTTTAAAAACCTAATTATAAATGTAGGCTTTATTTGTATAATATTACAGCAATAATGAGATATTCCTGTTCTCGCTAGCTTTGTCGAGGTAATATTCCATGTGAAGCCAATGAGGAAATTACGTGGTGTTAAATTGCTCCCTTCGCCCAAGTGCGTTCCACACAGGGACATTCAGAAAATAAGTGCACAATAGACTCTTTCTCAATTACAAAAACAGCCATTGTATTCAATATTCAGACGAAAGATGTGTAAAAGAAATGTTTCAAAATAATAATAAATAATGTGCAATGTGCTTCCGGATTTCTCTTTGCCTTTTAAGGATGTACTGTTTGGCCTCTTTAATACAAAAAAAGCTAAATTTAATGAGTATTTTATTATTAATCTATTATTGCTCCTTGCAAAATTTCACATTCACTGTGTATTCACTCATCATCAGAATCCATTATTTGTTGTTTTTAGAAGAGAGGTCCAACAGCAAAGCATTTCATCATCTAAGAATCTTAAAGCTCATAAGACAATAAACTGGTTGCATCTTTGTAATTTATTTCATTAAAGTTTTCTGTTCTGTTTATTTATGTATTTATTTTTATGAGTAGCCTATACACACAGGCTATAACCCATGTGATGATTTGGTTTCTTTGTCATTTCGTTATATGTAATTCTTACACTTTTACTATGTACTTATATTGTTGAAACCTTGGCATTAAAAAATATTTAAAAAAAAATAAAATTCTGTAATTTTGAAAGTTCAATAAATAAATAAATAATAAAAAACTAGCGCCTCCTGCCGGACACAGGCGGTAGTACAACAACACGAGGACGTGATTCACTTCCGAGGGCAGAAAGCTGCAAACACAAGACTGCAGATCCAGGCAGACTCATTCACAGTTTCCCTATGAGGATCTGAAGATGATAATCCTGCTCATGCGGTTTGAATGTGAGCTGAATGTGACGGGTGATCGGTGAATCACTCCTTGGGCCTCTGCTCAGGAAACACCGCGGATGAGACTGAGGCCTGGTGAGTTCTGCGGAATAAACTGTGATTTTGTAAACATTTATGCGTCTTAACACATTGTTTTTCTATGAGGAACATAGCAGACATGTCTTACATCAGTTGACCATGGTTTTACCATAGATATAATAACTGTCGTACCTTGTATTTTTTGGAAATGTTAGGGTTCTACTTCTACACTAACACAACAACACCACAGTATTACTATCTTTACCTTTCGCTGAGCCACTGTGGTAAAGTTAGTTTAACGTTTGACATTCGTTAGACGTTCGGTTTCACACCCATTAAACTATAATTAACTGTTTTCAGTCCAAACCAACTCAGATATACATATAAACAAATGTCCTTTGCAGCACAACCCTGAATTTCAAGAATATAGCTACACACCGGTATCAATTAACGTTAGCCCTATAATTCAATTAAACATTTTGACCATTCGGCATTATGATATCAAACTAATAGTAAAATGTAGAAAATAGAAAAATATCCATTTTATTGCATAAAGCTCCGTTTTTGGAATTAGCATTTCATATGTTTAATAATAATTTTTCAACTTTAAATATGTGTAATACTGTAAATAAATTAAGCTACAACACCGTTTGACCTAAAGGTATCAATCCAGCTGTAAAGTATTTAAAATATTATTCCCTATAACGCACAAGGTTTGTTTTTCAGATTATTATACTGCTATTTTTTTATACAGCTTGTTTAAATTCCAGCCTAATGCAATACAAGGGATATTTTTAAATGTTCTACATTTTACTAGTTTGATGTCACAATGTCATATGGTTAAAATATTGAATTAGTTTATAGGGCTAATTAATATGTTGTATTTCTTGAGATAAGGCTTGTGCTGCAAAGGACATATCTGAGTTGGTTTGGGCTGAAAACATGAAATGCACAGATAGTTTAATGGGTGTGAATCTGAACGTCTAACGAATGTAAAACGTTAAACTAACTTTACCACGGTACATGAGCCAAAGGTAAAGTAATGGTAATACCATTATACTGTATCAAAGCCATTTTAGACACTGATCTGATCTAATACTATAGAGTTACCATAGTCTGATTATGATTAATAAAGTGTCGTCATCATGGTGTTGTTGTTCTGTTCCAGCTTGATCATGGCTGAAGATCCTCAGAGGAACTTCCGCTCGGCGTATTATGAGAAAGTGGGATTCAGAGGAGTGGAGGAGAAGAAATCCCTGGAGATCGTGCTGAAGGACAATCCCCTGGGTGAGCTTCAGATAGTCCTTACGCAGACTGAACCGTTGTTTGTTGAAATAATAACAGTTATTAATAATAATAATAATAATAATATTTCTTATGAATTTTTTTTGTGTTTAAATACCATGGAGAACGGTTTTACTTTTTGTTTTACTTTTTAACACTATAACAGTTATTGGTATTTTTATTATTCATTTTAGATGCATTTTTAATTGTGGTTTAAGAAACAATAAACTTATTTTGACTGTAATAATAACAACAATTATTATTATTACTTTATTATTTATTTATATTTTTTTATGTTGGTTTAAGTGTTCAAGAAATATGCAGAACATGCATTCTTTTTTATTGTTTTTTACTTTTTGACACTATAAAAAGTAATAATAATAATAATTAATTATTATTATTATTTTTTATTATTTAAAATGTTGGTGTAAGTGTTCAATGACCACGCAGAACTGTTTTTAATTTCTTTATTATTTTTTGACATTAATCATAACGGTTATTATTTTTTTCATGATTAATTTTTCATGCATTTCTAATTGTGGTTTAAGAGCTCCTATAAACATGCAGAACAGATTTTTTTTCTGTTATTTTGACTGTAATAATAACAGTTATTGTTATTACTTTATTAATTTTTAAAATATTTTTTATTTTGGTTTAAGTGTTCAATAACCATGCAGAACATGCATTATTTTTATTGATTTTTACTATTTTTGACACTATAAAAAGTAATAATTATAATTGTTATGTTGGTGTAAGTGTTAAATTAATTTTTTTTTTCTATTATTCTGATTGTAATAATAACAGTTTAAGTTATTCTTCTTCTTACTATTATCATTATTATTACTTTATTATTATTTTTTAATATTTTAAGTGTTTAACAACATACATTATTGATATCGATTTTTCCTATTTGACACTATAATAAATAATTATAATAATAATAATTATTTTTAATGTTGGTGTTTATTTTTTCCTGTTATTTTTGACACTAATAATAACAGTTATTATTATTATTTGTAGTATTTTATTTTGTATTCATTTTTAATGTTGGTTTAAGAGTTAAATAACCACACAGGACAGATTTTTAAAGTTTTTGTTATTATTCTTATTATTCTTATTAATGTTTTTCTAAAAGCAACATCCAGAACATCCACTTTTGACTTTATAAAAATAACACTTATTATCATTATTGTT
>JARWKJ010000012.1:2920911-2945911 GCA_029959095.1 Rhinichthys osculus
AACTAACGAAAACCTCCATAAATGTTCCAGAAAAACGGTCCAGATGAACTCTTTCATGTTATTCTATTTCCTGTTCCTGCAGCCGAAGAGTCTGGAGCACTTCCTGTCTCAGGAGGACGCGTGTCTTCTGGCTCACCTGAAGGCGTCCGGCTCTCTGCACTCGCTGCCGTACCGGCTCTGGTTCAGACGCTGCTTCGCCGGGTGTTTGCCGGAGTCCAGCCTACAGAGGTCAGCACACACTCACACACTCACTAATCACAACAATAATCACAGTTACTCTCTGGTTTACTGGACATTTCTCATGCATTCATAATTGTGAGTTCAATAAGACTTCAATAAACATGCACAAGATCATTTTTGTCTGTTATTTTGACACTAATAATAACAACTATTGTTATTTTTATTATACATTTTTCATGCATTTTTTAATTATGGTTTAATAGTTCAATAAACATGCAGAACAGATTTTTAAAAAATATATTTTTTCGGTAACACTTTATTATGATGGTTGACTATGATCCCTTTTGACTATAATAAATAATAATATTTATAATAATAATAACAATGTTACAAAAAATTGTGTTCAATAACCATGCAGAACAGTTTGAGATTTTTTTCCTGTTATTTTTGACTAATAAAAACAGTTATTAATTTTTTTAATGCGTTTTTAATTGTAGTTCACTTCTGTCACATGACCTCATTATGTCGCACGAGTAGCGTCCAGTTGTCATCTCTTATATAAATAACTGTTGTTCTACAGTTTTCAGAACATAGTTTTTGGTTTGTTGTGATTGGCTGATTGCTTGACTGTGCTGCCGTGTGATTGGCCGGCAGGGTGTGGGATAAAGTGATCAGCGGCTCCTGTAAGATTCTGGTGTTTGTTGCCGTGGAGATTTTGCTCAGTTATAAGATCCTGCTGATGGGAATCAGTCACCCGGATGGAGTTTACAACTTCCTGTCTAACGTAAGCACAACATCATTCATTCAGTTACATATGTGCAAAAGTTATTATTGAAAAGGACTGTTCTGGGGTCAGTACATGTTAATTACTCCGTGACATAATGTCCTTTCACAGAACAACAGTTTTGTATTTCTTCTTTTATATCCTCCAGTGCTCTCGTCCCATAGACAGTTATTATAGACAACTAAAACTGGAATAAAAAAATAAAAAAAAGTTACTTAAACTTTCAGTAGCTGAAATTAAATATTTAAAAACTTTTTTTCAGCTACAGCAAAATTTCTCATTTAAAATAACTATAACTGAAATATATATATTTTTAATTTGATTTGACAATAATTTAAAATATTCTCAACAATTTTTTTTTACAAAAAACTTTAACTAAAATGAACAAAATGCTGAAATGTTTTATTTTTTTAGTAATTTTTTTTATATAAATGTTTTTTTTTAGATTTTCTAGTTCTAAACATGACAAAAACACAACACAATTACAAAAACTTTAACAAACAATACTGAAATAAAAATGTTTTTAGATTTTCTTTTTTTTAGATTTTATAATTAAACATAAATATTTTAAAATAATCTAAACATGAAAAAAACATTTCTAAAACTTTTAACTAAAATTAACAAAAAACACTGATTTTTTTTTAATATATATTTTTTTGTAAAAGTATTTTAAAATATTCCAAACCTGACAAAAACACAACAAAATTCATAAAACTTTAACTAAAATTAACAAAAAATACTGAAATAATATTTTAGTTTTTTTTTAAATAATTAAATATTTTAAAATACATGACAAAAACACTAACTAAAATTAACAAAAATACTGAAATAAAAATGTAAAAAATAATAATAATAATAATTAAATATTTTAAAATACTTGACAAAAACACTAACTAAAATTAACAAAAAATACTGAAATAAAAATGTATAATTTTTTTATTTATAATTAAATATTTTAAAATACATGACAAAAACACTTAACTAAAATTAACAAAAATACTGAAATAAAAATGAAAAAATTTTTTTTTAAATATTTTAAAATACTTGACAAAAACACTAACTAACATTAACAAAAATACTGAAATAAAAATGTAAAAAAAATAAATAATAATATTTTAAAATACATGACAAAAACACTAACTAAAATTAACAAAAAAATACTGAAATAGAAATGTATAATACATTTTTTTTTTTAAATATTTTAAAATACATTTTAAATAAATTTGAAAAAAAGACCCAAGGAATTATTTTATTTTCCTCATTATAATAAATAACGCTCTGCCACAAATTATGTTTATATCCCTTTTCTGTAATCAACCTTTTTGGCTGATGTTTATATGCACCTGCATTTTAAAATATTCTAAGCATAACAAAAAACAACAAAATTACGAAAACTTATACTAAAATTAACAAAAAAATACTGAAATAAAAATTTATAATTTTTTTTTTATAATTAAATATTTTAAAATACATGACAAAAACACTAACTTAAAAAAAAATACTGAAATAAATTTCAGTATTTTTTACTGATTTAATATTTAATAATTAAATATTTTATTTTCCTCACTATATTAAATAACACTATGCTACAAATGATGTTTGTAGACCTTATATTGAACCCAGAAAATCCCTTTTCTGTAATGGAGCTTTGTGTCTGACGTTGAACAAACGCGCTCCTGTACATGTGTGTGTGTGTGTAAAGATCTGTTGTGTTTCTACAGCTGCCCCAGGACAACACCGACGCCATCGTCACCAAAGCCATCGACCTGTGGCACAAGCACTGCGGGACGCCCATGCACGCGGTGTGAGACGACAGGAGGCGCACAGATGTGTGTGTACTCATCCTTTATTAGGCTCCTTTACATCACACATCATCAGGAGAGACAGTACGTTACACCACATGCTCGTTCGCTCGCTCGTCGCTTACAGAAGCTGATCGCCACAGAAATACACTCGTTATTCCAAACCTTCTGTTCCTGGAACACAAGCTTTTCTGATCTGGAAAAGTGCTTACAATTCTCAAAAAGTCCCTTTAAATGATCCACAGAAAAACAAAAACAGATGCGTGTGAATAAATAAAGACAGAAATATATATAATTATTATTGTGTTTTTTTTTTTGGATGATTGTTCAGTATCAAAGTCAGTTAAAAATATTTATAAATAATATATTAACATAAAAATGTACAATAGTAGCATTTGTAAACATTAGCTAATGTATTAACTAACAGTGAGCAATATATTTATTACAAGTCATCATGTTTATGTTAGTTCAATCACAGTGCATTAACTAATGTTTATAAATACTTTTTTCTCAATGTATGGTGACACTTTACAATAAGGTCCCATTAGTTATTATTGATTGATGTATTAACTCACAATGAGCAATACATTCGTTAGAGTATTTATTAATTTTGTTAACATTAGTTTATCTTATGCAATAAATAATATTAACAGATACAACTTTTGATTTCAATAATGTATTAGTAAATGTTGAAATATTAATAAATGCTGTAAAAGTATTATTCATTGTCAGTTCATGTGAAAGAGTGAAACCTTATTGTAAAGTGTATTAAATGTGGAAGTAAATGTTAAAATGAACATTAATACTAATAATAATAATTGTAGTAAACTAATGAAACCTTATTGTAAAGTGTTGCTGTTACAATTTGTGTTCATTGTTACTAAAATACAAAATGCAACGCTGATTATTGTGAGTTTCTTGAATGTTTTGGTTTTTATTTTGGCAACAGGACGCCCTGTAGAGTGGGCGGAGTTTAAAGGGTGCGCCCTACACGCGATCACATGACCAGCTCGATCACATGACCAACGAGCGCGTTGAGCGCATATTGAGACAAAAGAGAAAAAAAGCCATAAATATACAGTCAGACAATCCCATTATTGCTCTGTCCTGTTGCTCAGCTTGAGCCTGTCGGGAACGTCTCCGCTGTGATTGGTCAGTATTGTGGGCGTGACACAAGTTTGCTTTTTTGCTATTGGTTAAAGAGGACCTATTATGCTTTTTGTCCATGTTCATCTGTGTTTAGTCTGTGATGTTGCTGTTTGAGTCTGAAAAAGAGATTATTCTCTATATCAGTGTCAGTGTTTCTGAACTCCTGAAACGCCTCCATTGTAGTCTCGAGTTTCTTCCGGGAACGAACACGTCACAATATTACTCATTATAATAATTCATGCGCAGAATAAAGGGGCGGGGCCTGGTTGATTTAGTCAGTAGTGTGTTAAACTGGCGGTTATGGGAAGGGGCGGGGCATTTCCCAAACACACTCGAAGCGCTCGACCAATCACAACACACTGCTCCAGCCGACCAATCAGAGCACAGTGTGCTTTTCAGAAGGAGGGGCTTCATAGAGACAGGAACTAAACAGGAGTGTGAACAACCTAACAATACCGTAACTCGTGCTTCACTACTAAAGTGCGATGCGTCGTTGAAGAAATCGCTAGTCACGACTGTTTCCCGAAACCATATTGTCGCAAATTGGTCGTTCAAACACGTTAGTTAATGATGTCACACGTGTGGAGTAATAACTACTGTTAATGAATCCGTTTGAGATCAAATTAACGCTAGATGTTTTGCTATAAATTACAGACATCTGAGGAATATTTCAATTTTTCTCAGTTATTTTGCTTTATTTCCAGATTCACTCATAGACTCATTCTCACACACTAGAGCTCGTTCACACACACTAGAGCTCATTCACACACACTAGAGCTCGTTCACACACACTAGAGCTCGTTCACACACACTAGAGCTCGTTCACACACACTAGAGCTCGTTCACACACACTAGAGCTCGTTCACACACACTAGAGCTCGTTCACACACACTAGAGCTCGTTCACACACACTAGAGCTCGTTCACACACACTAGAGCTCGTTCACACACACTAGAGCTCGTTCTCACACACTAGAGCTCGTTCTCACACACTAGAGCTCGTTCTCACACACTAGAGCTCGTTCACACACACTAGAGCTCGTTCACACACACTAGAGCTCGTTCACACACACTAGAGCTCGTTCACACACACTAGAGCTCGTTCACACACACTAGAGCTCGTTCACACACACTAGAGCTCGTTCACACACGCGCACTCTTCAAACACGACGCTTTAAATCTCTCGACAAACTCAAAGACGTAAATGACATTTGTATGTGTTCTTAATAAAAGACACAGGTTGCACTGAATGTCCGCTTGCTAATTTTGCTCATGATCAGGATTTATTGAGTCCACATGTCATGAAAACATGAAACTGCTTCTAGGTCGAGATTCGCCGCTCAAACACGCAACTGCGAATGTTCGTTAAAACTGTGTTTTTGGGAAACACCGACTCGTTGAACATAATAGGTCCTCTTTTAAGATCCATGCATCTCTAGTAGCATTACCAGCGTTCGTAATGCCAAGCTCTCGGGTTTGATTCCCAAGGGAACGCATGAACTGATAAACAATGCACTGGATAAAAGCGTCTGACAGATGCACAAATGTCCAAAATGAAAAGCGCAAGAGAGTGTGGACTATATTTTGTGTGTAATAATGTGGTCTGCGCTCAATAAAAAAGTTGTTTTCCATGTTTTTAAAACCTAAGAGGACTGTGGAATCACTTCATCAACGACATCATCCGCTGCATTAAAAACCATCGCCTGGAGAAAAAAAAAGAAGAAAAACTCATGGCGAAGAGCATGTCAAAATATACAGAAATATCGGCACACTTCTGGTTGGTCTCCACCGGCACACCGGCGTGTGGCGCGAGTCCGAGGATCCGGTCGCTCTGAACCGTGTGATTCCTGATTTCTGATAAGTGTCCCAGTAAAGTCTTAACGGCTCCATAAGAGAGTTCACTGTCACTACGGCCGATGAAACCTGTGTGGAGAACATCAGACTGGCTCAGAAACAACATGATACCCATCCCACAATGCAATGAGCATGACTCGATGACATCTACAGTAGTCCACATTTGAAGTGGATCAAAAAAAGTTCATCAAAGTTGTCGGGTATTGTAACAGCTTTCCATTAAGCCGCTGTGGTGTTGCTAATAGGAGTGAGCGAGTGATTAACGTGTATAAAGATGTAACCAATGTCTTTTATTTATTTATTGAGTGAGTGACTGTGTGAGTGTGTGTGTGTGTGGTCACCTGGTTAGATGTCGACTCGACTCATGCACCTCCATCTCTGTGCTTTTGAACTCATTGAGTTCTTTGCGTATGGCAGCCTGTGAGAGACACAGA
The DNA here is from genome assembly GCA_029959095.1 of Rhinichthys osculus. NCBI lineage: Eukaryota > Metazoa > Chordata > Actinopteri > Cypriniformes > Leuciscidae > Rhinichthys > Rhinichthys osculus. The sequence goes on from JARWKJ010000012.1 coordinate 2,927,114, forward strand.
AATGTTTAAATGTTAAACCATCAAGATTTGACTGTAATGCAGTTAGAACCTTTAAATACTTTAATAACGTAAAATAAAGAAATTCTAAACGAAAGTAAAAGACAGCCGCCCCTCACGGACGACTGCTGTCACGTAATAAAACACAAGTGCAGGCCTGGTCCTCTCTCTCTCTCCACTGTGGTGAGAGATGCGCGACTGGATACTCGCGCCGCTCTCTCGTCGCCACATTGGCAGAAAGCGTGTGATGTTGTGCAGTGTGATGATGCGGATGAACCTTATCGGCAGCGGTGAGTCTCGTCCAGGGTTTGTCCGCGCGCCGGTCGTAATCCTGAGCTTCGGCCACTTCCACGTAATCGCTGAAGCGGATGAGGATCTTGGCCTCTCTGAGCTCCTCTACGGTGGGTCTCTGGCTCAGCTAAACACACAAAGCACAGGCGCCGCTTTATAGGGGCTTTCGCTCCGGGAACTATCCACTAGCATGATTCCCTGAGAACTGAACGTTTTCCTGTTGCGTTCGCACCGCTATAGGAACTCTGAAGTGATGTAAGCCACGCTTGTTGTTGAGACTTTTATTTTGACGGCGCTGAGAACGACTGAACACACAGTGCTCGCATTATTCTCTGTGTTCATTAGTTTACGATCTGTCTAACAGTCCTGTCTGATACGTTATTAGATAGAACTGCTATACACAGAAAGTAGACAGTAATAGAGTTATTAGCGTTTGCCGTGTGGTTGATGTCCAGTGTCGCTGAGCAGAAATACATACCGTATTTTCCGGACTATAAGTCGCACTTTTTTCATAGTTTGGCTGGTCCAGCGACTTATATATCAAAATTAATTCATACTGAAGCTGTGTCAGAAACCACTCAGATCCACTCTGAAGTCACTTCGTGATCATTTCACCGCTTCATTTGAGAAAAACTATCATCATGACATAAACACACAGAAACTCAAAAGGTCTTCACGGCAACCCGTCAAAATAAAAGTTCGGTTTAACTTGACAGAAATATATTACTGTTGTACATTAGAATTAAGATATGTCCCAATGTAATAATACTAACACTAATCCAAATAAATTATCATCAAAACTGAAATTAAGGAATAATCCATGTTTTAATTTTAACAGTAAAGCTCATTGTGCAGCACGTTATTTGACAAAAAGTTGATTTAATTTCATATGATTAAAATTGATGATAAATGATAAAATGTGTTTTATGTCTTCATTTTATTACCAGAAAAAAACACAACACAGAATTAGTGTGACATTTTTTTTTCATATATATTTTTTAAAAATGTTGTATAAGTTTAATGATTCATAATACATGATTTCAATTAATTAGACATGCTTTTTGATTGCAAAAAAATGTACACCACGTATCCGTAACACGCCCGCTCCCCTTTTATTGCGGCCTTCTTGGCCAGGGCTCCTTCGTAAAAGAGACTTGTTCTCAAAGGACTTCCCTGGTTAAATAAAATAAAAAATATATGTTTTTTTCCTCTTCACGACGCATTTTTTGACTGATGCGACTTATAGTCCGGAAAATACGGTAATCACGTTTCTCTTGGTCTCCTCTAAGTCGCGTTGGGTTTTCTCTTCAGCGTAAAGGTTAAGAGGCTCATCTATCACTGTTTTACATGTTCGTAGAGTTAGTAAATATATAGGCTATGATATGTGTGTTTACACATGATATCTGATGATCAGTAGCGGTTCAGTAAATAAAATAACTCAATAAATACCTATTTACAATAAGCACTTAACTCAAAAATAACTATTCAATAATAAAATAACTCATGAAATAAAGGCGAATCCGTAATTATCCGTCAGTTGAATCGTGAAAGTCTAGTGGTTGAAAGCTTCTGGCAATATTAAATCCAGGAGAGAAGAGCACAGAGAGCGAGTTTAAGCACACGTTATATCTGAGCGCGAGTGAAGAGCCACGAGACTTTATTAGAAAAGCGCGCGCGAGAGTGAAGGAAATCTCCTTAGCGGCCTCAAATAAACTAAAAAAGGTGAAGATAATCGTGTCTGAAAGCTGTAATCGATTTTTTATTGGTTAAAGTCAACGGAGGATATCTCGTGTGTTTCCGTGGGTGCTCGGCAGAGGAAACCAAACACACCTAAAGATGTTGCGTAACTAATCTAATCTGCGCCGCGACCTAGAATAGCTTGTTGCTATAGAAACAGCCGGAAAGCTCAGGATTTGGGGAAATCTCACCTTCCTGGAGAGTCGTTTCTTCAGCTCGCGCTTCTCCTCCAGCTCCTCCTGCTCGTTGCGAGCTGAACGAGAGAACGAGAGCAAACACTGAGTCTGAGCTCAGGCACGCCAGATGTGTGTGTGTTTGAGTGACAGGTGGTCTTACGTTTGAGGATGTTTCTCTGCTCCAGTTCTTCTGCCGACGGTCTCTGGCTGAGACGACTGGACACACATCCAAAACAAGCTTCAGTTATTACAAATGACCAACACAATGATCATGTACAATTTAATCACAATACCAAAATACTCGAAACGCAATGCATTTTGTTTGCCAGTTCGCTTCTATTTTAATAGAAGTGTAACTCCGCCCACATTGAAATCTCATTGGTTCAAAATCGCCCTCCCCAGCTGCATATGGAAATAAAAAGATGTTCTGATTGGCTGTGATTGTGTCAATCAAACACTACTGTATTATTCTTAACTAGATGCACTTTAAAAAAAAAAATGTCTGTAGATTTAATTAATTTTGATTTCATTATTTTTTTTACGTTTATTTTTTCCATGTTTATTTTAATTTTCGTTAAAGTTTTAGTAATTTGTGTTTTGTCATTTTTATATTTATATTTTTTAAATGTCTATTTATATTTAAAAAAAATTATTACATACATTTTTTTTTACATTTTCCATGTTCATTTAAATTTTTGTTAAAGTTTTAGTAATTTGCCTTTTTGTCATTTTTATATATATATTTTTTTAAATGTCTATTTATATTTAAAAAAAATTATTACATTCATTTTTTTTAATTTTTACATTTTCCATGTTCATTTTAATTTTCGTTAAAGTTTTAGTAATTCATTTTGTTATGCTTTTGACATTTTTTAAATGTCTATGTAGAGTTTATTCGTTTTTATTTTTTTTTTCAATTTCTATAAATTCCATGTTAATTTTTAATTTTCGTTAAAGTTTTAGTAATTTTGTTGTGCTTTTGACATTTTTATACTTACAATTTCTATGTAAATTGTATTCATTTTAATTAAAAAAAATTGTATTCTACTTTTCGTTTTTATTTAAATTTTCATTAAAGTTTAAGTAGATATTATTCATTTTAATTGCACATATTGTAAAAAATATATACTTCTCATTTTAGTATTAATACATCTTTGTCAAATGTAGACATTTTAATTTGTTTTTGACATTTTTATTTTTTTAAATGTCTGTAGATTTTATTAATTTTTATTTTATTTTTTTATATAATTTAAAGTTTTAGTTATTTCGTTGTGTGTTTTTGACATTTTTATTTTACTTATTTTTAAAATAAAAAACTGAAACTGAAACAAAATGTTGAATGTTGAAATGTTGGCAACTAGCTGAAATTTTTTTAAAATATATTTTTTAAGATAACATTTCTTTTATTGCAGGCACCAAAAGTGTTGTTGTGTAGTTGTGATGGTGTGTGTGTGTGTGTGTGTCCCTCACCGGGTCAGTTTGGTGCCGATCTGCTGTCGGGACTCCAGCCGCTCCTGGTCGCTCATCATCGGGAGGATGTTTTTATCCTCCAGTTCCCTCTTCGACGGGCGATTGCTCAATTTGATCGCCAGTGAATCTTTCCGTAAGATCCTTAAAGCCAGTGTACCTGTGACACACACACACACACACACATTTAGTTGATGTAAACACACACATCACATGCAATATCTTCCAGATCTCGTACTTGTAAACAGCGAGTCGTCGTCATCATCCTCCTCTTCCTCGTCCTCTTCCTCATGCGTGCTGAAGGTGTGTGTGATGAGCGTGTGTGTGTTGGCGGGAGTTTGGTGCATTGAATCTCTGTTCTCCTTTTCCTCTTCCGTCTCCATCAGGACAGATGGCACCGCCTGCAGTACAGAACTACACACACACACACACGCACGCACACACACACACGCACGCACACACACACACGCACGCACACACACACACGACAGGTGTGTATTTCAGGGATGTAAAGTTCAGACGGTAACTTATGAGAATAGTTAAGTAAAATACTGAAAGTTTTTACATGTATATTGATTTTTACATGTATTTAATATGTATTATCTCTGTTTATTCAAATATTATTAAAAATGTGTAAAAGATTTTGAAGGCATATAACATAGCTGTGCTTGGAGTCAATTGTTTTACTTGAATAACACATGCCAAATTGTGCAGGCATTATTTTTGGTCAGACTGTCATATAAAGAAATTATGAACACATGCAAAAACAAGAGTGAACCAGCGAAATATGAATAACTGATTATGTTATAGAGTATTGTCTGCACTATTGTTTTCTATAGAGCTGCTTAGAGACTGTGTGTGTGTGAGAGGGTTTGTGTGTGTGTGTGTATGTGAGTGTGTATGTGTGTGTATGTATGTGTGTGTGTGTGTGTGTGTGAGAGAGAGAGAGAGAGTGTGTGCGTGTTAGTGTGTGTGTGTGTATGTATGTGTGTGTGTGTGTGTGTGTGTGTGTGTGTGTGTGTATGTGTGTGAGAGAGAGAGAGAGAGAGAGAGAGAGAGAGAGAGAGAGAGAGTGTGTGCGTGTTAGTGTGTGTGTGTATGTATGTGAGTGTGTGTGTGTGTGTCTGAGAGAGAGAGAGAGAGAGAGAGAGAGAGAGAGTGTGTGTGTGAGAGAGAGTGAGTGTGTGTTAGTGTCTGTGTGTGTGTCCTCACCTCTCGAGTCTCTGCATGGTGAGCGCGAGTGTTTTGTTGAGCTCCTCTATGATGCGGCTGGGCGGGTGCAGAGACAGCGGCAGGGTGGCGAACTGCTGCGGGTGAGCGTGTGTGAGTGTGTGCGCGTGGGACGGCAGGCATTTGAGGGCAAACGAGGGCGCTGGCTCACATATCATCACTTTCTTTGGAGGGAGAGGCGGTGACAGTCTGGCAAGCGTCTCTGAAGAGAAGAAGAGACAGAGTTATGTTTTCCCTGGTCTCTCTCGTGAATCCAACACTGAAGTGACTTAAACTGCAGTTCATCGACTGGCCACTAGAGGCCGGCTGCAGAAGAGAGTCAATCCCATAGAGCCCCATGTTTTTAATGCCCATCTTTACAGCAGAATAAAACATGTTTACAGTCTGGAGCAAAAAGTGGTTTTGGTCTATATAGCTAATTTTGCCCTTCATGACGACTGTGAGGGGTCTGAATTTCTTTATAACTCATCCGTTTAAATTATATTAAGCCTTAAAGTTGTGCATAATTAAGGGCGTGGCCACTTGAGTGACAGGTGGATTGCTGATGTCACTGCTAGCGTTTGTCTGCTGTCTGTTAGTGTCACATGACCTCAGCTAATCCGCTTCGCTGCACATTTGCGTTTATCTGGGAGTGATGCGCTGCTAAGATGGCGACGGCCGGCTCCGCCCACTTTCGGCTTCAAAAATGCTCTTCAGAAACACTACGGGGGACGTCACGCACTACGTCCATATTTTTTACCGTCTATAGGCGTCACCTGTGAGATGGCTGGGTATTCTGCTGTATGGCTTTGGCGGTAAGGCTGGAGGCTGTTTCAGTGACGACGGCCTCACGTGAGTGATGTCAGCACTGTCGCTAGGCAACGGCTTCACAGGGGGCGGGGCTTGAGATGAGAGACACGCCACAGTTTCTCCAGGCGACTGGACCTCTGAGAACGACACTAGACGAGAACGAGAGAATGGGACAATTTAAGTATTTCCAACAGCACAAAGTTATATATATATTAAATCTATTATGTCTCTTGAAGGAATAGTTCACTTAAACATTTAAATTCTGAAGATATTTTGAAGAATTTCGGTAACCAAACAGTTGGACCCCATTGACTTCCATGGTATTTGTTTTCCTACTATGGAAATCAAAGGCTACCGTCAACTCTTTGGTTACTGACATTCTTCAAAATATCTTCTTTAGTGTTCATCAGAAGAAATTCATACAGGTTTGACACAACTTGAGGGTGAGTAGATGATGACTTTTCATTTTTAAGTGAACTGTTCCTTTAAGGCTCGTTCACACCGAGGATGACAACGATAAATATATAGTTCTAAATATCATTCTAAATATAAAAGAATAACAGAGTCCACAATATACATGATACATGATAACAGCACAGAGGAACGATATCGTAGGAATCACTTTCAGAATGATAAAAACATTCTCAGCCAATCAGAATCCATCCTGCTTTCAGAGCTTGAGCATTTAAAGCGACAGACGACAACCTGGAGCACGCGGTTATAATAAACAGAGTGATGTCATCCGCTGGTGTGGACATGCCTTTATGCTCAGCAAGGCTGCATTTATTTGACCAAAAATACAGTAAAAAATGTGAAATATCATTCCAATTTAAAATAACTGTTTTCTATGTGAATATATAGTAAAGTGTAATTTATTCCTGTGATCAAAGCTGTATTTTCAGCATCATTACTCCAGTCTTCAGTGTCACATGATCCTTCAGAAATCACTCTAATATGAGGATCTGATGCTCAAGACACATTCATTATTAATGTTGAAAAAAAATCTGGATTTTTTGATGAATAGAAAGTTCCAAAGAACAGCATTTATTTGAAAAATTGAAATAGAAATATTTTGTAAGATTATAAAAATATTTACTGCATCCTTGCTGAATAATTTTTTTTTAGTGATCCCAAACTTTTCAACAGTAATGTATATATCAGAGTTTCCGCTAGAAAAAAATGGTGCCGGTGACCGGCAGAGGTTTCGTTTAACGGACATTTTGATGATATGCCGGTCAAATATCGCCTCTTAATTAGTCAAGTTGAGGAAAACTGGAGGCAGGCTATGTAACTTAAAAAATGACATAATCAGGCCGTATAGAATGCAACATGTTATTATTAGCCTAACTTTCAAATAGATGGAAAAAACATGAACGTCCGATTGGCGTCAATTAACACCAATTGTTTTTTACTATGGTTTCACACACATTCACTTTTTGAAACATTGAGGCACGGATGTACCTAATACAAATAAATAAAAAATCTCCAGTTAACTAGCAGATCATTAATTTAGTTCGCTATTAAATAAGAGATCTAGCGCTAAAATCAGTTGTTTTTTAAATCAAGCTGAGCGCTCGTGTCGCTGCTATCAGTTGCATGGACGACGCGCTGCGCGAGTTGCGCGTTTCAATCTATTGCCGTTGCGGAGACTCTACACTCTATTATTTATTAATCCAGGCAAATTTGTTGATGAAACATTGATTAAAATGAAGATACAATTTATACAAAACGAAATAAACTTTAAAGAAAGGCTTTCTACAAAACAAGTGGTCAAAATCTGACCCATTCCATATGTTTTCCGATATATTCCGGTCATCTTATGATCCCATCTTACTCATCTCATGCGGTTCCCTTTTCATATAATCAACATAGATGAAATAAAAAAATAATAACATTTTATTTATAAAAATGAAACGTGTGTTTAAATTTTTTAATAATAAGCGTCACACCGCTCCGCTTTGCTCACATGCTCTGGTGTGTAGCCTAATGCATGTGTGTGTGCATGTGGTGGAGGGGTGCGATTTTCGAATAATAATCAACCCAGCGATCTTCGAATATTATTTTTGCTTGAAAATTTCGTTTTGTATAAATTGTATCTTAATTTTAATCAATGTTTCATCAACAAATTTGCCTGGATTAATAAATAAGAAGCAAATATATTGGACAATATAATCAGGACACGGAGGCGCCGGCGCGTGCACACTTCTCTCTGTAGGCGCGTTCACTACTGCGAAGATGGCGAGTCTGCATCGTCAACTTTATCAATTTATCAACAATTCAAATGTTTCATGCATAATCATTACTTTCGCCGGTTATTTGTGGCAAGCTTTATTTCCGGTGTTGCGTGATATCTCTGCGCCCAAGTAGCAGTGCTTCGCCTGTGCTTCCAAACATGCATTTGCCCACCTATCTAAATCTAGGAGAGACCGTGAATAACCCCAATTTTAAAAAAAAAAACAGTGGAGTGTTCCTTTAACCTCTTAACCATTTGCCATTGCATGTTTAAAACAATAATATCTTAGTAAAAACCTAAAGTAATATTGCCAAACTATATATCATTTGAAAGCTTAAAATCTCTAGTTTTCATATTTGGTGGCTGTTATCTAAAATATATTACAGAGGAGCAGAAATTTATCAATTTGCAACAAGAATATTTCATATTCATTAGGAGTATTTAGGCCTTTATTTTGAAATAACAATAAACATGAAAAATCATGAAAGATTGGTAGAAACCTCAGTTTGTTTTCATGCCATGAGTTCAAAAGATAACACCAATTCCATTTTATGAGAAAAAAAGGTCTGAAAATGTTTTAAATATAAAGAAAAATGTATGGATTCTCGATTTGTAATGCGGCTGCGAGCTATAACGCTATAACGTAGTCTTTATGCATTTATTAGAGGTTTAATTCAAATCAAATACTGCCAAACCACCCATACTACTTCTGAATAGGATGTCTACTTCATAAATTGTATGAAAATTATGGAAATACATGGTTCAGATCACTGAAAACATATGAAAATGGAGGCGCCCTTATATGGGCAGTAATGGAGTCTAGTGTTCACCTAGTGAAAAAGTTGGGTACTGCGCCCGAATAAAATCTTACTGAAAGCTCATTTTTTGAGATATCAACCTAAAATTTGGAATACAACTTGTTCAGATATTTGACTTTAATTTTCTTGCAGTTTTAGAGTAAAATATATTTTGTAATATATATATCTTATATAAAATATTAATCATTATATTTTTACATTACACAATTTCATAAACTCAAACTTATATAACTTTTTTCTGTTTCATTTTTTACAATTTCTAGACTTCTACAATAATCTGGAAAATTTCTTCTTTAAAACAAGACCAGCCATAGGTCTATATTCCAAAACATTCCTGAATTACAACCATTTAAGTTTGGATAGTGATTTTTATGTCTATGCAAAAAAAAGGGGGGTGCCAGTTAACAGGTTAAGGCTAGCCTGCCTGGGCATGGCCATGTCTGAAACGTCTCACTCAATCGTTCGTTGTTTAGGTCTATATTACAGCCGTTCTAGGCGTGCGCTTTATTTGAAATGCAGCATTCGATGTTGTTGTTCAAACGGTAGAGCCTGTTCCTTTATAACATAGCCAAAGGTCGGTGTATTTTTGCTTTATACATTTTAGGCTTATTCTCAAATTCATACTGTGTTAGGGGGGCGGGATTATTACGCAATTTTAATCGGACAATTTGACCGGAGAGATTTAATTTTGTCGGACATTTAATTTTTTTCCCGGCCAATGTATATTACCGGACAACAGAAACACTGGTATATATATATATATATATATATATATATAAATAATACATTTTCTGACAATCTATTGAAACTATACAGCAAAAACATCATGTTTGACACCAATCAGCATCTCATTAACATATAACCACCCTCATTTGCATATCATCAACACACATTAAGCATTCCTACAGGTACGGTATCAGGAATTACCTTCTAAAAAAAATAAAAAAAAGATCCCCAAAGACCAAAATATGGCTGTTTTTGGTGCAAGAAACCTCGACTGACATTACAGGTGGACTTCAGGGAAAAAGCTACACTGGTGAAGAAGTGGAGTGTGACGCACCTGGCGCTGTGGTGTCAGCTGACTCTGATCCTGGACTGATGACCGTATGTCTGTCCAGCTCACTCACACACACGCCACCGCTGATCTCCTCTACTGACAGAGAGAAAGACGTTTCACTCGGCGCATTTCCATTACAGATTTGCGCAAAACTTTAGCATTTTTTCCTAAATGTCGATAAAAAACGATTGCGAAATGACGGCGTTTCCATGAACTGATGTTATGCGACTAAAACGTCATTTCTTCCTCTCGCGATAATCCTTCCAAAAATCATGTCGACGGATGTTGGTAGGTTTATATATATCCCAGCCACCGCACTAGACATTATTATTAATGGAAGGAGACGTGTTATCCAAGCATTAATGACAAGGTAAGACCCTTATACCTGTGAGTGGCTCATATGAGGTGTTCAGGGCTTGACATTCACTTTTTTGCTCTCCAGCCACTGTGGCGAGTGGTTTTCCAAAGTTACGAGCCACTCTGTATCTTCACTGCCACAATTTGGACACCGATACCATAGTGGAATAATACCATATAGATCTTTTTGATAGCATCTCATAATTTGGCAGCCGGTATATTAGGCTACTGTCACTTTAAGACCTGACGCACGGACCCATTATACTGTGTTATACAGCCAATATACTGCTGCACTTTGGGTGTGAGTAAAATTGTGCTCAATACACACAATCCCTCGCCAGATTCAAGCCCTGTAACACCAACTATATTCATCCGGAGCAAATGAAACGAGTGAGTAAAGGGCTGGTGTGTGTCACTCGCTGTCGGAGAGATTAGAGCGAGAGCTGGTGTCTTTTGCATCTATTCTGCGGAGGAGTTTCAGATATTTCAGTATCAATGTGTATCGAAAAATCTGCCAACACTAGATTGCACTTAGTTTATTATTTCAGATGCCTTTTTAAAAGACTACAATTGAAAAATGTATATAAAATTCAACCCGCCAAAGTGGCCAGTAGGAGAGACTGCGTTACACACCAACGCTGAAATACACACGCATTTGGCGGGTGTTAATGTCAAGCCCTGGAGGTGTTTCTCACTCATTTCTGCTTCAAGCTCTTGATTGTGGCATTTCTTTGAGGTTTAGAATCCAGTATTCCTGTAATTCTTGTCTTTTATGAGTTTAATAGAGAACTGTCTCGTCTTCTGTCCAAACACACCGCGTCATCTACGTCAGGTGACTGTAAATGCGCAAAAACGGTTTCCATTGCAGTTTTGTGAAATAGTTATTTCGAATTGCCTGTAAAACCACCGCATGCGAGGGTAAAAAAGTTTTTTTTTGGTGTGTTTTTTGTTGTTGTTTTTTTTGCAATAAATTGACATGTTTCCAATGTGGCGTATTTTCAATTCACAATTTCAATTTGCGCAATTTGAAGGGTAGGCTAATGGAAACGCAGCTAGTCACACTTATTTGGTAACCCTTCCTTTTACAGTACAGTACTTACCTAGAAAGTACTGGCTAATATAAGGTAAGTACATGGAACAAGGGTAGGTTTAAGGGTAGGTTCAGGGTAAGTTCTAGTTATACCCAGTAATTGTAGTTACTAAAATAAGTACATAGTATTTACATGGGTAACTGTACTGTAAAAGGAAGCATTACCACTTTTTTCCAGTAGATCCAAATCTCTGAAACTTCTAGAGCGTCATAAACGTGATGTCACTGTGTGTGATGTAGACACGTACCTTTCTCATACACTTCCTTCAGCACGCCTCTCTTGATGAGCTCTTCTCGGCTCTGACGCGTCGACATCTTCCTCTCCAGCACTGCGAAGCATTCACAAAACCACTCACACTAAAGTCTGAGGTCGGTAAGTAAGTCTCGTCTGCTCACCAAGGCTGCTTTTATTTGATCAAAAATACAGTACAAATTGTGAAATATTATCACAATTTAAAATAACTGTTTTCTATGTGAATATACAGTAAAGTGTAATTTATTCCTGTGATCAAAGCTGAATTTGCAGCATCATTACTCCAGTATTCAGTGTCACATGACCCTTTTCTTATTATTACCAATGTTGAATACAGTTGTGCTGCTTCATATTTTTGTGCAAATTCTGATAACTACCAATTAAAAGTTTGGGGTAAATAATGATTTTTTTAAACAAAGAAAAAAAGGATATTGATACTTGAATTCAGCAAGGATGCATTAAAGGTGCTGTATGTAACTTTTTTACTCTAATAAAACATAACATTACTAAATATGTTTGCATATATTGAGGAAACATGCTAAGTTCACATACTCGTTTCTCTGAAAAACACTTGCACAGCCAGTTATTCTACTCTGAAATGTGTGTTTCCAGACTGGAATTTGTGTTATTGTTTTGGTCTGTGATACTGCATGTTGCTAATTTGCCGATTTTCATTGTCCATTGCGCTCGTTCCTGTCGCGTGTCTCAAACTGGCGACCCGTGTGAGCGTCGAGTCTGAGGAGGCGGGAGAAACTGAATTCGACTGCAGTACCGATTTCAACCACTAGTGGTCATTCTTACAGACTGCACCTTTAAATTGATCAAAAGTGACAATAAAGATGATTGTGTTTCAAATAAACGCTGTTCTTTTGAACTTCAAAGAAAATAAAATGTTTCACTGTTTTCACAAATACATTAAGCAGCGAAATGTATTTTTAATCAAATAAATGCAGGTTGGTGAGCATAAGTGACATTTTTCAACAACAATAAAAAATGTATTATTCCACACGTTTGAGCGCTAGTGTATAAATGAACATCCTCAGGCAGAAGACGAACCTGCAGACGTCTGTTTGAACTTGTCGCTCTTTTTCTTCCTCCATTTCCAGGGTTTGAAGAGTCGCCCTAGACTGGCCAGTTTGCTCCGTCTGCGGATGGGCGGCGTGTGTGTCCCGGGAACCAGCGAATCCGAGCGCATCGCCGCCAGACGCTCGGCACCCTCTGCTGAACACACACACACAAACACGCTTTTAACGAGTGAGACACAAATATGAAAATCCTGCCATAATTTGCTCCAGACTGTTTCACAGAGAGTCTCTACTGTAAAATGACTTTCAGAAGCACTACTATTTTGGTTTTCAAGAACTGAGATCTCACTTCTCAAACAATTTCTTTATTATATAGAAATTATATAGAGTGGGTGGTGATGGCGCAGTGGATAAGACACATGCCTTTGGTGTGAGAGACCCGGGTTCGAATCCACTGTGAGACACCAATGTGTCCCTGAGCAAGACACTTAACCCCTAGTTGCTCCAGAGGCGTGCGACCTCTGACATATATAGCAATTGTAAGTCGCTTTGGATAAAAGCGTCAGCTAAATGAATAAATGTAAATGTAAATGTATATTTTTAATTATATAAAAAGGTAAATAGATACATACAAATAAACTAATAAAACATAATGGTACAAATAATAAAGTGCAGGAGATGCTGCAAACTTTAATCATTGAAAGGATACTATGACAAAGATATCGCTTTCCTCATTCAAACTGATTTATTTCCATGAATATATGATTGACCTGAAGAATGAAAGCTGTAACATAGATATTTATATGAGTAATATCACACTCATAACCATGTGAAATGGGTCTATATCTGTATTAGATGGGCGGTAGCGTTCATTTTGTGTGAAAAGATTGTTTTACCAATATAATTAAACACTAATTTTACATATATTGTCTTTCAATTATTCAAGCACTTTTCAATCTTTTCTTAAATATGGCCGTTTTCAGGACTTAAATTTCAAAAATTAAAATTCAAGTACTTTAAGCACTTTGTACAAAACCTTTGTCAACAGAACAACGTTTATGGTGCTTTTTAAGAGTAAAAATAACCACTTTTTTTGCATGGAGAAAATAAATCTTGCGTTTAATAAAGTAGAAACATACACAAGTTTAAAACAACACGAGGTGGGTGAGTAAATGAAGACAATTTTCAGTTTTGGGTGAATTATTCCCTTAGCAAGTCAATCTACAAACCAAATCTATAAAACTAGATTACACTAACAATTTCCAGAAGCTGCCATTAAAAAGTCAAGCTCTTAAATCAAGTAAACGAGCCAAAAGAATTTAGATGGTTTAGAAAGTAAAGAAACTAAGTGAATAATTGCATAATAAATGTCCCAGAGACCAAATACCTTTAGGATCAAGTAACTGGAAAAACTCATGCAACTATCCTCAGGATTTTCCCAGTTTGTCACACGTACAGGATTACGCTGAAGTTTACAGACCTTTTTTTATCACTTTTTCCATTAGGTAACTCAAATAAAATAGGTTAAAGAATATTCATTTTCTTAGATGAAGGGGGAGACGACTGTCTCACGTATAAAATATATAAATACATAAATATATAATCGCGTATATAATTTTCAGCATCATTACTCCAGTCTTCATTGTCACATGATCCTTCAGAAATCATTTTAATATGAAGATTTGCTGCTCAAGAAACATTTATTATTGCTATCAATCTTGAAAACAGTTGTGTAAAAATTTTTTTGCAAGATTTTCTGATTAATAGACAGTTCAAAAGAACAGCATTTATTTGAAATAAAATCTTTTGTAACATTAAAATGTATTTACTGTCACTTTTAAACCCATTTAATACATCCAAGCTGAATAAAAGTATTAATTTATTTTATTCCCCCCCTTTCTTTTTCAGATAAATGCTGTTCTTTTTAACTTTCTATTTATCAAATAATTTTTTCAACATTAAACATTCAACATTGAAAATAATCATAAATGTTTCTTGATCATCAATCATCATATTAGAGTGATTTCTGAAGGATCATGTGACACTAAAGACTGGAATAATGATGCTGAAAATTCAGCTTTGATCACAGGAATAAATTACACTTTACTATATATTCACATAGAAAACAGCGATTTTAAATTGTAATATTTAACAATATGATTTTTTTTTGTTGGTATTTTTAATCAAATAAATGCAGCCTTGGATGAGCAGACGAGACTTGTTTTAATTTAAATACATAAAAAATCGTACCAAAATCCCAAACCTTTGAACGGCAGTGTTATATATAAATATAAAATGTATTTATAGAAGTTATATAACAGCTAAATTCACAAACAAAAATGGCTATAGCACTGGAAAATTCCTCTGGGAAAACTGGAAGATTTCTGGATGTTTTCTCCACCCGAGCGTCGGTGTGACGGCGCAGTGAAACAGTCAGAAGGTAAAAGGAAAGAATGATGCTTGTTTTTCCAGAAGGGTTTTACTGCTGAACATTCACTTCAGCCTCACACCGGAGCGATGGATGTAGGTCATCAAGCAGAACCAACAACCGCCGTGGGACGCAGAACACAAGAACACACAACAGCACACAAACACAACCAAACCATGAAACGGGGATTTGCCAAAAGTTCAATGCCAGCATATTAGTTCACACTCGACAATCTCATGTTAGTGTAAGAACATTAGAAATGATCAATACTGAGAAAAAATATATATTTACTGTATATACTACTACATGTTTAAATGGTGCACACTATAACAAAGCATCATCAGGGTAACATGTGACAGTAAAATAATGCAATAAACATGAAACCCTTGTACTTATTACTAAAAAAAATTATTTTTAATATAAAAAATTTAATTATACCTAATTCTTATATTTATTATATAAAATGTAAAAATTCTTTATTTTATTATATTATATTTAATTAAATTATTTTGTATATTAAATATATATTTGTATATATAAATATTATCAAATGTATATTTAATGATGCATCACATCCTGTTGTTCACTGTAAATCACAAGGTGACTCATATTTTCTACTTACAAAAAAAAAAAACCTAATGTTAATGATATTTTACTGCAAAAGTACATGTGTTTTGTCTTGTTGAATATAATTGTAACTTTTTCTGCCCAAAAGCCATACCGTATTTTACAGTAAACTTCCATCTTAAATCCATTATAATTTCCCACTGCGTATGATAGGGCTGCACGATATTGGAAAAAACTTACATTGCGATATTTTGTTTTTTCGCGATATATGTTGCGATATAAAAACAATTTCACCAGATGATTTGAATAGCTCTATTTGAAAATAATGAATCATTCTAGAATAATTGGGGTGATTTTGTAGGGGAGTTATTCTGCATAGAAAATAATAAACAAATTACAAGCATAGATAAAAACAATAGAAGATACAACTGAAATTAGCAGTGATGTTTTTCAGGTAAATCTATCAGCATTCAGGTACAGAAAATGAATAATCGAATGCAAAATAACAGTCTTCACTGAATAAATCAAATATAACTAATACTATTAATACATTAATACAATTATCTTTGTTAAACTTACAAAAGCCATTTTCTTTTGTTTTGTTTGATTAAGATTGGTGACGAACAGCTGTGGTTATATGAGGCTGCTGTCCCTTTAAGACGAATGCACTAATATAAATGACAAATGAACAAGTCACAATTACATAGTTTTACTGAATAATTAAGTAAACATAATTTCTTAATTTATCTTTGTAAAGAAAGCTCATTGGTTAACTGCTACTCTCTGCTGTCTCAGACGATGACATCACTTCCTGTCGGCTAGGGCTGGGCAAAAAAATCGATTTTTCGATTAATCGTTTTTTTAAAATGTGGTCAATTAAAAATCGATTCTCAACAGCCACGAATCGATCTTTTCCATATTCAGGGCTCGCGGTGCTGCGTCTTCTCTCTCTGCACAAGGCAAGCGTCAAGCGCTGCAGGCGTCGATACACACTCGTGTTTAGGACTCGGGACATGATTTACTTGCTCAATCGGGCCAGCATTGCATCGTAACTAACGTTTATCATTTTCACGTCTTTTTTTAAGTTTGACCAGTTTAAACATTCAAGCAATTTTAAACTATCCTGTGCTCGCGCACTCGCGCATGTTTTTCATTGCGTGCACACACAGCCTAAATCCGCCTCACAAACAGCTCGCCAGTAAAAAAAGTTCTTTTTCGTGGATTATATCGCTTAAACAGTTAAAAACACGCAAAATGATGTCAAAACTCTGGTCTTGGTGAGTAACCTCGTAAAGACAGTCGGTTATGTCTTAAATAAGCATAAAACGCGTGTGACAGACAGTATAATGAAACAGTAATGGATCCGTGCACTAGTTCTTAAAGTGAACGCAGCCATATGTGTCTATCATTTATTTTGTTGTCAAAACAAGATTATATAGCATTAATTGTAAGGAATCAGAATTAATAGCCTATGTATTTAATTCAGTCAGGACTAAAAGACTATCCAGTGTTATTTTACATTGGATTACTTTATTCAGTTTCTGTAGTATTTCTGACCTACCCAAAAACTTTTCTTTTTATGTCTCTTTATTTGTCTTTTTAGGCCTATTCTATTGTATTTATTTGTGCTACTTTTTTCAATTTAATTCAAAGATTGAAATCAAGCTTCCATGTGTTGCATAAACTCTTAACAAAAAAATTACCCCATTGTAAAAACAAACATTTAGGTGAGATCAATGTAATAAAAAATTGTCTAAAAAATGATAACAGATATTTAGACTGAGATTTCTATTACATCTATATTCATTATAGTCGAATCGAAAATCGAAATCGAATCGAACTGTGAGCTTGTGAATCGAAATCGAATCGAATTTGAACATCTGAATCGATACCCAACCCTACTGTCGGCCACCGTAACTTCTGTTGGTTGCAATTCACAACCTCACCACTAGATGCCACTAAATATTACACACTGCACCTTTAAAAGCTTTAAAAATTCTAAATAATAATAATACATTTTATTTGGCCGACGCCTTTCTAAATACCCAAGGACATCTTACATGTTTCGGAGGACTTGTATATGCTCAAAGGTATTACTGAGCATATACTTTTTACTCAAATATAAAATACACTTATGGTATATTGCTTGTATGTTTCGAAGACACTCGTAATGAATTTGTAATGTACAGTAACACATATAAAGTACACTACACTTTAATATGATCACTAATCAAGCATGTAATTAAAACTTGATGTTTGCCTACAGGACAACCACTAGTGGAAAAAAGTATACTTTATTGTATTTGAAATATATTCCTTTTTTTCAATAGCACATTGCAAATATACTAATAATTTTTTTTACTATCTTTAAATATATTAAAAGTGTATTAGCACCATGCTTTTACCTATTTTCACACATTTTAACACAGTTTAAAATAATTGTACTTTAGTAGGCTATATTTTCAAAAAATATGAGAGGAAAATATACATGAAGTGAAAATTTTATTTATTTTTTAAAAGTGTATTTATTTGCACTTTACTTACAAATATATTTAGGTATATTTTTAACTGTGAGCTGAAAATGATCATTGTAACAATGCATTGAAAGCATACTTTCAAAATACATTATTAAATATCCTGAAGTTGTAGTATATTTAAAATTAAATTTAATAGTAATTTTTAAGCTTACTTCATGCTTGGAATTCACTTCATTACTTGGGCATAAATTGCTTTCAGAAAGTATTAAAGCATATGATAAAAGCATTGAAAGCCCGTTTAATTTTTTTTTAAAAGAAAGTGTATGTAGTGTATAACTATAAAATGTGTTTAATGTGCATTTGTTATTGAAGACAAAGTGTGCAATTTGTAGTATTTGGAATAAGCCAAAGGTATTACTGAGCATATACTTTTTACTCAAATATATAATACACTTATGGTATATTGCTTGTATGTTTCGAAGACACTCGTAATTAATTTGTAATGTACTTGTAACACAAATAAAGTACACTTTAATATGATCACTAATCAAGCATGTAATTAAAACTTGATCCATTAATACTAACACTTTCTTTTCTCTTCTCTTACTCTATAGCGATTTAATAAAAAATAAATTAATAAAACATACAGTACTGCGTTAGACTGCATATTGTTGTCCTATTGTTAGTTTAACGGCTTCTATTGCTCTCCTTATTTGTAAGTCGCTTTGGATAATAGCATCTGCTAAATAATTATATGTATATATATATATATATATATATATAGTATTGTATTTTTAACATGGTCA
>JARWKJ010000012.1:2950911-2958411 GCA_029959095.1 Rhinichthys osculus
TGATTTTCCAACTTTAATCTTTTGAAAAGTTTGTAAATTTAAAAGTTTGTAAAATGCAACAGACAAAGGAAATGATCCATGAAACAACGTTTGAATGCAGAAGTTGAACTGAACAAACACTGAGCCGAATGTGTGAGGAGCATCAGAACAGATCAGCCCTGAAAACGCACACACACACACACACACACACACACACACACACACACACACACACACACACACAAAACACCTCCTCACTTTATTTCTTTCAACATGAGCTATCAGTCAATAAATGTGAAAAAATACTTATTTGAAAAAGTAATTTAGATATTTTGCTGTAAATTGAAAAAGTAATGCGTTACTTTACTAGTTACTTGAAAAAGTAATCTGATTACATAACTCAATTCACTTGTAATGAGTTTCCCCAACACTGTGAATCTAAATCTACATTCATTGCATGCAAAATAGAAGTGTGTGCATTCTGCCTAAACACACTCCTTCTGTGTATAAACACTCTCGGAAAGAAAATGGGACAAATGTTATCTTTAAAGGACGCGTTCACTTCAGAATTAAAATATCCTGATAATTTACGTGATCTAATATGTTCATGTCTTTCTTTCTTCAGTCGGAAAGATTAGTGTTTAAAAGTATATAAATGTTTATTTTGTTATAAATGGCCGCTGGTTTGTCTAGATCAGACTCTTATTCCTCGGCTGGATCGTGTCGAGACTTTGAAGCTGCACTGAAACTCACATCTGGACCTTCGACCCGTTGGACCCCATTGACTCACTATATGGAGAAAATCCTGGAGTGTTTTCCACTGAAGAAAGAAAGAAATGAACATCTTGGATGACGTGGAGGAGAGTAAATGATCAGGAAGTTTTAATTCTGAAGTGACGAATCCTTTAATAGCACAACAGTTTGTCGGGTCAGTACCTTAAAGGATCATCTTTGTATCTTATTTACCTGTAAAAGTAGTACATTTGACTACTATAGGATACTAAACTGCACCTTTTAGGAGTATATAAGGCTCAAAGTTGTCCAGTACCAATTCACTGATAAAAATGATTCTGTCGTGAGTAAATGCTACTGAAAAAACAAATGTAATTTCTACATGAAAAAGTTAGTTCAGGCAAGAATTCAAAAAACGAAGTAAATCCTATATTAGTACTCAATTGAAGCTTGTAGAAATTAAAGCGTAGATCTCAACGATATAAAATTAAGTAAAACCTACTCAATTTTTCTAATACTGGTGTTCCCATCATGCACTGGGGCATGAATAATTAATAAGGTTGTTTTTTTTTTCACTGTTTTCCAGCTCTATTTACACCGTTTTATCATTTCTTTTGTTGTTAGGTTTAGAAACATTTTGTGAAATCTGGATTCATTTTCTACTCAAAATGACACATTCATACTCATAAACGATCTATTGAATGTTACCGTCATTGTATATTGTGTATCAAGTATTTAATTCAATGTTATATTGTTAAAGTAAAAAGTTCATTATGTTACATTTACTGACATAAATAAATTAAATATAATTAAGTAGTATTTACTTAAATACTTCAATTAAATGTCAAATGAATGTTAAGTCCAATAGTTAGTAGATTTTACTTGATAATAAGTTGTACAGAGCAGTAGCAGTGAAATTTACTTAAAATGTGCTTAAAATTGTTATGAGGATTTTTTCAAGTATTTTTTCAGTAAAGTTGTTGTTCCCCTTTAAGGCTCAATTTTTGCACGTTTTTTTCTGACAGTGTAAAGTCATACAGGTTTGGAGTGAGGTGAGGATGAACACCAGATCTGAAACACAATGCTGCTAATATAAAGCCTGTCATTAATCTTTACCGCGCTCACGCCACGACTTACTCAGCCTCTTTAAGATGAGCGCATTGAACTGTGACTCACCGGCACACGTGAAGACTGTGCTGAGGTTATATCTGTGTGTGTGTGTGTTTCCCCTTCAGAAAGAAACATCTGCATCTCTGAATGAACACACCTCTGGATCAGCTTTACCAAAACATTCTTTATAGTAATTTGTAATTTACCATGTAACTATATGGATATGGAAATCATTCAGTACCATAGTAATACCATGTTTTTAGACATGCACCATGGTAATATCGGGATCTTTTAAAGGACTTTGGAGTAGATACTATAAATATAAACTCTCTATATAAATATAATATAATAAAAACTCTAAATATAGCCAATGCACCATGGTATTTTTGAAGTAGCTTGGCGTAATATGTAAATATAGTAGCACGTGTGTGTTTGGTACCTTGTCAAAGTTCATATACTATGATATTCTCTATTATATTTGGTCTGTCTGACCGTTCAGTACCATAGTATTATTTTTTTGGACACTGTACCATTGTAATCTTTGTAATACTCTGGAGTGACATGTAAAAAGTACAATATGTATGGTAATTATTCAGTGCCATTGTAATATTGGAAGTACTTTGGAATAAATACTCTAAAGAACATGGTATATATTAATGCACCATTTTTTTTAGTTTTTTTTTTTTACATATATACTATGTTTTTTATTTAAGTAGTTTAGAGTACCATCTAAATATAATTGCACATGTAGGCTATATGGTATTCATTAGTACTATCAAAGTTCATATACCATGGTATTTGTAAGTACTGTGATATTTATTCGTTTATATCTTGATATAGCACATAAATATAATAGCATATGTGTATTTGTAAAAATATAATACCATGTTTTTTGCTCATGTACCATGATACAATTGTTGTTGTTTTTTTTTAATACTTGGGGTAAATACTCTAAATACCATGGTATAAATGTACCGTTTTATTTTTTTGTATATCATTATATATACCATAGTATAGTTTGGAGTAGTATGTAAATGTAATGCCATGTATATGGTATTAATTAGTACCATATCAAAGTTCATATACCATGGTATTCCTTAAGTAAATACTGCGATATTTGGTCATGTCTATATGTTGATCACTATTTTTGGACACTACTATGAAAAAAGCATGTGTTTTTGGACATGTACCATGGTAATATTGGAATTATTTGAAGTATCCTGAAGTAAATACTCTAAACAACATGGTATATGGAAATGCACAATGGCATTTCTGAAGTAGCTTGGAGTAATACGTAAATATTATGCACATGTATATTTGGTAATGGTAATCCCATGATTTTTTCCCCCATGTACCATGGTAATACTGGAAGTACTTTGGAGGAAATACTCTAAATAGCATGGTATATTAGTGCACCATTTTATTTTTTGACTTGTGTATTATGGTATTTAAAAAAAAAAAATAGCTTGGAGTACTATGTACTAGGCATATGCATAACTAAATGGCATATGCATGCTATATGGTAATCATTTTGTACCATATCAAAGAGCATTTACCATGGTATTCTTTATTTGGTCAGGTCTATGTTGATCACTATTTATAAAACACGTGTATTCAGACATGGACTGATATCATGACATTCTTTAACTGGAGTGCTTTACGCTGCTACCATCCAATATGATCATGGTAATCATTCTGTTCCATCAATAGCATGGTATATTACCACAGTACAGTAGTGAACGCGCACACTCACCTGTCTGTAATGTGTAGGACAGCCTGGTTTCGTTCAGGTACGGTGTGTCGCTCTTGGATCGGGCTCTTCTGATGGGCCGCCGGTCCACATCGTCCTGCTCGGGTGCCGTCGCCATCAGAGCCGCGGGACCCCCGGTGAAGCCCCGGCAACGGTAGAGACACGGGAGAGCGCGAGCAGGGGGAGGGATGGAGACTCCTCCTCGCTCCGTTAACCGATCAACCGACACGACACACGCGAGACACAAGCGCACGGACCGTCAATCGCATCCCGCCCTGATGCAGCACACGGACGAACGGAAACATCCAAATCCTGCTGCCGTATAACGTTTCTAACCGGGATGACGTGGTCCGCACGGAGAATCTGCACTGATGCGGCGGAGAGCGGATTTTCCGCGTGCGCGTCCCTCATTCACGCGTTACACACGCTAGGTCTAATGACACATGCATGTAGATGTAGTAGCCTATAAACACCGGTAAAACGGCACCGATCTCCGTGCAGCGGTGACATCATCAGTGCATGCCGATCAATGATCCGGAGCACTTCACCTGTCTACGGTTCAGAGCCGACTCATTCTGAAGGATACGATAGAAATGCACACGATTGTACCATGCGAACTATAATCAAAATAGAGAAATGTAACAGGGTCATTCCTGGTATTCGGTGCCTTCTGGCCATCATCAAAAAATGTAGAAAATCAAACTCAGTTTTTAAAGACACTTTTGTTTTTTTGTGTAATCATAATACGGTGATGAAAAACATTGAAAAAATGGTTTTGGTCAAGATCGGGTAAATAAATGTATCCATTTATTAAACAAAATCAATTAAATTGTATATCAGAAATGTCCACCCTGTTAGAGACAAATGAACAACAGTTTAATTAAATACTACTTATTCAAATGTATGGGCATTGTGTACATTTTCTTAGATAACGAATCTTTGTCCTTTTAAAAGCATGTCAGTTAATAAATTATCAGAAAATGTACAGAATATATTAGGCTATCTTAAATATATAAACGCTTCATTTTGCATTTTTTATTTTCAGATTCAAATTCCTAAAAGGCATTTTTGTTAACTTTTTAAAGTACTACATTATTGATAGATGTGCATAGTCACTGAATTATTAGTATTTTTCGGTATTTTCAATAAATTATTGTAAAAAAACAAAACAGGATGGACAAAATAAAAACTGAGTGCACTAAGTAATAACAGAGTGGACTAAGTAATAACAGAGTGGACTAAGTAATAACAGAGTGCACTAAGTAATAACAGAGTGGACTAGGTAATAACAGAGTGGACTAAGTAATAACAGAGTGGACTAAGTAATAACAGAGTGGACTAAGTAATAACAGAGTGCACTAACAGAGTGGACTAAGTAATAACAGAGTGGACTAGGTAATAACAGAGTGCACTAAGTAATAACAGAGTGGACTAAGTAATATCAGAGTGGACTAAGTAATAACAGAGTGCAGTAAGTAATAACAGAGTGCAGTAAGTAATAACAGAGTGGACTAAGTAATAACAGAGTGGACTAAGTAATAACAGAGTGCACTAAGTAATAACAGAGTGGACTAAGTAATAACAGAGTGGACTAAGTAATAACAGAGTGGACTAAGTAATAACAGAGTGCACTAAGTAATAGAGTGCACTAAGTAATAACAGAGTGGACTAAGTAATAACAGAGTGGACTAAGTAATAACAGAGTGGACTAAGTAATAACAGAGTGGACTAAGTAATAACAGAGTGCACCAAGTAATAACAGAGTGGACCAAGTAATAACAGAGTGCACTAAGTAATAGAGTGCACTAAGTAATAACAGAGTGGACTAAGTAATAACAGAGTGGACTAAGTAATAACAGAGTGCACTAAGTAATAACAGAGTGCACTAAGTAATAACAGAGTGGACTAAGTAATAACAGAGTGGACACTAAGTAATAACAGAGTGGACACTAAGTAATAACAGAGTGGACTAAGTAATAACAGAGTGGACTAAGTAATAACAGAGTGGACTAAGTAATAGAGTGGACTAAGTAATAACAGAGTGCAGTAAGTAATAACAGAGTGGACTAAGTAATAACAGAGTGGACTAAGTAATAACAGAGTGGACTAAGTAATAACAGAGTGGACTAAGTAATAACAGAGTGGACTAAGTAATAACAGAGTGGACTAAGTAATAACAGAGTGGACTAAGTAATAACAGAGTGCAGTAAGTAATAACAGAGTGGACTAAGTAATAACAGAGTGGACTAAGTAATAACAGAGTGGACTAAGTAATAACAAAGTGGACTAAGTAATAACAGAGTGCACTAAGTAATAACAGAGTGGACTAAGTAATAACAGAGTGGACTAAGTAATAACAGAGTGGACTAAGTAATAACAGAGTGGACTAAGTAATAACAGAGTGCAGTAAGTAATAACAGAGTGGACTAAGTAATAACAGAGTGGACTAAGTAATAACAGAGTGGACTAAGTAATAACAAAGTGGACTAAGTAATAACAGAGTGGACTAAGTAATAACAGAGTGGACTAAGTAATAACAGAGTGGACTAAGTAATAACAGAGTGGACTAAGTAATAACAGAGTGCACTAAGTAATAACAGAGTGTAGTAAGTAATAACAGAGTGCACTAAGTAATAACAGAGTGGACTAAGTAATAACAGAGTGGACTAAGTAATAACAAAGTGGACTAAGTAATAACAGAGTGCACTAAGTAATAACAGAGTGCAGTAAGTAATAACAGAGTGGACTAAGTAATAACAGAGTGGACTAAGTAATAACAGAGTGGACTAAGTAATAACAGAGTGGACTAAGTAATAACAGAGTGGAGGACTAAGTAATAACAGATTGGACTAAGTAATAACAGAGTGCACTAAGTAATAACAGAGTGGAGGACTAAGTAATAACAGATTGGACTAAGTAATAACAGAGTGCACTAAGTAATAACAGAGTGGAGGACTAAGTAATAACAGATTGGACTAAGTAATAACAGAGTGCACTAAGTAATAACAGATTGGACTAAATAATAACAGAGTGGTGTAAGTAATAACAGAGTGGACTAAGTAATAACCGAGAGGAGTAAGTAATAACAGAGTGGACTAAGTAATAACCGAGTAGTAAGTATTAACAGAGTGCACTAAGTAATAACAGAGTGGACTAAGTAATAACAGAGTGCACTAAGTAATAACAGAGTGTAGTAAGTAATAACAGAGTGCACTAAGTAATAACAGAGTGGAGTAAGTAATAACAGAGTGGAGTAAGTAATAACCGAGTGTAGTTAGTAATAACAGAGTGGAGGACTAATTAATAACGTGGAGGACTAATTAATAACAGATTGGACTAAGTAATAACAGAGTGCACTAAGTAATAACAGATTGGACTAAATAATAACAGAGTGGACTAAGTAATAACAGATTGGACTAAGTAATAACAGAGTGGAGTAAGTAATAACAGAGTGGAGTAAGTAATAACAGAGTGTAGTTAGTAATAACAGAGTGGAGGACTAATTAATAACAGATTGGACTAAGTAATAACAGATTGGACTAAGTAATAACAGAGTGCACTAAGTAATAACAGATTGGACTAAGTAATAACAGAGTGGACTAAGTAATAACAGATTGGACTAAGTAATAACAGTTTGGACTAAGTAATAACAGATTGGACTAAGTAATAACAGATTGCACTAAATAATAACAGATTGGACTAATTAATAACAGATTGGACTAAGTAATAACAGATTGGACTAAATAATAACACAGTGCACTAAGTAATAACAGATTGGACTAAGTAATAACAGAGTGGACTAAGTAATAACAGATTGGACTAAGTAATAACAGAGTGGACTAAGTAATAACAGATTGGACTAAGTAATAACATATTGGACTAAGTAATAACAGATTGGACTAAGTAATAGCGGATTGGACTAAGTAATA
>JARWKJ010000012.1:2965911-2980911 GCA_029959095.1 Rhinichthys osculus
TCAGAATAAGGGTCTCCCATCTCAGCCAGAACACGCTTATAGGACACCAACTCTGGGCCGTCCGCAAAAACTGTGTTCTGATAAACCTGCAACCCATAAAGAGATTATAAACGTGACCTTAACACGTGAAGATTACACAGTCCCTCCAGGATTTCACGATTTTTTAATGTGATTTTTGCGATCAAAATGACTGATTTTGTGGTGGTAATTTCCAGAAATTTGTAAAAAAAAATTGCGATTTTTATATTTTATAATTAGGACATCACATTTACCATAATAGTATTATGTCAGATGCCATAATAGTCATACATGACACAAATCACAAACAAAATCCATAAAGCTTGTTTAGTTGGTCTAATCAAATTCTTTTTTTAAATTGTGCTGTAGCCTATTGTTGTTGCTTGATTAACATTAACAACAGCAGGTAAATTAGGTTACTGTCACTTTAAGACCTACTACAGTAATGACAAACATCCCAATCAGTTATTACTGATTGTTTTACGCGAATACTTGCCAAGATGAATACTTTGAAGTAATTGTAGCTATGTGTATTTGTTCAAGCGCTATAAAGAGAATTCAATATTCTAACTAGGCCGACAGGCGGTGACACGCAGTCAGTCAGTCACACACACACACACACACACACACACTTGCAGTCAGAGACAGACTGTCACTCGACTGGCTGAAATTAGTTCTCTTTCACGGTATACTGCGCTTTTAATAATTCTTTTTAGTACCATCGAGCATATCATACTTTTTGTTATGTCATTCAATCATGTTAAACGCGTTAATAAGTTTGCCGTATCCCAATGAAAACCTGGGCGCTTATGTGAGAGGGCAGGAGAGACGCTTTTTCTTTCGCCATGTTTGACAGACCGCACACAGACATCACGCATGCGCAACATCTGTGCCCATGTAAAAATGCATTGAAACTTTAATTAACTAGAGATATTTCAATTGGGTGATTATAATTTAATGTTTTGTGAGGTCTTTTTTTGAATTTTTTGTGATTATTTTGCGGTTAAATTAGGAATTATGCAGGATCGCAAAAAAATGAGAAATTTTTGTTGATTTTGCGTTGTATTCAGCGATCGCAGAATCGCGAAAAACTGGAGGGACTGATTACACCCTAAACACTTCCCTCGTTGACCAGCAAGAAAAGGTCTTCGTCGGCAGCGAAGCGAATCACATCCTCGATGGACTCTCTGCACTGGACATGCCCTGTAAAACACACACAATCAACCTACAATTTAATATCACAATTTATCAATTCACTTACAAAAACTACCACGGTATTATGGTTCTTTGTGGTATTTTTCATTTATTTTTTAATACTTCACTCTAGTTGTCATAGAATACCCTTTCAAAAAAGTGTGCTATTAGAATACTTTTTTAAACGTTAACACTTTTAGCCTACTTTTTATGTACTTCTCAGAAATATAATTACAGTCCCCCTGTAGTCAACAATTGTATCCCTTAAAACTCATCTTTGATCATCAAAATTATATATTTAAACATTTTTTCCTTGAAAACAAATCTTCAAGACCTTAAAATAGCTTGACTGTAACTCGACACCCTTGCCTCATTTAGTATGCGTGGTTCTATGAATATGCAAATGAGCCCCGCCTCCACTCACTCCCTCAGCTCAGAGATCGACTGGTTGACGATCACACGTTGATCTGATTGATTACAAGGTCGTTTGTGGCGTCAGAAACACCAGCGATTTCAAACCGTGTTTGATTTTCACCACCGGGGGACTTTAATGAAATGCTCTATTGTAAATGTGATAAATGGCCGAACAAACGGTGCATTACAATCATCACAATATACACAGTTATGCTGCGTTTTAAACCACCAGCAAAATCATCATGAATATAAAGTCCCGTACCTGTCGGGTTGCCAGGGTTGCTGATATAAATTGCCCGTGGAGAGCTCCGCCCCCTCGACGCCTTGATTACTCTGTTAAGCTCCGCCCTCTCCAAACTCCACCCACACTGTTCTTGAAGCCGATAGGGCACCGGAACCACGCCCATCCACTCCAGGAGGCGTGTCAAAGAGTGAGGGGCGGGGTCTGGGATCATAACTGAAGACACGCCCTCTGATTGACACAGCAGTCGCATCATCACCTGCGTACATCAATCACCGAAAGTTGGGGAAAGTTACTTTTAAAAGTAATGCATTTCAATATTGCGTTACTCCCCCCAAAAAGTAACTAATTGCGTTACTTAGTTACTTTTTATGAAAAGTAATGCGTTACATTACTTTTAAGTTACTTTTTCTCACCTGGGCTGGGGTTGCTTGTTTGTTTTTTAATAACAACATAAAAAGTTATATTTTTGGCAAATGTAAAGGCTCTTTCACACCAAAAGTGAAGTAAATAATCCTCAGGCTGAAGGAAATGCATGTTTACTCCTGTACAGTAGAGGGCGCCGCTCAAACAAACCTCTTATTTCTAAATCTAATCTAAAGTCATTGTTGTTTATTAGTATGGTTGAATTAGATCATTGCAGGTCAGCAACAAAGACATTGGTTAATAAAATGAGATTTAATACATCAAGTATGTTTGTGTAATTTAATATAGTTAATTATAAAAGTTTTCCGTACATTTTTATTCATTTTGAGGAATACTGAATGTTTCCGTGCAAGTGAGATGAGCAAATGCATGTTCACATTTAGTCTAGAACTACAATAACCATCATGTTTACACACACACACACACACACACGCACGCACACACACACCTCCTCACTTTATTTCTCTCAACATGAGCTGTCAGTCAATAAATGTGGAAAAGTAACTAGTGTTACTTATTTGAAAAAGTAACTTAGATATTGTGCTGTAAATTGAAAAGTAATGCGTCACTTTACTAGTTTATAGTTACTTGACAAAGTAATCTGATTACATAACTCAAGTCACTTGTAATGATTTTCCCCAACACTGCTTACAACATAAATCACAAACGATTGGTTTCGGATCATACCATCAAACCTCTCTGGGCTTCAACAGTGATAAAGACTTGCTCTGGACTGGATGGGACTCCTCCGTCCCGCAGAGAAATGAACTTCGCTATAGTGTTTCTCACGTACATCGATCCACAGGACCCAGTGTATGAACCTAAAGAGTGAGGAAACCAGACAGCCAATCAGATCGTGAGCATCACAGGTCACATGACAGTGAATCGGTATATGGTGTATGAATTCACACATTAGGACACGGATGACTATTTCTGGCGTCTTTATTGTACAGGTGTTTATGAACTGATATCATTCTGACATTATTTTGTAATGTTATTTTAAGTACATTATGATAAAAACTCTGCTTATTACAGTACAAATGTGCAACGTTGTAAATGTTAGCTAGATTATGTTCATGACCTGTCTATGCTGAAATATAATTAAATAATGGTTTGTACTGTAAAAAAAAAAAAAAAGATCTAGTGATTTAACTTCCGTTAAGGGAACATAGTGAGCATCGAAGCTCCGTTGTTTTCACAGTGCATTGTGGGACTTTTTTTTAGGGAGCGAAGGTTTTAAAGGTTGTATCAGTGATTTCTGGCCCAAAAATAAATGTCTAATCTTTCCTAAACAGTGTTCCAACCAATCACTGACAGGGGCGGGTGTTGCTCCGATTTCGCGTCCAGCCGTGCACGAGCGCAAAACCTCACAACACCCGCCCCTGTCAGTGATTGGTTGGAACACTGTTTATTTTGGTTTTGAGTGGTGGTTGTACACATTTGTTTTTGTGTGCAGATCTCAGAGCCTAGGCTGCCTACAGAGACGCGGTTTTTGGACGGCATGCTTATGGGGCGGGCAGCTAGCGGATCGTTAGGAAAGATTAGACATTTATTTTTGGGCCAGAAATCACTGATACAACCTTTAAGTGCACTAGACAGATTTTGCACTTAAAATGGCCGACTCTCTGATCAGTGCCCTAACTACTGAACTAGGGAGCTGATTGAGATGCACTTATATTGTTTTTACCTAATATATAGTAGGGAAATATGCGATTTCGGATGCAGCCATTCAAATTGAACAGGTGAAACTCGAAAAATTTGAATATGGTGCAAAAGTTCATTTATTTCAGTAATTCAACTTAAAAGCTGAAACTAATATATTATAAAGACTCATTACATGCAAAGTGAGATATTTCAAGCCTTTATTTGTTATATTTGTGATGATTATGGCTTACAGATATGAAAAACTTTTCACAATATTCTAATTTTGACTTTGGGGTTTTCATAAGCTGTAATCCATAATCATCACAATTATAACAAATAAAGGCTTGAAATATCTCACTTTGCATGTAATGAGTCTATATAATATATTAGTTTCACATTTTAAGTTGAATAACTGAAATAAATGAACTTTTGCACTATATTCTAATTTTTCGAGTTTCACCTGTATATGTACTACCATTCAAAAGTTTGAGGTCAGAAAGTAATACTTTTATTCAGCAAGGATGCATTAAAATGATCAAAAGTTACAGTAAAGACATTTATAATGTTACAAAATATTTATATTTCAAATAAATGCTGTTCTTTAGAACTTTATATTCATCAAAGAATCCTGAAAAATGAAATGTATCACAGTTTCCACAAAATTATGACGGTTTTCAACATTTCTTGAGCATCAGATCCTCATATTAGAGTGATTTCTGAAGGATCATGTGACACTGAAGACTGGAGTAATGATGCTGGAAATACAGCTTTGATCACAGGAATAAATTACACTTTACTGTATATTCACATAGAAAACTAAAATCATATTTAATAATTTTTACTGTATTTGTGATCAAATGAACACAGCTTTGGTGAGCAGAAGAGACTTACTTCTGAAACATTAAACAAATCTTCCGAACTCCAAACTTTTGAACTGTAGTGTGTGTGTTACATGTTGTAATACCACCATTTCCCACACAGACAATCTCACCGATACTGCCTCCATCAAAGTGCTGGAGTAACATCTGAGCTCTGAGCCGAGCGTCAGGAGGAAGAGCGTCGCTCTGCAAGACACTCGGATACAAACATCCAGCGATGACCTGAAACAAGTCCACATGAAACGCCACTCACCACACATGCACTTCTGTTGTGTGACGAGTCTCAGCAACGTGACCTGAGTTAAAGTCCCCCTGTAGTCAATCATTTTATCCCTTAAAACTCACCTTTGATAACCAAAATGACATGTAATGATATGACGCAGCGCCTGAAAATAGGCCACCTTCCGTCAACACAACAGAGCTATTTTCAGGCGCTGCGTCATATCATTACGCCTGCTGCACTCATGATACGGCAGTGAAGTTTCTTGATTATTACGCAGGAATGAGAGTATAGTTCCTAGCCATATCAGCCTAGAAAATCACAACTTTACATTTTCCGTCGGTCTTAGCGCACGATGTAACTACAGAAGAGTCAAGTTTTAAATAGGAAAAATATCGAAACTCTTTGGTGATTTTTTTTTTTTTAGAAATGCTAATGGTCTTGTCTACTTCAATGATGTATGCTAAGCTATGCTAAAAGTGGTACCGCCAGAACCGGAGATCGGCTGAATGGATTCAAAAACGGTAAAACTCAACAGTTTAACTCTGGGGGAGTTGTAAAATGAGCCTATTTCCAAAAAAAACTGGAGTATCCCTTTCAGCAGAAAATACTCAGCAATGCTGTCGACTTATGAACTTACACATGGTTTGTCTTAAAGCACATTAAAAACACCACATAGACGTATGAATAAGCTTGATTTTCACCACAGGGGGCTTTAAAGGTAAAGGTTTTTCCATGTTATTAATGAATGATTATGTGAAACATTTTCTTCTCCTGTAGATTAACATGCACTAATGAATCATTTAAGAGTCATTTAACATGTTGACCAAAGAGCAGGACACATTCGGCTCATGTGCAATTCAGCCATATATGTTCAATACATCACTTATTTATTTAAGCAACAATTAACAGAACGTCAGACCTGTCTAACAAAGGTTATTGGCTTCATTCCAGCGGTGTGAGAGTCTCCCGAACTCAAATCCAGAAGCTTCTCAAAGGACGCACTCATATTCATTTCCTGTGAGAGAAATTATCATAAATAATTATGATATACTTCTCAAGTGAGCTGCTCTTCATATTCATTTTATAGCTCTACACTCTTACTGGATCATAACCAGTGATAATATTCCCGTCTGTTTTTACTTCCTCAATTTTACTACCGGTAATTAAAATGAATAAATAAATAATAATAATAATAATAATAATTATAAAATATAGTATTATATATCATTTTAATATTTACATTCATATTTATTCATTTGATTTTAGGAGATTAAAATTAATATATATATAAAATAATTATTATAAAATATAGCATTATATACAATTTTAATATTAATATATTTTGATATATTATAATAGCCTAATATTTTTATATTATGATTATTAAATTAATTTTAGGAGAAACATCTGAGACAATTAAAATTAATATATATAAAATAATTATTAAAAAATATAGCATTATATACAATTTTAATATTGATATATTTTGATATATTATAATAGCCTAATATTTTAATATTATGATTATTAATTTAATTTTAGGAGAAACATCTCAGACAAAGTTGATCCTTAATGGAAGCATAACTGAGAATTCAAGTATTAAATAACAATATCTGTGCACATTTCAGCCTTGATATGTCATAATCCATATGGTGTGTTACATGAACTCCCATATGAACATAACTCAATATTTAAATAGCCTAAAAGATTATTCGATCATGCAAGGAATTTTACACTTTACAATATTTTAAATGTGTGTGGTATCAGATATAAAACAATTTCCACAAAAAATTCATACTTTTTCTTTCCAAAAACATATATTTTCATATATTTTGCAATACAATTTCATGTTGTTAATGCATTAACTAAAAAGAGCAATACATCTGTTATAGTATTAATATCCGTTCATGTTAGTTAATAAAAAATACAACAGTTCATTGTTAGTTCATGTCTATTAAATACTATTAAAACATAATCTTTTGATTTTATTAATGTATTAGTAAATTTAGGAATTAACATTAAGATGTTTTCATTCTTTATGGGGTCTTTCCATTCCGTTCGTTCATTTCATTAAGCAATAAACACATTTCTTTAAGATAAATACCTAAAAAAATATTATTTATCATTAAGATAAACCCTTTTATGCAATATCGAAGAACGGTCACCGTGGGTTTTCCAAGTAAGACATTGTCCTGGATCAACATTCCTGTCCCAAAATGTAGTCCTTACCCAATCCCTACCCCTAAACCTAACCCTACCCATAACTTTCCCCTAAAATCAGAGGGTAATGAGAGGGGAATAGCACTGATGTTTAAGTACTTCACTCTGGTTCCAAGCCTAAACTTGACATAAACTGTAAACTTGTCCCTCAAATCTGATTGGTTGATTGGAAAGTTGATCCAGGAACATGAGATTAGATAAGATTTTGATATAACTTTATATGTGTTTCACCTGTTTAATGAGGCTCTTCCTCGTCTGATGGGGGTCTGGTAGTCTTCTTCAGATCTTCTGTCCACGTCCTATAGTCAAAAACACCTTTAATAACTGACTGCATTGACTTACATCAACGGAGGTAAAGTTAGTTTAATGTTTGACATTTGTTAGACATTCAATTTCATACACATTAAACTCTCTGCGAATTTCATGGATTTACAGTTTTGCACAGTGCACACATTTAAATTTAAAAAAATATATATTATAAAACATATGAAATGCTAATTCTAGAAACAGAGACAAGTTTGAGATTATAATGTCACATAAAGCCCGCCTTGTGGTGAAAATCCAGCTTTTAATGTTGTTTATGTGTCTATATGGTGTTTTTAATACGCTTTAAGGCACACCATGTGTAAGTTCATAAGTCGACAGCATTGCTGAGTATTTTCTGCTTAAAACTGCAGTGAACCAAAGACAGTCTCAAAAACACGGTTTGAAATCGCTGGTGTTTCTGACGTCATAAACGACCTTGTAACCAATCAGATCAACGTTCCGGCGGGCTTTAGCATATCATTAACAGTGAACTAGCAGGGGAGTCTCAATTGAGATGCCAGGTTATCCCCGTGTATTTTTCTGTTGATATGATGAACTATTATTAGATGTTATGATGAACTATATGCCCTTTCTCCACTGACATTTCTGTGATTGCTAGACGGCAGCTGTCCGTTTCTGAGATGGTGAACGGGACATGGTTTGTGTAACATTAGCAACACTAGCTGTTTGCTAACAGTCAAAAGGCTAATCATAATAATTACCGAGAGCGATGCAATTGTGCAGGGCTTACCTCAGTAACTCGACCAAGTGAATCTCTGAGGTGGTGTGTGAGTGAGTGGAGGCGGGGCTCATTTGCAAATTCATGGTCCCGCATATACACTGCGGTCACGCCATCTGTGCTTCAGAAAAGCGCGGTCACGCCATAAACGCTTAAAAATATATTGCGCGTCTACACGAGGTTGCGTGGTAGGCTCAAGGTGTATGCGCTTGGTGTCGGCAGACTTAAAAAAAAAAAAAAAAAATCATAATAAAATCAATAAAATCAAATTGTTTTCTGCAAACTCCACCAGATTATTGTTCTACATCTCACAGACTACCACTGTGGTGATTTCCATGTTGATCTACTGTTTTATTATTTAATAATTAATTGCCAAAGTCCTAAACTGTATACCTTGTTATACAGCAATATTTAATAAATTCATAAAAAAAATCAAATCAAATTGTTTTCTGCAAATTCCACCAGAATATTGTTCTACATCTACATTCTACATTGGACTTTGGCAGGTAATTATTCAATAATAAAACAGTAGATCAACATGAAAGTCACCACAGTGGTAGTCTGTGAGATGTAGAACAATAATCTGGTGGAGTTTGCAGAAAACAATTTGATTTGATTTTTTTATGAATTTATCAAATATTGCTGTATAACAAGGTTTGATAGACAATTATTAAATAATAAAACAGTAGAACAACATTAAAATCACCACAGTGGTAGTCAGTGAGATGAAGAACACGAATCTGGTGGAATTTGCAGAAAACAATTTGATTTAAATGTTTTATGATTTTTTTTAAAGGTGCAGTGTGGGATTTTTAGCGGCATCTAGTGGTGAATCCTGCAAATTGCAAACAGAAAGTCACTCGCGGCCTATCCCTCGGTTTTCAAACTCGAATGAGAAGCTACGGTGGCCGACGTAAGACAAAATATGTCGTCGTCTGAGTCTGAGTCAGCAGCAGAGAATAGTAAGTCAAGCAATGAGGTTTCTTTAGCGCTGTTTGTTCGCTTTCGGCTACGGTAGAAACATACCTTCAGCCCTTCATAGAAGGGGATTCCCGCGCCTATGTAGATATAAATGTCTCATTCTAAGGTAATAAAAACATAACGGTTCATTAAGTAAGGTCTTTATACACCACTGAAAACATAGTTATGGATTTTATATTGCATCTCTGTCAATAGATCCTCAGAAATATTACACAATGCACCTTACATAATATAATAATAGTAATCAGCTGATTGTCTCACGAACGTAACCAGCACATTCTCCCCACAAAGCAAACCCATAATACAGCGAGGGAGAAGACCCACATGAAACTATGCAACTATATATTTTTTCTAACAGGGTAGTAAAAGTTTAGCTGGCTAATATGAGCTGTTACTGTGGCTGAGCTGGTTAAAGCGTTAAGCCTTGTTTAAACTCGACGCGTCCGCATGAGCCCAAAGGTGCAAAAATGACGTGATTGTGACAGCGCGCGCGCCTCCGCATCCCCTAGACACACTTACTACACACAATAGGCTTTTTTTCTCTGATTTTGGAAACTCTAAGCGATCGACTTAAAATGCTTCCAAGATCGACGGGTTGGTGATTCCTGTAACTGTTTTACGGTCAATGACAAGAGTAGCCTACTAATCAGCTGTCTCACGAACTTAACCAGCACATTTATCCCCACATAGCAAAGCCATAACACAGCGAGGGAGAAGAATTAAGTTACATGAAACAATCCAACTACATATTTACACCACTGACAAGGGAAAAGTCACTACTCACGGTGTTTATGACTAGCTTCTTCTAGCTTCCTGCGGCTTCTCTTTCAATGTAGTGACGAAACGCGCTCTGTAACTCTGTGTGTTCGCGTTCGGCTACTGTAGAAACATGACGTCACAATATGGCGACCTTCATAGAAGGGGATTCCCGCGCCTATGTAGATATAAATGCCTCATTCTAAGGTAATAAAAACATTACGGTTTATTAAGTAAGTTCTTTATACACCACTGAACACATAGTTATGGATGTCATATTGCATTTCTGTTAATAAATACTCAAAATTTTTACACACTGCACCTTTAAATATTGCTGTATAACAAGGTATACTGTATAGGATTTTGGCTATTAATTATTAAATAATAAAACAGTAGATCAACATGAAAATCACCACAGTGGTAGTCTGTGAGATGCAGAACAATAATCTGGTGGAATTTGCAGAAAACAATTTGATTTTATTTATTTTATTATGAATATTTTTTTTTAAAGTCTGCCGACACCAAGCGCATACACCTTGAGCCTACCACGCATCCTCGTGTAGACGCGCAATATATTTTTAAGCGTAGATGGCGTGACCCCGCTTTTCTGAAGCACAGATGGCGTGACCGCAGTCGCATACACTAGGCCTAAATGAAGCATGAATAATTTTTTTTCACTAGGAAAAACGTTTAAATATGTCATTTTGGTGATCAAATATGAGTTTTAAGGGATACAATTATTGACTACAGGGGGAAGTTAAATTATTTCATTGATTTATAGGGCTAATTAATATATTTTTATATATATATATTAATATACACTTTACTGCCACCTTACAGCACTTGGACTGCGGTTCACGAGTTTAGTGTCCCTGTAAAGGTGCGTTCAAACCAATAACGATGACTATCAGTTTCAAAACGATTTCCCCCCCCCCCAACTGATGAACGATAAAAACATTGACAGCCAATCAGAATCCATCCTGCTTTCAGAGCTCGCGCATTTAAAGCGACAGACGCATCGTAAATAATAAAC
The DNA here is from genome assembly GCA_029959095.1 of Rhinichthys osculus. Taxonomy (NCBI): domain Eukaryota; kingdom Metazoa; phylum Chordata; class Actinopteri; order Cypriniformes; family Leuciscidae; genus Rhinichthys; species Rhinichthys osculus. The sequence continues at coordinate 2,976,985 of JARWKJ010000012.1, forward strand.
AGAATGCTATTGTGCGTTTGTGTGGACATTCATATAGTTATTGGTCTTGATGTAAACGGGACTTTGACCCTCAGCACACGTTCAGACTGCTGATGTAAACAGAAGTGAGCATTAACCAGCATTTTAAAAAGGTTTAGCTTCCTTTGGTGGTTAAACATTCGCAAAGAAGTTCAAAGAGGATCACACAATGAATTAAAACAGTCACAAAAATATCTTTATTGGTTCGAAAAAATAATAATACATGCACAATGTGCAAGAGCCAATATACACAATCATACACTCTTGAAAAATAAAGCTTCCAGGATTTTTTTGCAGCGATGCCATAAAAGAATATTTTTTGTTTCTTTAAAAAACCTTTTAGTGAACGTCCTTAAAATAAATTTTTTTTTCTTAGTGTGAAGAACATTTTAAGATTGTAAAGAACCCATACAGAACCCACACATTGACTGTATAAAAAATCTTTAAAAACATGTATACACATATAAAAAACAACAACTAATGTACTTCTTAACTACACATTTATGCTGTGTTGTGGGGGATATGTGGTACTTTTTTTTGCCTATTTACCCCAAAATTACTCAACTTTACCATTAGCTTGCATATGAAATATTAATGTTTCTAAATAATTACCTTAATGATTTTTTAAATGAAATATGAGTTGTTTCTGGATAATGATCTAGTTGTTAGAGGCAGAATTCTGTCATCTGCTGGTTAGAATAAAAACTGTAGGAATAACAGTTTTAGAAATAAAGTGTGTGTGTGTGTGGTCTCTCATATATCCAGCAGAGGTTTGTGTGTGTGTGTGTGTTTGTGTTGGTGTGTGTTAGGTCTCTCACCTTTCATATCTGTTTTGCATTCAAGGCTGATTTTGTTTGTCAAATTCTATACAAATGCTGTCGGTTGCAGTCACACTTGTGTGTGTGTGTGTGAGAATTTTAATTCCACATTGCATTTGTGCTCTAGTTTTTATTGAAAAATGACAAATAAAAAACTCCTAGGTGTGGCTTTCTTCTTCACACACCTTCAGAACAACAGAATCAAGCCCAGTTTTTTGTGTCACAAAATCTCATGCAACTGAGATGAAGGGAACAATGTTTTTTAACGAGGGAAACATCAGATGGAGAATCATGAATGTCAAAGGTTCTTCACGAACCCTCAGAGTCAATAAAGGAATATTTATTCTGCCGTGAGTGTGTCTGTTGTGTTTGGCTCCCTGTTAGTGTTTGTTACTCGACTTGGCGTTGTTGTTTTGTGGTTCATCTTGTGGTTTTGTCGGGACACTGGATCTTGTATCCCACTCTATACGCCTGCAGATACACACGCGCCTGGTTTATCCTGCAACCACAGCAAACAACAACACACACTGATAATAATCAGAAATGTTTCTTGAGCATCAGATCATCATATTAGAGTTATTTCTGAAGGATCATGTGCAGGGTACCCCCAGGATCCTCCAACTTAAATTCAAGGCTTTTTAAGACCTTTTTAATACCATTTCAAATGAAATTCAATGCCAACTTCGTACCCATTCCGACAAAAGTATGAGGGAAAAATGTCAAATCTGTATACATTTTAAACCCTAGAAAATAATTATGTACAAGGAGGCTACTTGAATTAAATATATATATATTGAATTATATATCAGTCATATTTAATACATACGCAACAGCATTGTAGCGCGCACGTGTGTGTAGGCCAGTGTTAATTTTGGCAGCCATTTTTTATTTAGCCTTAGTCTTCAGACGAAAATGCTTATTGGTCTTAATCACATTTGAGTCATCCTGTTTTTTATAGTTGTAGTTGACGAAAAGTCTTTGCAGTTTGTCAACTTTTAGTCAAACTGCAGTTACTTTACTTTTGGTAGTTATTTTATATAATATGTAGTCTTTAGACAGAAAATGTCATAATAATTATTCTCTCTAGGCCAATTCAATTAAGCTTATGAGAAATTATTGACATTGCACTCTTTAGCAGTAGCACTTGTGCAGTTCTACATAATTATCCCTGTTCCTAAGTTCCGTGGTTCTCCAATTTTTTAGAGTGCCATATAAACCCCCTGAACCCCCTCTCTTCCACTTAGACTGCAGTCACACCCTTTCCATTAAGGGACAAGATTTGCCCCCTTTAAGGCATTTTTCCATTTCATTTTTTCATTAAATGTGCACTGTTAAAAAAACATTAAAATCGCCAGTAGGTGGCAGTAACTCACTATCTTTATATATTTATGAGTCTTTGAGTCATTCATTCATTGAATCTCACGATTCGTTCAAAGCCACATATTTCGTTGCAAAATAGAGCAAGCCTGACAATGCTGTTTTAAATGTAGTACATCACTTAATGTTACCCTTTTTTCTTTTCTTATTTACTGTTGTATAAAATCAATGTCACATTTGAAATCGTGTGGATATTCGGGAAACATTGCATTCTTGCTCGTATGAACACTGGTGGATATCAGCCTGCATTTTGATCGCAGATTTAGTCGCACAAACAGCGCAAGCGGCTCGTGACAGAACACAGACCGACTGAATGACACTTGAATTTAAGTAGAACATCTTAAATAAAGATCGCTGAACTCCAGCTTGTCTGTGTTTTCAGATCATCCGCGCTTCTTCAGCAGTATAGAGAGAGAGCGCGCGCATGGTTGCCAGATACTATTGAAAAGACCGGGTAGAAAATATGTTCTTTTAACAGAAAAGCTCTTATTTGGGGTTTAGATTCTTTCATTTGTGGCCACAGCGGATTAAACTAGGCTAGGCACTTTCTTGTTCTGTACCTCACTTGCCTAGTAACCATAGTAACGGGTGTGCACGCGATCGGTTTTTCTGCTATGACGTGGAGCGCGAGGTGCACTCAACGCTGCATACATTTTGAATTAGCCTACATTAGTAACAGTTAATTTTGTTACGGTATGAACTTAATCCTAGCAAAGGCAAAAAAAAAAAAAAAATTTAAGACCTTTGTATTGAAATCCAAGACTTTGTATACTAAATTCAAGGCTTTTAAGGCCTTAATTTGAGATGATCAACTTCAAGACTTTTTCAAGGCTTTTAAGACCCGCGGGTACCCTGATGTGACACTGAAGACTGAAGTAAATACAGCTTTGATCACAGGAATAAATTACACTTTACTATATATTCACACAGAAAACTGGTGTTTTACATTATAATAATATTTCAATTTTTTTTGCTATATTTTTAATCACATAAACGCAAATCTTGATGAGCAGAAGAGGCTCTTTCAAAAACATTAAACAAATCTTGCCGACCCCAAACTTTTGTACAACCCAACTGATGTGAACATAGTGTTTTGAATCTTTAGTTTTCAACTCTGATTGGTCGGCTGGAGCAGTGTGTTGTGATTGGTCGAGCGCTTCCAGTGTGTTTGGGAAATGCCCCGCCCGTTTCCATAACCACCAGTTTAACACACTACTAACTAACTCAACCAGGCCCCGCCCCTTTATACTGCGTATGAATTATTATAATAAGGAATATTGTGACATGTTCGTTCCCGGGAGAAACTCAAGACTACAATGGAGGCGTTTCAGGAGTTCAGAAACACTGACACTGATATAGAGAAGAACTCACTTTTTCTCAAACAGCAACATCACACACACTAAACACAGTTGAACATGGACAATAAATAGGTATGTAAATATTATAAAATTATATAATATTAAATAAATATTTCAGACACTTATGTGATTTACTCGAACTGTGACAGGTTCAGCTCATCTGTGTGTGTGTGTGTGTGTGTGTGTGTCTGACCTGTATTTAGTGCAGAGTTGGACACCCAGGGGTCCACAGCGATCCACGAAACTCTCCCGGAAGCCTTTCCTCACCGCGCGAGACGTACTGACCACTGTAGTGACGACTGGACACACACTGAAACACACGAGCATGGGGTGGTTGTATGGCACGCTGTACCGAG
>JARWKJ010000012.1:2988411-2990911 GCA_029959095.1 Rhinichthys osculus
GAGAGAGAGAGAGAGAGAGAGAGAGAGAGAGAGGAAAAAACACAACATTATAAAAACAATGTACTCAAACAATCAATGTGCAATTAAAATTGGCAATAAACATACTGAGTTCTTCACTCAAGGGCGGGGTGTGAGACAGGGCTGCCCACTATCAACGACCCTCTTCAATATTTACATGAATGAATTGGCGAAACTCCTAGAAGAGTCGGCAGCTCCTGGCCTCTGGCCTCACACTACACGACTCCAGTGTAAAGCTCCTGCTGTACGCAGATGATCTGGTCCTGCTGTCTCCAACAGAAGAGGCTCTACAGCAGAACCTGGAAACCCTGCAGCAGTTCTGGCAGACCTGGGCCCTGACCATCAACCCAACGAAAACTAAAGTACTAACGTTTCAGAAAAGACCCAGATGTCAGGGAAAGAGACACAATTTCACCCTTGGTATGACCAAACTTGATCATGTCACCAGCTCCACATACCTCGGGCTGAACATAAGTGCAACTGGAAACCTATATTTGGCCGTGATTGAACTGAAAGAGAAAGCAAGAAGGGCCTTCTATGCCATCAAAAAAATCTATCCAAATTGAAATACCAATCAGAATCTGGCTCAAAATATTCCAATCAGTCATAGAACCAATTGCATTATATGGCAGTGAAGTTTGGGGTCCTCTCCTGAATCACGAATTCGACAAATGGGACAAAAATCATGGGATTGAAACCCTGCATGCCGAGTTCTGTAAGAGTATCCTGGGAGTGCAGAGGAACACACCGAACAACGCATGCAGGGCAGAGTTAGGCCAATACCCTCTACTAACACACGTTCAGAAACGAGCCATCACATTTTGGAAACATCTCAAAATGAGTGACCCCGACTCTTATCATTTTAAAGCCCTTAAAACCCATGAAATGATCCCTGAGAAGAGCGCCCTCCTTCAGCTGGTCCTGCGGCTCCACACACACACTAACACCACTAACAGTGATCCGCCTCAGGACACACACACCCTCAGCCACACAATCCGGCCCAACCACATCATACAAGCACAACGAGAGAATTACCTGACCTACTGGACTGAAACCACAGAAAAACAAAGTAAACTGGAATGTTATTTGGCCCTAAATAGAGACTACACAACCGCAGAATACCTGAGTACACTGAAAGACTGTAAACTAAGAAGAAGAATGACGAGGTACAGACTGAGCAATCACACTCTGACTGTAGAGACGGGCCGACACCGACAGAACTGGCGGCCCAGAGAGAGTGTGTGTGTGTGTGTGTGTATAGACTGAGCAATACCACTCTGACTGTAGAGACGGGCCGACACCGACAGAACTGGCGGCCCAGAGAGAGACGCGTCTGCCCGTACTGTGAGCAGGGAGAAGTGGAGACCGAGCAACACTTCCTCACCCGCTGCCCCAACTATGAGGACATTAGAGGGACTTTCTATACAAAATTTGAAAATACTTTGCCCTAACTTCCTACAATTAGACAACAAAACACAATTTCAACATCTATTAGGTGAAAAAAGAGATTGTATCCTACTAGCAGCCAAGTACATTGATGCTTGTCACAAAAAGAGAGAGTCGACGAATAATCAGTGATGCGCCCACACACACACACACACACTTACTGTACACACTGAATTTTAAATTCTTCACAGTATTTTTAAATGTTCATTAAATGTTCTATATTATTTTATTTATTTATTTATTTTTACACTGTTAATTTGTACAATTAATTAAATTTGTACATTTAGATAATTTTTGTACATTTATAATATTTTAACTATTTTAATGTCTTTCTAATTATTCTATGTATTCCAAAGCTTTGGCAATATTGTATGATGTACAGTCATGCCAATAAAGCAATTTTGAATTGAATTGAGAGAGAGAGAGAGAGAGAGAGAGAGAGAGAGAGAGAGAGAGAGTCTAAAGAATCACTAATGGCGCTTTTCCACTGCTGTTACGGTTCGGCTCGGCTCAGTTCGCTTAAGCTCGGTTTGCTTTTCCACTGCAATCAGAGTGTGTGGGATTATAGTCTGACCGTTATAGTTTATCCGCTCCTCGGCAGCCAACGAGAGGAACGTCTGCACTTCGTCCACTGACCACGATTCAGCCATTTCTTTGTTGGAAGTTTTCTTTCTTTCTTTTTTTTTCAAGCAAGTAGTTTTAAAACAGGTGCTACAGCGGTGGCTTTAAATCTAGCGGGTTTGATGTTTCGCAAAAACAATGACGCTGGTAGTGACGATTCTGTCTGACCAATCAGTGATCTGCAGTGTGTTCACATCACATTTTAGTGTCGGTACGGTACGCTTGGAACCTCAACAGAGGGGGTACCATTTAAAGCGTGCCGTACCGAGCCGTGCCGTACCATGCAGTGGAGAAGCGCCATATGTCCACCCTGCACACTCCACAACACAGGCATGCATGACGTACTGACGCAGGTTGTGTTGTGGCGGTCCAGGATTAGAGGGAAGGGACAGTGACACGCGTGACCGCCGGCTGT
>JARWKJ010000012.1:2993411-3008411 GCA_029959095.1 Rhinichthys osculus
TGTAACTTTATAACGTTGCACTCTTTCTATAAGTTATAAATAGCTAGTAAGATAACGTTAATATAACGGTAACTAATGTTACAGTATGTAAGTAATTATTCTAGCGATATATAATGCTAGATAAGGTGTGCTAGTACATTATTTCAGCAACATGACAAGCCAGTGAATTAGCAGGTTTCAATTGTTGCTTAGCAGAGTGCGTGACATTTTATCTGCATGTTATGTGGCTCGAGTTTTGACACCGAGTCAATGGGCTCTGTGTAATTCTTTCTTTTTCGCTTGTTTATCGTCATCAGTCTTTTTCCTTTTACCTCTTTGTTTTATGAGCAGGTGTCACTCGAGAATTGGCAGTTTAGGTTGTTTCTCCGTCATAAGCACAGCTGCAGCTCGCCGGCAATCTTGAGTTTGAACGACGGCTCGCGCTGTGCAAGAGAGGGGTGTGATCAGCGCGTACACGAGCGTGATTGACACTGCTAAGACATTCCTCCTGGCTCGGATTGGTTGTTTCTGACCGGGAGCGTGTATTTCTTGCAAATGGCAATAGGACCACTGGGAGGAGCCAGAAGAGCTTGATTTTTACACAGATTATCTGTCTCATAATCTACTGTCAGGACATAATGACAGTAGATTATCTGTCTCATATTCTACTGTCAGGACATAATGACAGTTTTAACAAATACATGTTTTAAAAAGTTACCTACAGGAGCTTTAATTGTTGATAATTTAATCAATAAAACTCGATGGTAGAACAAGCAAGGTGTGATCCCGGAAGTTCCCTGTCAAGTCGGAGTTAGTCGCGGACGCTAGCTTTCGGCATCTCGAAAATGATATTGATCCTCAGTTTAGTCCTCTTTTTGTCTCAAAGTCTGCTTGCCATGGTCCAAAATGTTTGAACAAAACAACAACAGCGTGAGCGTTCCGCTAGGCGTAACCAGTAACCCAGTTGTCCACGTCTGTCGCCATGGTTACTATGGCAGTACGAGCGGAAACCGAGGGTAACGAGGATATGATGTCATTGACTGGCGACTCCTCACCCCTGCTCACACGTCCCGTTTCCTTGGTTAAAATCGCAATTTTCTCACGATTTACAAATAGTTGGAAACATTTGGGATATTGTAAGTAATCAACTAAACTAAATATCTAACACTGGCCTAGTGGTTTTTGGATATTTTACTGCAAAATAATTCTGACATAGTGCACCTTTAAATTATCGTTAATTTAAACAATGATTGATTATGGGAATTTATGTAAATTGACATCCCTATTCATCATCATCATCATCATCCCAACATTCAGTCTCCAGGATCCAGAGATGGGACCAAGTCACACATGTGCAAGTCTCAAGTAAGTCTCAAGTCTTAAAGTCCCCGTGAACCGGAAGTTGCAAACGACTTTTCTCCAGTGTTGTGACGTATTTCCGAGAGAAACGGAATACTAAATGAGGCAAAATAGTGGGCGTGGCTTTTTTCCCAACTAGCACCTGATTGGATCTAGAAAAGTAGGTGTTTTCATTCAGCCTGTCTACTGTCAGTTGGAGGGGCGTGGTTACGGATGTTAAAGGGTAACTAAACACCAAAACAACTTTTTTTAGTTAATGATCTGTAAGAATGGAGCTTCATAAATGCTGTTCTTTGATTCGAGTACATTTTTTGACAATTGGGTATAAAGTGTTTTAATTTTCAAATATATGGTGTAAAAACGTCTGAGTGCTGCCCTCTTCAGGTTAAACGGAAAGCTCCTGCAGTAGGGGTACTCTCTGACGTAGGGAACTCTCTGACGTAACTCTGTCACGCCCTTGATGCGAGGTCACCACGCCCTTGCCAGCCCCTGGTATAAAAGCATCTGGTTCCATCAAAACTACTGTAGCGAGTCAGGAGTTGGATTTATGACTATTGAAAACGATCAGGATAGCATATATTAGCATCTAGTTAGCATAGCATTTATATAGTTATTTAGATTATTTCGTATAGCCTAGGTAGTTAATTAGCATAGTTGTTAGTATATTGTTAGAAGCATAGTTAGTTAGTAGCATAGTATTGCATCAGTTAGAATAGCGTCGATTTTTAGCATTAGCTTTATCTGTATTTAGTACAGTGGTCAGGATGGTACGTAGGTGTAGTGTTGCTGGTTGCAACAGCACTGTCTGCTGGACTGCATAACTTTCCACTAGACTTGGAAATTAGGCGCCAGTGGTTGCATGCAAGCGTGAGTGTGCAACCTGCATTTTACGCGGGATTGCTTCTCCAACGCAATGGAGGTGGAAATGGGCTTCTCCACACAGCTCGCGCCAGGGACGGACTGGGGCTAAAAAACAGCCCTGGACTTTCTCCCAAATAGGCCCATCATCCAGCCATTCGCCCCTAGCCACTAGGATGTCCTGATACTATGCCACAATACTGTAACCTATATCAGACCAGGTATTCACAGCAAGTAATATCTCAAAAACAATGATGACAATTGGGGTTTTGTTTATTAATGAAGCCTCAGTCTTCAAATAAAAACAAAAAAATTTACAATGCCATTACATCTGCATTGAAAATAAAATACAAATAATGAAATGTCACTGGCTACAGAAACCCTAATTACACAAACTTGTAATTATAAAACATATAGTTACTAAACTTACTATATACCAGGCGTCTCCAACCTTTTTGTGTGCGAGGGCTACCTCAAGGGATAAAATAATCTAGAAGGGCTATACTCAAAAATATTTATTATACATATAACATTTTTTTTACCTTACCTTTACCTTTACTTTTAACTTTAACTTTTTTACTTTTCACCATCATATGCGAAATAATAAAATATCTTGATATTCTGGTTCAACAATTCCTGAAAAATTTGTAATATATATATATATATATATATATATATATATATATTATTCTCTAAAAACCTATTGTAGCATAAACATTTAGTATAAATATGTAATGCAAAATAAATAAATAAACTGCCATAACTTCTAAACAAAAACATTACTGCATTACATTTAATAGTCTACATTTATAGGCCTACATGACTATTAATATAACAGCATTTTTAATATGAATACAGGCACATTTCTGCCAAAAAAGTTTGTTTTACTAAGTTACAGTTAATTCATAAGTTGTGGAGTGAAATGTCTTCTAACTGGTTTGTTCTTGGAACAATGTTTCACCTGTTTTTTGCGTCAAGATGTTGAGAATATCAGCGCTGTTTAATCTGGCTTTTAACTAGCTTAAATCACAGCCATCTGTGGGTAAATAATAGAGATAGAGAATTCTGCGCTGAATTGAAATGCTTCTCAGTGGATCGCGCAACTCTGTGTAATAATGTTCGCGTGATCGAGATCAGTCCGCACAGCTGCTTCGGCCGCGATCGCAGTTTTTTTGGGCCGAGCTGATAATGCTCCGCGCTGGCATCCAACTTAAAGGTGCATTGCTGCCACCTACAGTACTGGAGTGTGAAACAGATTAGTGGGGGGAAAAAACAGGTGATGACTGCGTGTGTGGCGGGTGGTGGGCCGGCCCGCCGGCCGTCCTGGAGTACCGGCCGTTCTGTGATTCTCCAGATCACACAGATGGCCAGTCCGCCCCTGGCTCGCGCTGAGAAGCGACGCAGTGCCATACGCTGCTCGTCCTGCATGGACTCCACCACCGCAGCGGCGTCATGATGTGAGTAAGCATATATTTTTAATCACAATTTACAAACGCGCCGGCGCGATTGGCTGGATATTTTTTTCCACATAGCAGTAAAATATACTGAACGTAATAGTAATAATAATCCTGGAAAAATTACCTCAAAATGACTGAATATAAAAAACATTTTTTTTTAGCATACAATGACCAGAGAAATTGGGTGCCAGACTGAACCAGTCATCTCCAGATCTGCAGGTGTGCCCATGAGGAGAAGCAAAGGTGATTTTGAATACTATATGGAGCTTTTGTATGTCTCATCATATAGTCAAGATTATATAATTTTGTTTTGTATTTTTGCTGCTTATTGATAATAAATCTATTATTAATTTGTGCAGCCACCCAGGCCAGAATGCCTAACAGGAGTGTGTCGTGTGACACAGGCACACTGATGGAGCCTTTCACAGAGTGTCCCGGGGTAACCTCGACACCAATAAAGAGGAAAAGATGTGAGGTGTCCACTGATGACTCCAGCTACCATCAAGATGGAAGTGAGAGCACCATAAACTGTACAAGGTAACTTAATGCGTTTAGTCCCGTTAGGTTTTTCAGTTAGGCTATATTTGAATGGTCTAATTTAGCTATTATTTGTTTTTAAATACTTTTGATTGATTGTCATTAAGTTATTTCTGATACATACACATTACATAACCAAATTATGATTATTTATGCTTTTATTTAAATTTGTTTTAACTTTTTTTTCTTTTACAGAGTCTTTAATGAAGTATTACCCCACAAAGTGACTAAGTACATTGTTTATGAAGATAAACTGGAGCTTTTTAGAAGATGCCCTGTCTGCACCCGGAGTTTGTTTGTTTCACAAACAACCATTGGGACACTTCTCCGTGTCAAACAGCACTGCGATTACTGTGAGTACTCCAGTGATTGGTCGAGCCAGCCAATGGTAAACAAGAAGACGGCAAGACGCCCAAACCGTGAAACCTACGTCATCAGGGAAGGTCCTCCAACGCAGAGGGGAGGGGAAATTTCAGATTTTGATTAAAGATTACAAAGCCAAAAAAATTTTTTGTGTGGATTGATTTGCATGGATTAATTGTTCACCACAAAACGATCAATTTAGGCAAACAAAGTAAGTATGGTCAATTTTGAATTCATGGGGACTTTAACCTTCAAGTCTCAAGTAAGTCCCAAGTATGTTTTTCCTGGGCAAGTCAAGTCAAGTCAAGGCACAGGCTAAAGCCGCGTTTCCACCGCAGGAACTTTCCCCAGGAACTAGGAACTTTGGGGTGGTACTCCGTGTGTTTACACTGCAGGAACCAGGGTCTAAATGAAGTTCTGGGTAAAAAATCTGAATCTTGTGCGCTGAACATGCTGATTGGTTCTTTTACCCTGTTCTCTTTGCCGGATGGCGCGCGTTCGTCCCATCCATCTCATGGTCATGTCCGCTATAGCTGATAACAAACGTTGTCTACTTTTATATCTAGCATTACGAGCTTTCTGAAATGAATACGCTTTGGTATTAGTGTTCGTCTCTTTTCTGCCGTTTTGTTAATTACCTCCTTAGTAAACCAATAGATCGCACACAAAAACAGCACAGCTTGAATCTCCTCAATACTTAAAACTCAAAACAAGTACGCGCAGACTGGGACGAGCAGTCGCACGCAGTTCAACGTCACCAGACTAATCTTCCCGGTACTTTAGTCCACGGTGTAAACGCAGTGAGCAATCGTTCTGGGGCAAAAAAAGTTCCTATGAAAAAAGTTCCTGGGACAAATACTTCCTGGTAATTGCGGTGGAAACGCGGCTTATGTCAAGTCAATTCAAGTCAAGTCCTGTAGTAGGTCAAGTCAAGTCCAAGTCAAGTCACCTTATTATTGTAATTTTACCTGCAGAATTTGATCTATGGGAGTCAGTTTGGTTTGAAATGAACAGAGGCGCATTCGGAAGTGCATTTGGGTACAATGACGCATTCATGCCGCCCATTCGCACATACAGCTCAACTAACGCGATCGTTATACAGGTGTTTAAACAACAAAACACATCCACTTCCACATATTTGACAATCGGAATATCAGTGTTTCATGTTATAGCTAATACATTTGTGAACATTTTGAATAAAACAGGAAAAATGACATAAAAGCAGATCATCATTCATTCAGCGCTGTGTTGTGTTTGCGCTGTGTCACGTGACAAGCAATGACGGGTCACCATGGAAACATTAAAGTGAGTGACAGGTTCTAAATAACGGTCGCCTAGAAAAACTCACGCTGAGGGATCAGTTAGAATAGTTTAACCTTACTTGTGAAAGGGTTATGGCTACTTTAGCTATTATTACATTAGCTAACTACCAACTAACCAGATAACATTAACAAATTGACAAGCACTTACTGGGCAGAATGGCTCTTCAAATGACGGACGAAATTGGAGGTTGTCGTCCGGCTGTCCGCGATCTTAATGTTGCATGTCTTGCAAAGCGCTGTTCGTCTTTTGCCATCTTGTGAATAATTCTTGAAGCTGAAAGCGATGACCCTCGGTACCCCTCCGGCTGACATTTTGATGTGATATCTAAGCGGGCGTGGTGTGCGTAAGGTACGAGAGGGCATGACTGATGATGGTGTCGTGATCCAGTCATGACAACGCTATTCTCAGCCTGCGCTCCAGCTGGATAAACTTTTTACAAAAAATTTGTATATATATATTATATTCACACTGAAAACATGATGTGATTAACACTCAAGTCAAGTCATTCAAGTCATCGTGTCTCAAGTCAAGTCAAGTCCCGAGTCTTTAACTTCCAAGTCCGAGTCAAGTCTCAAGTATTTCATTTTATGTCAAGTCAAGTCACAAGTCATAAAAATAGCGACTCGAGTCGACTCGAGTCCAAGTCACCAAGTCTCAAGTCCCCATGTCTGCCAGGATCCCACACTGACCGTAGCAGGAGTGTCCGTCTCCGCTGTATCCCTGAAGACACTGACAGAAATACGACCCGATGATGTTCCCGCAGCGAGCGTTGCCGTCACAGCCGTGATCTCCGCTCAAACACTCGTTTACATCTGCGTCAACACATCAGTGACACATTCAGTGCTAGTTTATATCACTGACATTCTCTCAGCTCTAATATTGATGATGTAGTCAATCATTTTATCCCTTAAAACTCATCTTTGATCACCAAAATGACATATTTAAATGCTTTTTCCTGTGAAAACAATTCTTCATGTCTTAAAATATCTTGAATGTAACTCGACACCCTTGCCTCAGTTAGTATGCGCGGTTCTATGAACAGCTCCAACATTTGATGATGCATTAACTAACATGAACACTGAGCGATATATTTGGTAACACTTTATTTTACAGTGTCCTTGTTACTGTACATGTACTTACTTACCATAGTAATAACAGTAAATTATGCATAATTACATGCAACTAACCCTCAAACAAATCCTAATCCTACTCTAACCCTATAGTAAGTACATGTGGTTAATTATTATCACTCAGTACTTAAATGTATAATTACACTGTAACAATGACACCTTAAAATAACGTGTAAGCATATATTTTACAGCATTTATTAACCTTTTTTATTGTTAGTTAATAAAATGGTTAATGTTCATGTTAGTTCACAGTGCATTAAAGGAACACTCCGACTTTTTGGGACTTTAGCCTATTCACCTTATCCCCCAGAGTTAGATAAGTCCATACATACCTTTTTCATCTCCGTGCGTGCTATAAGTCTGTTTGACGCACCCACCGCTAGCCTAGCTTAGCACAAAGACTGGATGTAAATGGTTGCAGCTAGCATACTAATCCAAATAAGTGACAAAATAGCGCAAACATTTTCCTATTTACATGTTGTGATATGTATAGTCACAGAGTGTACAAAAAACAAAGTCACATGAGGCACAGACATATTTTAACCGTATAAATACTGGGAACTATATTCTCTGAAGGCGAAGCACTGCTACTCGGGCGGAGTGATAACCGCAGCACCTGAGACGCGCTCTCTGCTCCTCACCACGGCGCGTCTCAGGTGCTGCGGTTATCACTCCGCCCAAGTAGCAGTGCTTTTACATCCAGTCTTTGTGCTAAGCTAGGCTAGCGGTGGGTGCGTCAAACAGACTTATAGCACGCACGGAGATGAAAAAGGTATGTATGGACTTATCTAACTCTGGGGGATAAGGTGAATAGGCTAAAGTCCCAAAAAGTCGGAGTGTTCCTTTAACTAATGTAAACAGATCTTAAAAACGTATTAGTAAATGTTGAGATTAACTTGAACTATGATTAATAAATGCTGTAGAAGTATTGTTCATTATTAGTTTATTAAATTAAACATTATTGTAGTGTTACCAAGATACTTTATTATTAGCTTGATTAGTTCTTATTTATATATTTTTAATGTTTTAGTGAATTTTGTCATTTTTATTAGTTGTTTTATGTCTATATAGTTTTAAATTTGTATTTTAGTTCTAGTTATTTTAGTACATAAAGTTAAACTAAATGAAAATTAAATGAGTTAAGTTTTTTTAAAAATATATTTATTTTATTTCAGTTAACCTTTATTTTAAGTAACAACAATGTTTTTTATGGTTTTAGTTTTGGTTAAAATATTTAGTTATTTTAATTTGAAATTTTATGATTTAATTAATCATAGAGTGCAAAACTCCATAGGGAAATTGATTTTTAAAGATTACTTATAAACCTTCAAAGAAAGACCTACTGTGAGCTATGAGGTTGTTAATAGATGGTATTTGCTTCTGTTGAAGCCGCCAGATGTGTTATTTTTTTTAACAATAGTGAAATTCGTGGTGAAAACTACATTACCCATGATGCTGTAGAGAAATTCCACCAATCAGAGAGCAAAAAGAACCAAAATAATTATTTAGCTCCACCCACTCTCTCTACACTCTCAAAATAATACAATTTCAATATATATGCATATTTTGAAATAAACTTATTGTTTATATATATAGTCAACATTTTTTAATGTGTAGTTTTTAACTTGATTATGTTCGCAATGCTTCATGGGATTGTAGTTCACAGTTTAGTACCTTTGTATTTTTGTCCGATTTTCATATATTTTTTAAATTTAAATCAAAGTTTGTATTGTTTTGATTCTCCTCGTAGATGGTCAGCTTGGTTCACGGCTTATAATGCTTTAACGAACACTTTTTAAAAAATCCCTATGGGAGAAACGACAGGAACCAATGCCACTGAAAAAGTGGGTGGGGCCTAATGCACTGTTAGCCACGCCCCCTCATAAACCCTGCATCAGATGGCACTGTGATGTCACTCACCTGTGCACTGTGTGCCGTTGCCACGGTAACCACGCTGACACACACACCTGTAACTGCCCGGTGTGTTCTCACACTCCCCCCGACCGACACACACACGCTCCTCCTCCACACACTCATCCACATCTGCATGATAGCACATCATTCATGTACAAATCAACAGAAATGAAGCTGAAATCTGAGTTATATATTAAAGGATTTACTCTGCAGACTAAAAATATATCAAATAATGTGGTTACGGTCAGGATGCTTTTAATTATATTAGTAGTAAATCATGAAGGACATTTTTTTAAGAATGATGTCTGAAAAGAGACGAGGAGAACAAAAACTGACAGACTCAAAATGCAACATCATGGATGAGTAGCAACTACCTTCACACACACAGGCACACACACACACAAACACACACTCTCACACTATCTCTCTCACACACACACTCACACATGTACGCATGTCACACACACACAAACTCTCACACACTCTCTCTCACACACACACATGCACGCATGTAACACACACACACACACACACACACACACACACACTCTCACACACACACACACACACACACACAAACTCTCTCACACTCGCACACACACTCACACACACACACACACACACACACACACACACACTAACACACTCTCACACACTCGCACACACACTCACTCACTTACAAACACACACACACACTAACACACTCTCTCACACTCGCACACACACTCACTCACTCTCTCTCTCACACACACACACACACACACACACACACACTAACACACTCTCTCACACTCGCACACACACTCACTCACTCTCTCTCTCACACACACACACACACACACACACACACACACACACACACACACACACACACACCTGATTCTAGATTAATTACAGACACAGAGAAAATCATGAATCAGCGTAAGACACACAGGTTGATAATACAACGACACACACCGACACACGCAGCCCGGTCCTCTCTGAATCCAGCCTGACACACACACGTGTAGCTTCCCTCTGTGTTCACACACACGTTACCCAGTTCCCTCCGGCAGCTCTCCTCGAAATTACACTCGTCAACGTCTGTGGAGTCAGAGAACATCCGTGTCATATTCACACCGCAATTAAAGGAGATATGCAAAACTAAACGTACCTTCATAACACACTCATCGACTGTGAAACACTAACGGATATTCAACAAATAATCAGGAGAAATAACTTCAACCAGTCCATTATTTGCGAACTCCATGAATCTTTTATATACACTCTCTAATTTTCACAAGGTTTGAGTTGACTAAAACTAAAACCATGAAAAAAAGGTTTTTGTTATAAATGTTAAGTCTTTTCTATGGAAGCCTGTTTCCACCACAGAATAAAACATTTTAAAAGATAATTGCGACTTTTTTTGCAATTGCGTGATATAAAGTCAGAATTGCGAGAAATAAACACAATTGCGTATTATAAAGTCAGAATTGCGAGAAATAAACACAATTGCGTGTTATAGTCAGAATTGCGAGAAATAAACACAATTGCATGTTATAAAGTCAGAATTGCGAGATATAAAGTCAGAATTGCGAGAAATAAACACAATTGCATGTTATAAAGTCAGAATTGCGAGATATAAGGTCAGAATTGTGAGACATAAACACAATTGCGTATTATAAAGTCAGAATTGAGTAGCCTGGATGCCAGCAAGAACCCCGCACACAACATTTTTTGGTCGGGAAGTTCGGTCTGGACTCGCTCCATTGAGGAGTAATTATGATCAGTCAAAAAATGTTCGGGCCAATCAAATTGCCAGGGCGGGCTTTATACGATAATGGACAGATGATCTGCAGGGACGTAATCCTCACGTTATCAAAGAGCGCTTGAGTTGAACTGGTTTCCCTCACAGATGACTGCCGCTGGAGAACTGAGATGTAGAGAGTCCGCTATCGCGTCTGTTGTAAAAGAAATCGACAGCGCATTCATTTTAAAAGACGAACATAGAACTGCAATAAAGGCATTTGTCGATCGGAAAGATGTGTTTGCCGTCCTTCCTACGGGATTCGGCAAAAGTTTAATTTATCAGCTGGCTCCGATGGTCGCTAAGAAGATGGGACGCAATGAAAACCCTGTGGTCGTTGTGGTTTCTCCTTTGGTCGCACTCATAGAGGGCCAAGTAAAAGAAGCAACACTCGTTATTTTACTTCTTCCAGCGTGCGTGCATTTGAGTTCTGTAGTTGACAACTGTGCTATGCAAAGTAGTTGACTTACTGCGTTGCTCTCATTGGTTGTAGGTCTATCCAATTGAGTGCAGAGTTTTTTTTTTTCCTGGTTCGGTTAAGACACGGCTCATAATCAAAGCCCTATGAAGCAGTATCAGACTCACATTCTGACTAGAATATGAGTATGACGAAGTCAGGCTAAGAATTGAGTGATATAAGGTCAGAATTACGAGATATAAACACAATTGCGTGTTATAGTCAGAATTGCGAGAAATAAACACAATTGCATGTTATAGTCAGAATTGCGAGATATAAGGTCAGAATTGCGAGAAATAAACACAATTGCGTATTATAAAGTCAGAATTGCGTGATATAAGGTCAGAATTGCGAGAAATAAACACAATTGCGTGTTATAGTCAGAATTGCGAGAAATAAACACAATTGCATATTATAAAGTCAGAATTGCGAGATATAAGGTCAGAATTGCGAGAAATAAACACAATTGCGTGTTATAAAGTCCAATTCTAAAGGAAAAAAGACCCTCAGAATTTTACCTCAGAATTGCGAGTTTATATCTCACAATTCTGACTTTATAACACACAGTTGCGAGTCGCAATTACTTTATTTATTTTTTATTCGGTGGCACAAGCTTCCATACTTTTCCCGCCAGCGTCAGATCGAGTACATTAACATCCTCAGAGCTTCTCAGTCGTTTCCTCTTCATGGGTTCGACGTAACATTCGGCAGATTTGATTTATATGCGGTTTAACGTCTGATGATCGCGTTATTTTACACGCGCTTCTATCGCTTGTTTCTGCTTCTTCTTTGCCTGTGTTTTGATAACCGTCAATGGCAGGGAAAGAGTTACTAACTGAAATAAAATAAAATATTGCGATGCATCGATTCATTTTTAGACCAATCAAACTTTTTAGGGGCCAAATGATGACTTCAAATTATTTTAATTAAGTTTGTTTGCTTATTTATTTATGATTGATTAAATTATGCATAAAAATAATCAAATTAAACTATTTTAAAAACGTAAACTTTTATTTCAGCTAGTTGCCAAATAAAACATTTCTCATTACCTTATAGTTTAACTTGATGTGCTTATGAAATGAGTGGCAATGAAACAAAAGTAGCATTACAGATTTTTTTCTGTATTGTGACCAGAATTATTATTATTATTAATTAACTAAAACCATAATTTATTTCTTAACTTGAAATAAAATAAAATATAAAAAACTTAAACTTATTTGATTTCAGCAACTTGCCAAGGCAACATTTCTCATTTTAATTTAGTTTAACTTTATAGTAATAGAACAAATACTACAATAATAAAAATGACAAAAACACACAACATAAAAATATAACTATAGTGCTGTCAAATCAATTAATAGCGATTAATCACATCTAACATAAGTTTGTAAATATATATGTGTGTGTGAATATATAGCCTACTACATATATATATATATATATATATATATATATATGTACATGTCTATATAGACTCATATATATATAATATATTATATATTTGCGTCTATGTCTATTTATATGTGTGTGTGTGTGTGTATGTATATATATATACACACACACACACATATATATAATATATATATGCATGTATGTTTATATATAGACATAAGTAGACATGTACTGTATACTTTATAAACATATATAGACACACATATATATACACTACCGTTAAAAAGTTTGGGGTCGGTACGATTTTAAATACTTTTAAAAGAATTCTCTTCTGCTAACCATGGCTGCGCTTATTTGATTAAAAATACAACAAAAATCAGTTATAGTATTAAATATTACTCCAGTGTAAATCAGCTGTTTTCTGTGTGAATATATAGTAAAGTGTAATTTATTCCTGTGATCAAAGCTGAATTTTCAGCATCACCAGTGTCAGTGTCTTCAGTGTCAAATGATCCTTCACAAATCAGTATAATATGAGGATTTGATGCTCAAGAAACATTTATTATTATTATCAATGTTGAAACTGTTGTTGGTCTGTCAGTTGTACATTTTTTTTTTTTTTTTTGGATTCTTTGATGAATAGGAAGTTCAAAAGAACAGCATTTGTTTGAAATAGAATCTTTTGTAACATTATAAATGTCTTTACTGTCCTTGATAAATAAAAGTATTGATTTCTTTCCTCCAAAAAATAAAAATAAAATTCTCACTGACCCCAAACTTTTGAACGGTAGTGTATATATATATAGACATACACGCAACTATATAATATATTATATATGTGTATATATACATGTGTATATATATATATATATATATATACAAAGTTTTATGTTAGATGCAATTAATTATGATTAATCGATTTGAAAGCACTAATTAAATCTAATTCAAAATATAAATTAAAACTACAATAAGTATCTCAATGACACTAAAATAACATTTTGATTGTGACACATCTGAGTGTAACATCGGTTGTTGATTGGATGCTGAGATGTGGGCGTGACATTCAAACTTGTATGCAGATGAGCGTGAGCTTGAGGGGCGGGGCTTAATCAGACCAACGCTGTGTCTGGAAGTACTTCGAACTTACTTCGCGACCGCTAAAAAAGTACGCTCTATATAGTATGAGTATGTGTAGTATGGATTTAATTCCATGTACTAGATGTACTAGATCCGCCATTTTGTTTCTGTCATGTGACCTACAGCGTCATTTTTGTCGCTTCTCTGCCATTGATAAATCCTCTCCTGTGGCCTCATGGGATAGTAATGTTTAATTCTCAAACACACACACACACACACACACGTCCTGAACGCACCGACACAGTTGTGTCCGTCGAGCGCCAGCACGAATCCCGCAGGACAGGAGCAGGTGAAAGATCCCGGTGTGTTTTTACACTCGGCTCCGCTTCCACACGCCTGCAGACCCGTCACTGCAGCTAACACACACTCGTCTACATCTGCAACACACACACACACACACCAAACAACACAATACTGTCATCTACGTATAAACCAGTCCTTCCAGAAAAACGCGGAGTTTTTTTGTGATTGTTGCGGGCAGACTGTAAGGAGTGGAAATAAGGTGTGGCCCCTTTAAGAGCTGCGCGCTCCCTGTTGAACTGTCTGCAGTAACGTTATTATATTGTATGTGCCATGCGCCTCAAACACCCCATGTGTGCGGGTTATTTCTGTTTGATGCTACTTCTTTTATCTTATTTTGTTTATTAAGAAACGATGTGGACGGTAGAACGTGTGACAGACAGTTACGAGTTCGATTTGGGAATAAAGTGCGAGTTGTGAGATGCCAATCGCCTCCGTGAGTCTGTCTGGCCTCTGCAATAACTTCAGCTGTGAGCTATCCCTATTTTTCTTCCCGACACAACGCGTTACAAGACCTTAATAAACACATCAAACTCACAAAACATTGCTGAGTCAAACAAGTTCTGTAGCTTTACTAGAGGAATATGCTTCAACTTCAGTAAAAATGAATAAATGAAATATTTAAAAATAAAGTGTGCTCCTGTTTTACAGCGATGATGTTCACGTCGCGTAATTACGTCACTTCATAACGTCCCCATGGCAACAGGGGGAAGTGGCTGCTCTTGTGTGAAGCAAACGCAACATTTTCCAACTTTCTGCTAAGATATATGTGACTTTTTTGCGACAAAAATGCGGGGATTATGAAATCATGCAAGCCCCGCATATTTTGCGCGGAAATCAGCAATTTATGCGGCGAAATTGCGGAGTATTTGAAAAAATGCGACCCCCGCAAAAATATGCGGACTTTGGCTGATTATGCACTGAATTCAGCGATCGCATAATCGCGTTTTTCTGGAGGGACTGATAAACCACAGTGTTTAAAGCTCATGAACACCAGCTGAAACCGCT
>JARWKJ010000012.1:3013411-3210911 GCA_029959095.1 Rhinichthys osculus
CTAAACATTTCTCTATCCATCCATATATCTATATGAATATATGTCCATCTGTCTATCTAAATATACACCCATCCATCCATCCATATTTCAATCTGTTGTTCTATCCATCTATCTATCTATCTATCTATCTATCTATCTATCTATCTATCTATCTATCTATCTATCTATCTATCTATCTATCTATCTATCTGTTGTTCTATCTATCCATCTATCTATCTATCTATCTATCTATCTATCTATCTATCTATCTATCTATCTATCTATCTATCTATCTATCTGTTGTTCTATCTATCTATCTATCTATCTATCTATCTATCTATCTATCTATCTATCCATCTGTTGATCTATCTATCTATCTATCTATCTATCTATCTGTTGTTCTATCTATCCATCTATCTATCTATCTATCCATCTGTCGATCTATCTATGTTGTTCTATCTATCTATCCATCTATTTATCTATCTGTTGTTCTATCTATCTATCTATCTATCTATCTATCTATCTATCTATCTATCTATCTATCTATCTTTCTATCTATCTATCTATCTGTTGTTCTATCTATCCATCTATCTATCTACCCATCGATCTATCTATCTATCCATCTGTCGATCGATCTATGTTGTTCTATCTATCTATCCATCTATCTATCTATCTGTTGTTCTATCTATCTATCTATCTGTTGTTCTATCTATCCATCTATCTATCTACCCATCGATCTATCTATCTATCTATCCATCTGTCGATCTATCTATGTTGTTCTATCTATCTATCCATCTATCTATGTATCTGTTGTTCTATCTATCTATCTATCTATCTATCTATCTATCTATCTATCTATCTATCCATCTGTCGATCTATCTATCTATCTATCTGTCGTTCTATCTACCCATCCATCTATCTGTTGTTTTATCTATCTATCTATCTATCTATCTATCTATCTATCTATCTATCTATCTATCTATCTATCTATCTATCTATCTGTTCTATTTATCCATCTATCTATCTATCTATCTATCTATCTATCTATCTATCTATCTATCTATCTATCTATCTATCTATCTATCTATCTATCTATCTATCTATCGTTCTATCTATCTATCTATCTATCTATCTATCTATCTATCTATCTATCTATCTATCTATCTATCTATCTATCTGTCGTTCCATCTATCTATATAGTATCTCACGAAAGTGAGTACACCCCTCACATTTCGGCAAACATTTTAGTATATCTACTCAAGGGACAACAATACTATAGAAATGATTGAAACTTGGATATATGTTAGAGTTGTCGGTGCGCTGCTTGTATAGCAGTGTAGATTTACTGTCCTCTGAAAATAACTCCACACACAGCCATTATTGTCAAAATAGCTGGCAACAAAAGTGAGTACACCCTAAGTGATAACAGTACGTTTTTAAAGTCCCCGTAAAGTCAAAATTAAGTATGTGTTGTATCTATCTATCTATCTATCTATCTATCTATCTATCTATCTATCTATCTATCTATCTATCTATCTATCTATCTATCTATCTATCACCACACATGAACTCAGGATCACAAACACATGAAAGTGCTCTTAATTGGCACAAATGTTGATTCTAATTCTCAACTGCATAATAAACATGTTTAACGAGATGTGGGGAAAATGAAACACAGAGACCAAGACAAAATACATTTCGAACTCATTTATTAACCGATATTCGTCCAGCAGCAGTAGCGTGAGAGTGTTAACATGTGTGTGAGTGTGTTTTGGTGTGTGTTAGATCTTGTTGAACGCCGCAACATCCACACTCTGAACCTGTAACACACAAAAACAAACACATCAAGCTTTACATGACACTTGAACTGTGCGCTCACGGCTTCAGTCTGCATGGGAACCAAGCGTCCGCTCGTGACTCCAACACTGAAGTGTCTTAAACTGCAGTTCCTCCCCTGGCCACTAGAGACCGGCTGCAAAACAGAGCCAGTCCCATAGAGCCCCATGTTAAAATGCCCAACTTTACAGCTGAATACAACATGTTTACAGCCTGGAGCAAAAAGTGGTTTTGGTCTATATAGCTAATTTTGCCCTTCATGACGACTGTGAGGGGGGTGATTTTTTTTAATTAATCATCCGTTTAAATTATATTAAGCCTTAAAGTTGTGCATAATTAAGGGCGTGGCCACTTGAGTGACAGGTGGATTGCCGCTGATGTCACTGCTAGCGTTTGTCTGCTAGCGTTAGCGTCACGTCACCTCAGCTAATCCGCCTCGCTGCACATTTACGTTTATCCGGGAGTGACGCTGCCAAGATGGCGACGGCCTGCTTCGCCCACTTTCGGCCTCAAAAATGCTCTTCAGAAACACTACGGGTGACGTCACACACACTACACCCATTGTTTTATACCGTCTATGATGGGAACGTTACTCACGTAGTCCTCAAACTTGGTGATCTCCTCCTCTAGGAAGTCTGTTCCCACCTTGTCGTCCTCCACCACACAGTTTATCTGCAGTTTCTTGATGCCGTAACCCACAGGAACCAGTTTGGAAGCTCCCCACAGCAGCCCGTCCACTTGCACCGACCGCACACACTCCTCCAGCTTCTTCATGTCCGTCTCATCGTCCCACTGTTTCATTAAATGTAATATTCAACAATATTATTGATCTGCCTGCACTGACACCATTGTATATATATATATATATTAGGGGTGTAATGGCTCACAAATACACGGTTCGGTACGTTTTCGATACAGCAAGAAGAAAGAAATGGCAGAAAATTCCTTCATTTGTAAAAAATTATTATTTAAAAAAACACATTTTTAAAAAAAATTAATGAGTGTGAGTTTTCCTACATCTTGAAACTTGTAGTTTTATAAATGGGGGGTAATCTTTGAAGGATGAACAAATAATGTTTTGCTCATCACATTAAAAATAAAATTTAAATATGATAATATTTGAGGTTTGAAGTGCTGGAAAAAGATGTATGACGTACTTGAAAGCATTTTACCATTCCTGCCACACTTCCATGGTTACAGTGAGTGTTACTACAGTAAAGCCATGGTGAATGTTCCTGATCTGTGGACTTACGGCCTATAACTAGTTCATCATGGCACAATGTTTCTCCTGGTGTCCACGTCAGCGCTGTTTAACCCGTTAATGACGGAGGAATTTGAATGCTTTCACTAGATCTCACAGCGGTTCGTGAAGCACGAAAATAATGAGTAGTGCAGTTTCATTTCGCTTTCATTACGTTTGCCATTTTGGTCGCACCGAATCGTTCGGTTTGTAATGTGTACCGAACCGAAAGCCTCGTACCGAATGGTCTATACGAATAGGTGTATCGTAACACCCCTAATATATATATATATATTTTTTTTCATCATTTTCATTTTTTGGATGGTTGCTAGGCAGTTGCTAGGTTGCACTGTGTGGTTGTTAGGGCGTTGCTAGAGGGTTCTGGATAATTACTGGGTTGTTCTGGGTGGCTACTAGGCAGTTGTTGGGGTGTTCTGGAAGGTTGCTGGGTTAGTTGCTATTAGTATTGTTATTGTTAACAAATTAAATATTAAATAAGTATTGCCTTGGCAACTAACTAAAATAATTTCAAACTTGAAGTACTAATTTTGCTAAAAATGAAAATAAAACAAAAATACTTAGAAATATAAGTAGTTTTAATCCCCCCCCCCCCCCCCCCCCCCCCCCCCCAATAATGAAAACAAACCTGAAAATAAAAAAATAAAAACGAATTAAAAATTGGAATAAATACTATAATACTCTACATTAAAAAATACTGAAATAACACTGGTTGCTATTGTGTTCGTGGTGGTAGTTAGGGCGTTGCTATGATGTTGCTATGCATTTTCGAGGTTGTTTCTATGTGGTTGCTATATAAGATATTCAGTATTCTGTCAAGAACATGTTCAGGTCATGCATCACATTTTTTTTTTTCTCTTTTTGAAATTTTGTATATAGAACTAAAAGTCAATAATATCATGATGCCATTATAAGAATAGGAACGATACCATTCCTGCAATGTGTTGTTTGGATCCTATTATTATACCATGGTCTGGGTGAATACTCGATTCTGATTGGCTGCAGGGTGTCCATTAGAGAGTGCTAGAGGACACCTAGTAAAGCAGTTCTGGTGAAACTGACTGTTTACCGTTCGAAATTAATAAATAAATACGCTGGTTACATCAGCTGTGAGTAACCATAGCAACAGGCAGACAAAGTATCAGTTTACAATTTATTGTATCAAAACAAACATCTAGTTAGCCGTTATACTATTCCTACCTGTGTGTTTTAATTATAGGTTAAAAAAACGAAAGTGTGACGCCCATGGCTAGACAAGCCTAACTTACATGGAAAAAAAATACGTTAACTTTCTGGCTTGTAAGTGAGCTAAACTGAAGGGTTTTAGAGCTGAGCGGACTATAAATATCTCCGCTTGCTCAATAAACCGTCAGGCGTAACCAGGGAAACCAAGTTATTGTTTGTAAAAACTTTATATTTCGATTGTAAAACTAATTAAACAGTCCTTCCAAAAAAACGCTGAGTTTTTTTGTGATTGTTGCGGGCAAAAATCCTTGATTACGCGGCCCGTTGTCTTTAAAAATGCGATGGAATATGCGGGATATTTATGCAATTTTTTACGATGAACTTGCAAAATTGCGGTTTGATAAAAAAGGGAAAAAAAAGTGATTCCCCCAACACCCTGTTCTCACTAGGCTCCTACCTTAATGTAAAGAGTCCTTTCTTATTACTTCCTATGATAAGCAAGCATATACATCACAGAAAGCGCTGGAAATATTTAATTTCTCATCTTGTTTTATTTCAGACTGTATCGAGTGGAAATAAGGCGTGGCCCCTTTAAGAGCTGCGCGCTCCCTGTTGAACTGTCTGCAGTGTTGTATTGTATGTGCGCCTCGAACACCCCATGTGTGCGGGTCATTTCTGTTTGATGCTACTTCTTTTATCTTATTTTGTTTATTAAGAAACGATGTGGACGGTAGAACGCGTGACAGACAGTTATACGAGTTCGATTTGGGAATAAAGTGCGAGTTGTGAGATGCCAATCGCCTCTGTGATGAGTCAAACAAGTTCTGTAGCTTTACTAGAGGAATATGCTACAACTTAAGTAAAAATGAATAAAAGAAATATTTAAAAATAAAGTGTGCTCCTGTTTTACAGCTTTTCGATGATGTTCACGTCGCGCAATTACGTCACTTCATAACGTTCCCATGGCAACAGGGGGAAACGGCGGCTCTCGTGTGAAGCATTTTCCAACTTTCTGCTCAGATATATGTGACTTTTTTGCGACGAAAATGCGGGGATTATGAAATCATGCAAGCCCCGCATATTTTGCGCGGAAATCAGCAATTTATGCGGCGAAATTGCGGAGTATTTGAAAAAATGCGACCCCCGTATAAATATGCGGACTTTGGCTGATTATGCAATGAATTCAGCGATCGCATAATCACGTTTTTCTGGAGGGACTGATTAAAATATAAACAAATGTTTTAAAAATGTGTTATTTGGCAAGTGACCGTGGTATAAGCGGGTTAATGCCCTTCGAGGGGTCCATTGTCGGGTATTAATGGACTTCGGCGGAGGCAACCGTCCGATGCGCTCAAGCCTCGCCGTCGTCATTAATACCTGACAATGGACACCTGGTCGGGCTCGCCGTCCCCAAACCAGGACGTTACCGAAGGCTCCAGAAAACAGACTCTAATATCACTTACAGGTTTGACGTCTAACAGGATGGATGATTTTGCGATGAGGACGGGTTTTTTGGCCTTTTTCGCGGCGTATTCTTGCAGCCGCTGCTCTTTCAGTCTCTCGGCCTCCTCGTCCACCTCTTCATCGCTGCCGAACAGGTCAATGTCATCCTCCTCTTCTTTCAGCGGAGCAGACGGGGCTTTCTGGGGACCGGTCCCGTTAACGGTCGGAGCCGATGAACGCTTCTCCAGCGCAGACACTCGACTCTCCATCTTCCCGAGAGCAGAGCGCAGATCCTCCACCACTGACACACACAGAACGACAACAATCAGATCTGGGATAGTTCACCCAAACATGTAAACTCTGTCAGTAATGACTCTCCCTCGTGTTGTTCAACCCCGTCAGACTTTCCTTCATCTTCGGGACACAAATGAAGATATTTGTGATTAAATCTGAGAGCTGTCTCACTCCTCCATAGGCTTCTATTGTAATTGAAACTTGCCGGAACAGAAAGTTATTAAAGACATCGTTAAAATAGTCCAAATGACTACAGTGGCTCAACCTTAAGTTTATCAAGCGGCGAGAA
This sequence comes from Rhinichthys osculus, assembly GCA_029959095.1. Lineage (NCBI taxonomy): Eukaryota > Metazoa > Chordata > Actinopteri > Cypriniformes > Leuciscidae > Rhinichthys > Rhinichthys osculus. Next base: position 3,019,696 of record JARWKJ010000012.1, read on the forward strand.
TACTTTCAGTGCGCAAAAAACAACTTTATTCAACTTTATCAAGTTCAATTCAAGTTCTCGTAGTGTAACAGCGCAGCGCTTCTGGTGTACGTCACACGCAGGCTCACTATTGGCCAGCATCACACACATGACCAGCGTCGGCCAATAGTGAGCCTGTGTGTGTCGTACACCAGAAGCGCTGCGCTGTTACACTACGAGAACTCACTCGAGGCCCACAGAGAAGAAGATGAAGAGTTGAATAAAGTTGTTTTTTTGCCCACAGAAAGTATTCTCGTCGTGAGCCTACGTTCTGACGAAAAAAGCTAATGCAAAAAATGTATAAATATGATATTTTATAAATAATAGTATACTAGCACTAGATGCTGTACTGAAATAAAGTGAAACCTAAAAAGTAATTTTTTAAAAAGAACAAAAACTAAGAAAATGACAAGCACAGAAAAGTAACTAAAATTAAAATATAAAACATATAAACATATTTTATGTTTTAAAATATAAAAAAATTAAGGTCAAGGTCTATAAAAGCACATTTATAAAGCACATTTACAAGCAATCACTACTGCCCCAAAGTGCTGTACAAGTACAAGAATAACAAAATAAAACACAATAAATAATCAAAAACATTTAGAAACAAAAATGGAATATATCCAAATATATCACAGCCTGGCATATTAAAAAAAACAAACACCAATTAATAAAATGTCACAGCTCAGCTGATATTAAATGCCAATGCAAAAAGGTGAGTCTTTAACAATGATTTAAAACACTCGACAGAGGAAGTTGCTCTGATTCTGAAAGGAAGTGAGTTCAAGAGAGTTCCAGTTCATTTTATTAAAATAAAAGCCAATGCAAAAATGTATATAAACTAAATAATACTAAAATAACTGCATCCAAACTGAAATAAAATTAAACCAAAATAGTCATATTTACAAAAAAAGAACAAAAACATTTTTACAAGGATATAGTAAAAATGAAACTAATTTATTGGTTTACAAATATTGAATTTGTTATTGTTCTGTTGAAATCGAAATTTACTGATTTGTTAATTTGAGATTACTGAATGCTTGTCCATTCATCCAAAACATTTACAAAAATGGGACCATGAGGGAACAAGAACCAGAATTAGGATTGTTAAATTCCATCCAAAATGCAAAGCTATGACAATCTCTATAACAACACGTGAACGCACAAACCTGTGTGTAGACTCTGGTTCTCCAGTTCCAGGTTCTTCATGCGTGCTGCGAGCTCCCCGTAATCAGCAGCGCTGCCTCCGCCACTCTACACACACACACACACACACACACATCAGCCCCTGCTCTGATACACCACTGTTCAGTGAGGTCTAGATACTTACACAAACACTACTAACAGAACACACAACTACAGTCAACATGTTTCACACAAAAACACATTCATTTTGCAACATTTTGTCAGAACTTGGAAACTTCAATTTGATTATAAGAATCCAAACCCCTTTGGTTTTGTTAATCATTTGCATGGTCACGGTTCTCTGATGTCGGTTAATGGTCAACATGATATGCAATTAAATAAATAAAAATATTTAATCTTTTTTTTTAAAGTGTTTTATTTTGATTGTTTTTAATTAGTTATTTTAATTTTACACATTTGCTTTTCATTAACTCAGACTCTGAACTCTGTATTTGTGTGTATAATTAAAAAAAATATTTTTTTCTTGTGCTCATTTAATAATTATTTTAATTTATTTCTACTTCTTGCGTGAAACATTTTTTAATTCTGTTTGGTTAAAATGATGGTTCTCACTGAGAAAAATAAATAAAATAAAACAATAACAAATACACTGTCTTATAGTTAATAAATACACACATACAGTACAGCCTGGAATAACATACAAACCAGGGTTTATTATACAGGGTATATGCAGGAATCTTGAAGTTAATTTTAATACCTTTTCAAGACCTTCTCAATATTTTTTAATACCTCACCGCCACTTCAAGCTGTAACCATTTACATCAGTGATACTTTTAACTTAACAGTTTTAGTTTGTGATAAAGACTATAGACCACTCTTATAAAAAATAAAAAAATAAAATAGGCTGGGAGAGTAAATCAAAGCAAAGTTTTCTTTTAATAAAAAAGACTAAATTCACACACTTTTACGATGTTTTTGGGACTCAAACTGTTGGACAGCTAATTCAGAAAAAACACTTTCAAAATGTAAGACTTTATAAAGCCGTGATAAGACTTTAATACTTTTTAAGGGTCTTAATTTTCCTAAAATTGATTTATCACCTTTTAATACTTTTCAAGACCCCGCGGATACCCTGTTATAGTTAACTAAAAGCATCTCAACGCGATACTAAAATAACACTAATACAAACCTCACAACAAAGATGCAAATGTACAAGTGTTTGCTCTCAGGAAAACCAGACCTTCCACAGCAGAAAACACACACGAAACATAACAGTAAATCCACACAGGAATGCATGCATAACAGTCGTCTGAAACTTCCTAAAACAACATGCATCGCATGCACACGCTTCGACTTTGACGTGAGCTGCTTTGGTGTGTGTTTCTGGCCGACGGCTTTCACACACACACACACACACACACTTACAGGAGAGGAGCGGTGGGAGGGGTTTGATATTTTAGGGGCGGAGCCTCTACTCGGCTGCAAGGTTGTCTTCAGCTACAGGAGAGATCATTTATAAGGAAAGTGCAGATCAAGGATGTCAACAGAGGATTTAAAGCCCCCCTGTGGTGAAAATCCAGCGTTTAATGTTGTTGTGGTGTTTTTAATCTGCTTTAAGACACACCATGTGTAAGTTCATAAGTCGACAGCATTGCTGAGTATTTTCTGCTTAAAACTGCAGTGAACCAAAGACAGTCTCAAAAACACGGTTTGAAATCGCTGGTGTTTCTGACGTCACAAACGACCTTGTAACCAATCAGATCAACGTGTGATCGTCAACCAGTGGATCTCTGAGCTGAGGGAGTGAGTGGAGGCGGGGCTCATTTGCATATTCATAGAACCGCGCATACTAAATGAGGCAATGGTGTCGAGTTACATTCAAGATATTTTTAGGCATGATGATATTTTTTCAATTTAAATATGTCATTTTGGTGATCAAAGATGAGTTTTAAGGGATCAAATTATTGACTACAGGGGGACTGTAAGAGAGAAGATCTTCCTTCTCAAACCAAGTGAGCTGCCTACATAGACAGCATTTCGGATACATGCTCATGACCAAAGGATAATTCAATTCAATTCAATTCAAATTTATTTGTATAGTGCTTTTCACAATACATATTGTTTCAAAGCAGCTTTACAGAAAGTACAGAAAGTGCATTTGATTATTATATTATAATCATAATATAAAATATAATCAGACAGACAGCAAGACAGCTCACTAATGTTTAAGAACAGAATAGAAATGCACAATTAATCGAGATAAAACTGCTCATGAACTGGCTGTTGTCAACAAATCAGAAGCGCCATGAAAGTGTCATTTGTTTTATTATACGGAGGAAACAAACACTTACGACACTCAAATCTGAACAGGCAGAACAGCGCAGAAACGGTCTTTCGTGACATTTGAACTCTCCACTGTACCGGTAATAATAATAACCTCATAATGCATAATACAGCGCAGTGACTGATGGGATTGAAAGAGTTCATTCTCATGAATAATGCAGAGAAAAGCTCAGAAAAGTATGACGCAGACGCGTACTCTCCACACTCACGTTTCCACTCACAAACCTCACTTTTCATGACGTTGGTTCAACTTCGCTTTTTAAACTGGAAGAATAAAATGGTTCACAAAAAAGGAAAAGTAACCACTTTTCCCTTATTAATAAAAAACACATTATGAGTGCTATTGTTGTTTTCATTGATGTGCAACCTGTACATGTTAAGATCTCAAAAAATGTGTTTTTAGGGTTTCATGACCCTTTTTTCATGAATAAATGAATGAGGCATTTGTTCCAAAAGAAAAGCTCAATGGTGTGCGTGTGTATTATATATATATATATATATAGTGCTGCTTGAAAGTTTGTGAACCCCTTGCAGAATCTGTGAAAATGTTAATAATTCTAACAAAATAAGGGGGGTCATACAAAATGCATGTTATTCAGTCTTTTTTTTTAAATATAAATTCAGCTATTTTTTGTCTTGTGGACTACATGTAAATATTTTTATGTAAAATATGTTATTCAGGACAGTACTAAATAAAACAATAACTTGCATTTTGTATGATCCCTATTAGTTTAAATTCTGCAAGGGGTTTGCGAACTTTCAAGCAGCACTGTATATATAAATATAATGTATTTGTATAATTAATTGCAATCACAATTGTTATCAGGAGAGCTATATATTTATAATTTCCTGATAAAAATTGTGATATATCTCGCAATTTGATTCCCCCCTCCCATTGTGCAGCCCTAGAAAAGAGCTTGTTCGTACCCGTCTAAGACGAGTAATCAGGTTTTTCGTTCAACTCACCCCAGCGAGAGATTTCTGGATGTTTTCTCGTGCTCGAGCGATGTCCTGAAGAATGCTGTTGGCTCCGGTGTCCTGAGACGAGAGGGAGAAACCTCAGTGTGTGCTGGGATAGAGCAAGTGTTTCTGTAGCTTAAAGGGTTAGTTCACCCAAAAATGAAAACTCTGTCATTAATGACTCTCCCTCATGTCGCTCCAAGCCCGTCAGACCTCCGTTCATCTTCAGGACACAGTTTAAGATATTTTAGATTTAGTCCGAGAGCTTTCTGTCCCTCCATTGTAAATGTGTGTACGGTATACTGTCCTTGTCCAGAAAGGAGATAAAGTCATCATCAAAGTAGTCCATGTGACATCAGTGGGTTAGTTAGAGTGTTTTGAAGCATCGAAAATACATTTTGCTCCAAAAATAACAAAAACTATGACTTTATTCAGCATTGTATTGTCTTCCGGTTCTGTTGTGGATCCGCGTTCAGTGCCGCTGCTGACGTGTGTCTGGTGTGTGTGTGTGTGTGTGTGTGTGTGTGTGTATTCCGGTTCTGTTGTGGATCCGCGTTCAGTGCCGCTGCTGACGTGTGTCTGGTGTGTGTGTGTGTGTGTGTGTGTGTGTATTCCGGTTCTGTTGTGGATCCGCGTTCAGTGCCGCTGCTGACGTGTGTCTGGTGTGTGTGTGTGTGTGTGTGTATTCCGGTTCTGTTGTGGATCCGCGTTCAGTGCCGCCGCTGACGTAAGACGCTGCTGACGTGTGTCTGGTGTGTGTGTGTGTGTGTGTGTATTCCGGTTCTGTTGTGGATCCGCGTTCAGTGCCGCTGCTGACGTAAGACGCTGCTGACGTGTGTCTGGTGTGTGTGTGTGTGTGTGTGTGTATTCCGGTTCTGTTGTGGATCCGCGTTCAGTGCCGCCGCTGCTGTAAGACGCTGCTGACGTGTGTCTGGTGTGTGTGTGTGTGTGTGTGTGTATTCCGGTTCTGTTGTGGATCCGCGTTCAGTGCCGCCGCTGACGTAAGACGCTGCTGACGTGTGTCTGGTGTGTGTGTGTGTGTGTGTGTGTATTCCGGTTCTGTTGTGGATCCGCGTTCAGTGCCGCCGCTGCTGTAAGACGCTGCTGACGTGTGTCTGGTGTGTGTGTGTGTGTGTGTATTCTGGTTCTGTTGTGGATCCGCGTTCAGTGCCGCCGCTGACGTAAGACGCTGCTGACGTGTGTCTGGTGTGTGTGTGTGTGTGTGTGTCTTCCGGTTCTGTTGTGGATCCGCGTTCAGTGCCGCCGCTGACATAAGACGCTGCTGACGTGTGTCTGGTGTGTGTGTGTGTGTGTGTGTGTGTGTGTGTGTGTGTATTCTGGTTCTGTTGTGGATCCGCGTTCAGTGCCGCTGCTGACGTGTGTCTGGTGTGTGTGTGTGTATTCCGGTTCTGTTGTGGATCCGCGTTCAGTGCCGCCGCTGACGTAAGACGCTGCTGACGTGTGTCTGGTGTGTGTGTGTGTGTGTGTATTCTGGTTCTGTTGTGGATCCGCGTTCAGTGCCGCCGCTGACGTAAGCGCTGCTGACGTGTGTCTGGTGTGTGTGTGTGTGTATTTTGGTTCTGTTGTGGATCCGCGTTCAGTGCCGCTGCTGACGTGTGTCTGGTGTGTGTGTGTGTGTGTGTGTGTGTGTGTATTCCGGTTCTGTTGTGGATCCGCGTTCAGTGCCGCCGCTGACGTAAGACGCTGCTGACGTGTGTCTGGTGTGTGTGTGTATTCTGGTTCTGTTGTGGATCCGCGTTCAGTGCCGCTGCTGACGTGTGTCTGGTGTGTGTGTGTGTGTGTGTGTGTATTCTGGTTCTGTTGTGGATCCGCGTTCAGTGCTGCTGCTGACGTAAGACGCTGCTGACGTGTGTCTGGTTCACAGTTTGAGGGAGACGCACGCTGGAAACAAAACAATTATTTTTTTGTTTCCAGCGTGCGTCTCCCTCAGGTTCCCTCAACCTGTGAACCAGACACACGTCAGCAGCGTCTTACGTCAGCAGCAGCACTGAACGCGGATCCACAACAGAACCAGAATACACACACACACACACACACACACACACACCAGACACACGTCAGCAGCGGCACTGAACGCGGATCCACAACAGAACCAAAATACACACACACACACACCAGACACACGTCAGCAGCGCTTACGTCAGCAGCAGCACTGAACGCGGATCCACAACAGAACCAGAATACACACACACACCAGACACACCAGACACACGTCAGCAGCGTCTTACGTCAGCAGCAGCACTGAACGCGGATCCACAACAGAACCAGAATACACACACACACACACACACACCAGACACACGTCAGCAGCGTCTTACGTCAGCAGCAGCACTGAACGCGGATCCACAACAGAACTAGAATACACACACACACCAGACACACGTCAGCAGCGGCACTGAACGCGGATCTACAACAGAACCGGAAGACAAACACACACACACACACACACACACACACACCAGACACACGTCAGCAGCGTCTTACGTCAGCGGCGGCACTGAACGCGGATCCACAACAGAACCGGAAGAGAATATAATGCTAAATAAAGTCCAAGTTTTTGTTATTTTTGGACCAAAATGTATTTTCGATGCTTCAAAACATTCTCAACAAACGTCATTAATGACATAATTTTCATTTTTGGGTGAACTAACCCTTTAAACAGTGAAGCACAGTGCTAGCAACGGTAAGGTCATGGGTTCAGTTCCCTGGGAATGTGGAACGAATCTTTAGATAAAAGCATCTGCCAAATGCATAAAATTAATTAAACGTACATTTGGAATGGACTTATTGCCTACTACTTTTCAAAAATATAATGTGTAATAGTAGTATAAGCCCACGTCCTGTGCATTCTGATGCAATAGTACAAGTTGATCATGTTAATTGTGACCCTGGACCACAAAACCAGTCATACGGGTCAATTTTTTGAAATTGAGATTTATATATTATCTGAAAGTGGAATAAATAAGCTTCCCATTGATGTGTGGTTTGTTAGGATAGGACAATATTTGGCTGAGTACAACTATTTGAAAATCTGGAAACTGAGGGTGCAAAAAAATCCAAACATTGAGAAAATCGCCTTTATGTTCGCGATTGTGCTGCATCCACTCATAAAAATGTATTTTTTTATATATTCATGGTAGGAAATTTACAAAATATCTTCATGGAACATGATCTTTACTGAATATCCTAATGATTTTTGGCATAAAAGAAAAATCGATAATTTTGACCCATCTAATGTATACCCGTGCGACATCATGTGACTGGGTTTGTGATCCAGGGTCACATATATGAGACGTCTCTGGAGTTTATAACCTGTTTGTTTTGTGTAGGTCCGTTCATCTGCTCGTAAAACCGTCGTTCTGCTTCATCGTAACGCGGCTTATCGAACCAGATCCTCTCCTGCGCCAAACAGTCCGCTGCAGTCATCCTGCACAAACACACACAACCTGTAACAACCTCACTAAACACCACATGAGATGAACATTGATTGAGCAATGTTGACATGAGATGAACATTTGATTTTCTATATATTTGGCCTTGATGAAAATGAAAGGATGTTTGAGATCAACTGTGGCAAACACAGCAGGACTATATTTCAATCAGATGATATTATTTTTTACAATCAACGTAACAAGCTCATCCGCCCAAAAAAATTAACAAGAATTATGAACATAATAAGAAATGATTAAATTATAAAGCGATTTATTAAATAAATCCAAATGCAATAGTTTAGCTAGGTGTCCTGGAATAACTAAAGCTGAAATAAAACGTAATAAAAATGAAACCACAAACTTACTAAAAGAATAAAATGAAAATGGAGAATAAAAACAAACCCCAAGACTAGTATATGGACATAATACTAATAATATTAAATATTAATGCAATGCAACCATGCAAAAATGACATCAACCAGAACAAATGAAAGAAAATGAAATGAATAGAAAACTGAACTCAGACAAATGAATCTTTCAAGCCAACACAATGGACAAAACGCAACAAGAATGAATGTGTAGAGATAAAAAAAAAAAAAAAGAGGAACAAAATGCAATGAAGATGATGGACAAAACAAGTGGAAAAGGTTGTAAACATATTGCATGTAAATAAAATGGGTGAGATTGATGTTACCTGAGAGTAAAACATCGCTTTAAATGGATAGTTCACCAAAAAACTGTACATTTTATCATCATTGATTTACTGCATGTCGTTCCAAACCCGTATTACTTACTTTCCTCCATGGAAACCCGAAAGAAGTTCAAGACGTTCAAGAAACGAAAGTAATGCAGGTTTGGAGCGACATGAGGGAGTGAACTAACTCAGATGTGCGGGGAAAGTGTGTGCAATCTTTCTAGGGTATAGAATCATACTTCTTCTTCCGGCTAGAACGGTTTACAGATGTTTTGAGGGATTTCGCCGCCGCTCCTTCATAGAAACGAGTCTCCGCCTCCACATAGCGACCACGATCAAGCCACACCCCCTCGCTGTCGGGATGCAAGAAATAACACATCGCTGCTCCTTGATTGGTTCTTACATCATCAGAATCCCGGCGATCGCAAACCACAGGCTTTTTTTGTGTAGCGACGTCGTTATTCCGCCGTTTGGAGCTCGATTCATCTCTACTGGTTTTCGGTGTCGAGTTGCGGCGGTACAGGTTCTGATAGAAAGACGCCTCGGCTCTATCGAAAAGAGGTTTCTGTAGCCACGCCCCCATTGGGGGTGGAGTCAGACAAGGAAGGCCGTTGATTGGCTTTGAAGCAGGTGTGGGCGGAGTCGGGGTTTGTGATTGGTAGCCTTCGTCGCTGGACGTTTGGCTGTTGGGTTGCAGTTGGAGAGATCTTGGTTGATTGGGAAACCGGCCCACAAACTTGCTCTCGGCTTGGTCAAAGTTGGGTTTGTTGACCCACACGTCTTGAACGACATGATGACAAGCCTCTTGGCCTCGATGGCGACAGGTTTCCGGCTTTCGTGACGAATCGGTAAAGCTCGAAGGAGAAGTCGTGCCATTTTGCTCCTGCAAGAGTCGTACGTAGTAAAGGCTCTCCGCTCTCTCGTACGCGCCGCGGTCGAACCAGACCGACGAACTCTCCGATCTCAAACCCTCGAGAGCCGCGCTGGACAACCGTCCCTCGGCACCGTTCGGCTGGCGTTCGGAAGATCCCGACTGATTCAAAGAAGAATTTCGGCGGCTTCTGTTGCGCATTTTCTTGTGTCCAGAAATATAGAGGAGGAGGAGGATTGATAAATAAATGAAAGAGAGGAAAAGGAGAGTGACAGGGAACTGGAGAATTAATTACACAGCAATAGGTTAACGTTAAACATGAAGTGTGTAAATTGTGCGAATCTGTTTTTAGGCCTTGTTTACACCTGGTGTTAAGATGCGTTTTGGTCGATCGGATCACAAGTGTACGAGGAAGACACATCTCCGTTTACACCTGGCGTTTTAATCCGTTTCTTTTGTCCACTTTCAACCACCTCTGTCCTGATTTCTTCAAGAGAAGGGTCTATGTGCGGGTAAATATATGGGCTTTTTCAGATCTTTCAATCTAATGGACAAAATAAGCTCATTTAATTTACATACGACCACGACAGGAGACGACAGAAAAACATACGGAGAGCAGAAGCTTTCATTTCTGTTCGGCTGAAAGATCATGCTGAACGCTGTGTGTGTGTGTTAGACATCAGGAATGATGAGAGAACATTGTGTTTGGTACGTTCTTCATCTTCAAACCAAACTTGGGTCTTCAGCCAACAAAGTTTAAAGGACAACTCCGGCGCAAAATGAACCTTTGGTGTAATAACACATTGGTACCGAGTCGACAGTTCTCTGCGATGTGTTGTCATGATAATCGAATGTAAGGAGTTTTATCTCTAAACACTGTTTAGCTTATAACGCTAGTATATAGGGCATAGAGTAAGTAAAAATAAGAATCGCTAGTTAATACCACTAACAAGGCTCAAAATAGCCCCACACTAACACGGTAGCATAATGAGGGTTCCTACCTGCAAACCGAAGCATTGAGAACTTCCTAAGTGTACATAAGAAGATACTTTATAAAGACAGTGCACTTCGTGTATACAGGCAGGAGCCATCTTGGAAAACAGTCTCGACCAGTCGAACCACGAACGCCGTGCTAAGTGAGCTGAACTGTGACTTGGAATCTCATATGAATGTATGGGACCCCTTCTTCCCTTGTAGTTAGTCACCCATATATTTTAATAAACAGATATAATTCATGCATTTCCATGTAATTAGATTTCACAAACATAATTCCGATCGAACAGCTCACGTAGCACGGCGTTCCTGGTTCGATTGGTCGAGACTGTTTTCCAAAGATGGCTCCTGCCTGTATACGCGAAGTGGACTTTCTTTATAAAGTATCTTCTTATTAAACGGTCTGTACACTTAGGAAGTTCTCAATGCTTCGGTTTGCATGTCGGGACCCTCATTATGCTAGCGTGTTCGTGTGGGGCTATTTTGAGCCTTGTTAGTGGTATTAACTAGCGATTTCTTTTTACTTATTTGATGCCCTATATACTAGCGCTATAAGCTAAACAGTTTTAGAGATAAAACTCTTTACATTCAATTATCATGAAAACAAATCCCAGAGAACGGTCGACTCGGTACCAATGTGTTATTACACCATAGGTTCATTTTGCGCCAGAGTTGTCCTTTAAATCCTGTCTGGCTAGCGCTCTTCCCATAATGTTTTAGTCAGTAGGCGGAGAGTAGACGTCTTTTGTGGCTTGTGCGTTTTCGACTACCTCTGGAAGTGGTCGACAAGCTTAAAACGTTTCAGACCCCATTTACAACTGCATTTAAAATTGTCAATGTCCACTTGTGATCCGCATTTTAATACCTGCGTAAACAGGGCCTTAATTTGAGAGCAAATTAGCAAATATAACCTATGTTTCTTTAGGGTCATGCAACAAAAGTAGTAGTACAAATCAAATGGTTACTATTACTAGCACACACACAACAAAAAAATTTATTGAAAAAAACCAAGTGTTTGAGAAACCAGTTTGGATTGGATACATATATATATATATATATATATTTTTCTATTTGATTTGGTGCAGCAAAAATTACACACTTCAGTTTTAAAGACAGAACACACACACACACACACACACAATTATGGTTGCATTAGATTTAAACACTGAGCTTTACAATGAAGTCAAGCTGAAAATGAATAAAAAAGAAGGAAACTCAAAGAAAGGACAATAATATTTAAAATGGTCAAAACACCCACTCAAATCCATCATGGGACAAATAATATGAGCCAAATCCCACATCCAGCATGCTGATGGGAGACAGTTTGTCCAAACTCACCTTCAGCAAACAGGAAAAGCGACCAAACAAAACAGTATGTAGCTGAACTCGTTCTTCTCATCCAGACAGAGGCAAGCAATAAACCATAGTGTGCAAATAAGAAAGGTATCTCACAAGAGGAATCCTACATGCCCTTACAAAGAAGCTCTGTGGTGAAAACATGGTACTGTGATGGAATCAGATATATTATGTACAATGGTACTGAATGATTGATTACCATAGTATATGTCCAAAAATATGGTATTAGCATGATACAGTGTGAATGAGAGTATTTTTCTTGTACTACTCGCTGTTTGGATTTAAATAGGCAAATGCTTTAGAGTCATTGGGTCTCATTCATGAAACACGAGCGGAACGAATTTTTGTGTAAATCGTGTGTAAAGTGGTTCTGGCGTAAATTTTCGGATTCATTAAAATGTTCGTATTTTCCAAATGTTAGTTGGTACGAAAGAAAACTACACTTGCTCCCAGCCACGCGTAAATAGTGCGTTTAATATCCGAACGTTTTGCTCATTAATGACTAAGACTGCATTTTAATTCACCTTAATCGGGTACATATTTACACAGCATTTTGAACAAATATTATATATAGTAATTACATACGGTTTTTCTTTTTACTTCTGGGACTGTTTGATTGACAGATGAAACTCCAGTAACTGCATCTGTAATATGCTGCCACGTTTCCTTTTTTTTAGGACCTGATACGCCACTATGTAGCCTACGCTTGAAAATAAAATGTGGTGTTTTGAATGAACTTGATAATAAAACTTTGATTTCTGCATCTGAGAAATTTTTCTTTTTCATTTGCTTTTGAGAAGACATGTTGAAATCCTTCGTTTGGTGTCATAATATGATGCCCATATATAGTTGTCAGTCGGATTTAATGGGCGGGATTTATGGTAATTGAGAATGAGCGTGCACGCGCGTCCCATTTATGACTGAGTGGAATTCATTAACACACACACACATTTCACCATCACATCTGACGTTTACAAAGTATTTGTGAATCAGGAGATGAGTTTTCGGGAAGGTCTCTTTACGCGCAAATCCCTCTCATATTTACTCGTATATTTACGAATGTTTCATGAATGAGACCCAATGATTGGATAATTATGTCTATGATTATTATGTTTCTATCATGTTATATGTTTGGCAACAGTTCTTCTAACCCTAAATGATGGAGTGTATAGCTTTTCATTTCTTAAACAACCATGTAGGGAGTCATATTTCAGGATGATAATGTCAAGATTCATCAGGCTCAGATTGAGAAAGAATAGTTGGGAGGGAGAATGAAGAATCAACTTGACTCTTGCATTGTCAATAGAAGATCTCAACCAAAAATTGATGCACCTCATAACATCACAACATGGATTTCCATCAAGAGGTGCATCACTTTTTGGTCAAGATCTTGAATTGACAAAGCAAGAGTCCAGCGCTCTGTAAAGTCTCCTCCAGCACATCCCAAAGACTTTCAATGACTTTAAGGTCTAGACTCAGAGGTGAAAATGATTCCTCAAAGTCATATTAACGTGAACTATACCTTTTAGATAAATGTTAAAGTGTACCCCCTAAAAGCACAAGTGGCCCCTGCCCGGATACTGTGGTCTAGAACCGCCACTGGTCATTACTGCCTGTTTTTAATCAAGTACAGGCCCTGGATTAGCCTAGAAATCTAGACGCAAATTTTATTTTGCTGCCAGTTACATCTAGCAACTCTCCATTGGCTTGCGAGCTGGAAAAACCAAACTCTAGTCAGGCCAATCACATCGTGTATAGAGTCGGTGGGCGGGCTAAACATAATATCGGCAGAGTTGCGACGGTTCCCCGTGAATTCCCTGCTACTTGAAAAACCAAAGAAGATGGCTGCCAAACAAAGAACGGCACTGAAGTCATTCTTTAAAAAGGAAGATGTGTTCAGACTACGTCACCTTCTTCGTTGCTCTGGTTGGTTGTAGCGCTATCCTATTGCATGCAGAGGGAATTTGAAAGACAACCGTTTATCCCTTCGGATTGAGCCCTGCCAATGGTGTGTTCCCAAACCCAACATCTTGATATGGGTCTAGCTTGTCAGGCTAGCCCTGGATTCTAGTATCGAAATAATAAGTACTAGTATAATTAAAATAGATACTAGTATCCCAGCAAGCAACAGCTGTCATTTCACCGTCTAGGTGGTTAACTATAGACCCAATATAGTCCAGCTATGAGTAACCCACTTCTAGCCAAAATAACCTTGAATTTGGTTACATGTCGTTTTTGCCAAAATAACTTGCGAGATGTATGATATTCCATCATGTAAGCAAAGTAAACAGCTATTACAAGGTGTTTGGTTTAATTTCTTTGTTATCTAATTAATGACTGGTCTATTCTTGGGCTATGGTTTTTAGACATCTATTAAATTTTCACTGACAGCCCAAATTTTGCTTTGTTTTAGCCTAGACGTCTGTGCTGTTTGGACGGCTATTAGACGTCTTTTAAACGCAAAATTGCTTGCTGGGATGTTTTAAGGATTCAATGTTAAAACGGCTTGCTATAATTTTAGATTAGGAACAGTTTTATTTTATGGTGACCGTGACTGTCAAGAAATAGACTAATGTGTATCTTCTAATTAAAGCCTAATCACTCATTTCGTTTGTTCAAAAAGAAAAGGGTGATATCAACAGATCATAAAATCAATAAATCTGTAGAAATCTCTGGTTTACCAAGAGATCATCAGATTAAACATTAGATGCGTCATTATTCAAGATAATCTGTCTGGACTTCCTGCTCATGGAGGTGTCAGGCCCATGAAAACCAAAACACTAGATATTTATAAAAGATTAAACGGATTATCATTATGACAGTGACTGAAACACCAGCACGAGCTTTCTATCAGGTAACATATTGATTATTCTTACATGAATAAATAAACGGATGAATGACGTCTAACCGGTTTTTTGAACACCCCGTACATTTACAGGACAGCATCATTCAATCGTTTAAACAAAGAAACGCAATAAAAGAACATAAACACCATAATTTTTCAAACATATACTCACTTTAAACGCTTTAGTTAGTGTTGTATGAATGAATCGCTGCTGCTCGCCGCGCGCTCACGGAACAGAAGGAGCGAGCGAGACCCGAGCGAACCATTCGTGCTCACGAGCGGGGGAGATCATTACCACAAAACACCCACAAAACGGATAAACATTACACTAGTGAAGCTTAAGTGTATTTGCAATAAATAGTTAACAGTTTTTATATCTGTATACATATATACATAACACACAAAAGTGCGGTAGAAGAAGGCTTTTATTTCATGACATTTTACCACATGGTACATTCCTCACTGTTTCCCAGCGCGACTGCGTACATGACGCCATCAAATGATGGGCCCATTTCTGAGGAAATACTGTATCTGCTCCTTTAGTGGAAACAAGAGTGAAAGAACTGGGAAATTGTTGTTTTAATTCAAATTTAAACTATAATAGTATTCTTAACGACATATTTGATATAAACAAAAGTAAGTGTCGATTAATTCTGTACAATTTAATAATGATATCCACATATCCAAAATGTTACCTAGCTAGATCTGAATGTTTTATTGTTAAATTTGCACGATGTAAATAAATAAGGCTTTAAAAATGTCAGAACACACAAAACAATTCTTTAACAGATTAATTTATTCACAAAAATCTTTCATATGATTTTACACATTCTTTGAATCGTCAACATTTGTTCAAAATTAATGTATTACTTTGATGAAAGGTTTTGATCCACTTCAAAAGTTGACTACTGTGTGTGTATATATATATATATATATATATATATATATATATATATATATATAATACCTTTGTGCAGAACATGAACTGCTGTTATGAAGGACACATCTGATTTTGACACATTTTTGCATAAATAAGTCCCAATTTCGAGCTGCTTTGTTTTCTGAATCCCAGTGGTTTGTCAAGTACCTTAAATTATACTACGAACCATATTAAACATATCAATTTGTATATTGTTCCCTTAAGACTCTTCAACTTTACATAGAAAACACAAGGAATTCTCATTCTTGGATGGTTGCATTTGTAAGTCCTGTACTGTAGCTCAGCATCGATTAGCACCAGATGTCAACATTTAAAAACATTGACTCTCTCGGTGCATAAAGTCAGACATAAGTGGTTTTTAAAGTTATGTGTCCCTCCTTTAATCTGAGTTTTATACTGAAGCATCTACTTCTTCCCGAGTTCTCTGGCTCTTTCAGTGGCCGCCTCGACAGCTCCCATCGCAGCGGCTCTGAATCCTGCTTTCTCCAGCGCGTGGATCCCGTGGATCGTGGTTCCTCCGGGCGTACACACCTCGGCCTTCAGCTCCGCCGGGAGTTTCCCGGTGTCACGCAGTAACACTCCAGCGCCCTGCAACACGACACACACTTCAGAGTTCAGTGCGTTCTGGAAGTCTGCATGTATCCACCTTATTCCCATGACGCTTTGCGCGAATTATGGGTGTAACTTCCGTTAAGCTGTGCACAATCAGCGAAAGGCTCGCTCTATGAACGCAAAACGCTAAAAAAGTGTCACAATGAGATGACATTAATCGACTCAACCTTCAACCATCGAACATTAAAATAAAATTTAAAAGTTTAAAAGAATCAACAAGCTACTTTCAACAGACCAAATAACCCCATAAGTGCGAGTCTTTGGTTAAATATCACTGTAGTAGTCTAATATATATCTGTATTGTGTAACAAGCCTTAATCAAAAATGTTCATTAACTTCAGCATTACGTGACACTTTATCAAAGTGATTTCCGCCATTTTGACAGATTATAAATTGCATTTACCTGTGAAAACAAACCTGGAAAGAGACGTGAGGATTTGAGGAGAATAACGAGAGATTCTTCCTGCATTCCAGTGAATTATTAATGGAATATCGTAAATTAAATTCGGGAGAACAGACTATAAATGTGCCGTATATGTTGTCCTTTTTCATACTTTTACAGCGGATTGCAAAGGGAAAAAAGAAAATCATCATGAGGAAAAGATACAGCGACTGAAAGAGCTCTTGCCGTAGATATTCTTGATATAACATGTCACGTTCAAATACCAAGTATAACGTTACTCTCATGATGTCTGAAAATAAATCATGAACCTGACGGCTCATCCAGTGACGGATCAGCTTTATTTGTAGGGCAACCTTATGATTTGAAATGATTCGTTTCAGCCTTTTTGAATGGAAGTTCCCCAAACCGGAAGTGCCGCCCATAATTCAAAACGCAGTAAAGTCGTCAGAAATAAGGTGGATAGTTTATGTCTTCCTTTATGATACTGTATTTTATAGGAACCTTAAAAATAGCATAAAAGGCACATTTTAAATCAAGATTACATTTACATGAGATGCACAAAGACATTAATGTCATGTTTTCTGAAAAAGGATATCAAAATTAAGTTAGTTTAAGCTTAAAACTCACTGAATTTCTTATACATATTCTTCAGGAAACAAGATTAATATCTTAAGTCATTTTGGATCTCTAGAAAATGTATCCTGATTTAAGAATATTTAGATATTTGTACTGGAAAACGAGACAAAGATAGTAAGGAAATCACTACGCTATTGTCTTTTTACATCATAATTGATGTAGTTTGCATCATTGATTCTACTATTTTCCTGCTTATTATTACTGTGAAGCTGCTTTGAAAATCTGTATTATATAAAGCGCTTTAAAAATAAAGCGACTTTTCTAAAAAGGAATAAAGGCTAGTTCCTTCATGCAATTCCAGTCTAGCTTGCCTTTAATCTAAACCTGGCATTGTATATTATGAATATTGGTTGGCTCAGTCACGAATTGTTCACTTTGGATAAAAGCTTCTGCTAAATGCATGTAAAATGTCAATAGCAACAATCACACAAATCTGGGTTTTACACTGTAGACGCATGGTATAAATGTGATTGCAAAAAAATAGCAAACGTTATATAATACATCTCATTATGAAATATTTCCCACCAGTATTGTCTGTGCGGCGATCCGTCGAGCCAAAGCGCTCGGCATCCCCATCTTGACGGCACCCTCGGCCAGCGCCTCCGCAAACACGTACACCTGTGAGACGGAGCAAAGGTGAAGATTCATATTCATCTCAGAATATTCATATTCATATTCACAGACCGTCTGGTTTATATCAGAATAATCTGCAAGCTGGACTAGACGTTAATGAGACCGACTCCAAATCAGGTTTTTAAAAATCTTTTAGATGCCATGGGAATGAGAACGTTTATAAGACAGATATATTTTCATGCATAAAGAAGACCCAATTTATAGAGTGAAAAATGTATTATTGTATGTATGTATTATGTAATATTTTATATTTCTATTATGTTACATTTTTTTTCTGCTCACTATAGTGCTGCATTACATTTCTTTCTTTAATTTAATTTATTTCAATCATTTTTTTATTCAGTTTAATCTTAGTTTTATTTATTAATTAGTGTTTTAATAGAACTACACTATAATTGGACCATGTATAAATGACCCAATTAATAATGTTAAAAAAATGTTTTTTTTTTATAAAGATGTGTAAAATATTTAATTTCAATTGTTACATTATAAAAACATTTTTACCTAATAGTACTGTACCGTTTAAATGTAATTATTTATTTAAAAAATATCTTTACTTTGATTAATTTGATTTAATAATTATTTACATGTATGCATTTATTTGTTTGTTTAAATGATTTATTTAGTTTAATGTTATTTTTAATTATTTAGTTAGTTAGTTGAATGCTATTTTATTTATCTATTTTACAGTTTTACTCTAAATTCTCTATCAAACCCAATTTATATTGTGACAATTTGATATTATAAATATACGGAAAATATTATTTGGAAAATTATTCATTTCTATTATGTTTCATAATTAAAAAAAATTCTACCCAGAATAGTACTGTAGAGTTAGATTATTTATTAATTTATTTAAATGTATTTATTTATTTATTTTATCAGTTGATTTATTAATTATTTATTTTACAGTTTCACTCTAAATTCCCTAGCAAACCCAATTTATATTATGTTGGAAAATTAATGTTATAAATGTGTAAATATTATTTGGAAAATATGTAATACTTAATGTTTATTTTGTTCCTACTTACTATAGTACTGTTAGATTTTATGTTAATTAATTTATATTTAATGATTTATTTTAATTATAATAATAATAATAATTATTATTATTATAATTTTTTTCCCATTTTTTTTTTCAGTATTACTGAAAGCCCCTGCATACTTCAAGCAATGTGTGTGTAATTTACAGAAAAATCTGATTCATTCATAGGTAAGAAGCTGCTGCCACTAACAAACGCGACGCCGCTGCCACTCAAGCCCGTGTGGGCGTCAATCCAGGCCTCAGGCCCCGCCTCCACCAGTCCACACGGGCTGAGGAGTGTCTTCAGGAGCGTCTCCTCCTCTTCTCCAGCGCACGAGCCCGAGGCGAGGAGAAGCGCCCCTTCCAGGAGCACGCAGGGAAGATTGGGCATTACACGAATCACACGTGTCCCCGTCGGCAACATCTAGAGACACAGACACCAATGATATCTGATGTTCTCAGAGGTTAGAAAAAGCAATAGTTCTGCCATCATTTTGGTCACTAAGATTTAGATTTGGGTGATGATAAACTATGTAAATCTCAAGGGGCAACCTTCCAGTCTCTCTCGTGAATCCAACACTGAAGTGACTTAACCCTCTGGGGACCAGAGTGTTTTTGGGGCCCTTGGGATGTTTTGACATGCACTGACATTTGTGCTTTAAGTGAGCAACATGTGTGTACATGTTTGTATTTTTAAGAGAATAATGTTTATGCATGGTTATTGAAAAAAAATAAAAATGAAAGTTGCTGAAATAAGGCCACAAAACACATATTGATTATTTATTCACAATACTTTTGAAAATTGTATCACATAGTCTAGAATATTTGCTCCAAAACTATGTGAGAATCATCCTGACTACTCATTCAGACAAGTCAATAAAGTATTTTACATTTTTAATGACGTTTTGTTTGAGAAAGCTTTATGCAGGAGGCGTGATCTCTCATTAATATGTATGGCATTCCACACCTGAGAAAGACAAAGACCCTCCCCATAATGGCCCTATTAGGTGCTATCAGGCCATATCATTACAGGAGCCTTGCACAAAGAATGAGGAGATTTAAAAAAGAATGGCTTTTAGATTGTTTGGATTTATATAAGGAAAATACAGGGTGCATACGTCTGGACACTTCTATCACACACCCTTCACCATATAGACATGGTTTTATTTCAGTTCAAAGTTAGAGTTGGAAACATCATGAAAAGAAAATTGTCTTTCCATAAATGTCTTAGTTTGATCATACATATTTCAAAGTTGAGGATTCATTATTTTGATATAGCTTGAACAAACACTATAACATCTTAGTTGATTAGTTTATTGACAAAACATACTATATATTTAACGTATGAGCAGAAACTCCTAACAAAAGCGTATTTGATGTCTATTTTAGAGTAAAAACTTTATCCAAAACTAGTCAACGAAATGTTGTCTTTTATTTAGTCTGTAACAGTGCATATCTGTGCATTCATTCATTCATTCATTCATTCATTCATTCATTCACACACACACAAACATGATTCACATTTAAACAGTATGCTATTTTTCCGTTTACAGACACTAACGTTATTCTATATCGCGATTAGATCAAAGCACTTGCATAAAACACTTACTTCTCAGCTGAATCTGTTGCTCATCCTCGAAGTGAAAATAAACCCAGTGGTAAATGTCCCAGGATTGTTCCTCATATAGCCGCGCAAGACGACAGTAGATTAATCTGACTAAAAAATAATGTGTGTTTTCAGAGTTTATGGGCGTTAACGCGTCTCAATGTGTTGCTTCACATATTTGCGTTTGAATAGCGCGTGCTCTCCGTGGGCGTGTCACATTACCAGAGATAATCAGCTGAGAGAACGATAATGAGACGGGCTGACACGTCTCTCTTTTTATATAGATGACATAAACGGAGAATATTAATTTTAGTTTTGAATCGGATCATTTAAAAGTACAAACTCAAATGATTTTAAAGATATATTGCTTATGGCTGGGTGAATAGTATTAGCTGAGTTGTGTTGAAGATTAGAGACGTGCTCCAGAAAAAAAGTTCATGGTGACCGAGAGGCAGAACGCACACCCTGTTTATTTTCTTTATTTTACAAAAGCACAATATTTTATTTCGATTGTATGTGGGCACATAAAAAAGTAGACATTTACCAGATTATTTTCTCATATTTCTTAGCTCTATATGAACAGAAATGATGGTAGTACTTTAAGTCTATTTTTCTGCTATGTGAGAAAAAACGAGCAAAACTCGCCGGCGCGTTTCTGGTCCCCAGAGGGTTAAACTGCAGTTCATCCTCTGGCCACTAGAGGCCGGCTGCAAAACAGAGTCAATCCCATAGACCTCCATGTTAAAATGCCCAACTTTACAGCAGAATAAAACATGTTTACAGCCTGGTGCAAAAAGTGGTTTTGGTCTATATAGCTAATTTTGTCCTTCATGTTAACTATGAGGGGGGTGTTTTTTTTATAACTCATCCGTTTAAATTATATTAAGCCTTAAAGTTCTGCATAATTAAGGGCGTGGCCACTTGAGTGGCAGGTGAATTGCCGCTGATGTCACTACTAGCGTTTGTCACGTCACCTCAGCTAATCCGCCTCTTTGCCCATTTTCAATTATCCGGGAGTGACGCGCGGCCAAGATGGCGACGGCCGGCTCCGCCCACTTTGGGCTTCAAAAATGCTCTTCAGAAACACTATGGGTGACGTCACGGACACTACCTCCATATATTTTTACAGTCTATGGTCAATCCTCACCTCCTCAAGTGTTTCTAGAGTGACTCCGGCTGCCATGGAAACGATGATGTGTTCCTGAGTGACATTCCGGGAGATTCCATTTAGAACCTTTGGAACGAGGTGAGGTTTGACGGCCAGAAAGACCAACCGAGAGCGTTCGACAACCTCGTCATTCGAGTGAGTGACGGAAACGCCTCTCTCCTGTGAGAACATTGACACAAACCTGATCAAATAATTATCTTAGTTCAAGGTTGAAATATGACTTTATTGACTTTTTTTAAGGAACTGCATAATTAAAATGTTAATGATTTCACAGGTCTTACCTGAAAGCGAGGAAGGTTGTTAATGGATGGAGCGCTAATAATTATATTAGTGGGTGGGACCTTCCCTACAGCACAGAAAACAGGAGAACATGACAACAAAATCACAGAAATACCACAATAAAACGTTAACATCTCATTGCTTGAATTTGCTTTGTTGTTGGTTTTACATTCACTAAAATATATAAAAGTATCTAAATTATTTCTTTATTGTTTTGTTAATTTATTTTGCTATGCTGTTCATGCCATGTCATAATTTGTGTAATTTCGAGATGAAAACAGCAGGTGACCTGCAGCGGTCACGTGGTCTCCAAAGATTCCCAGAGCTCTACATTAAGGACTGAGCACTTTTTACAAGTTGAAATCGACATGGCGTGAACACACCTTTAATTTAATGTTATACAAAAACATTTTTATTTTGTTCACCCCACGAACCCTTATTGACCCTTTTCACATTTTCGAGTCGTAACGTTAGTTGGGTAACGTTAAACTATAGAAGTGAATGAGAGACTACATTAAATGTATTTTTTTTTGTGTTCCCTTTTGCTCAAATAAACTCAAATTGCATAGCAAACGCAATAGTATTTTCACAACTTTAAAAAGAGTGGGAAAAAATAGAGAGATTGATAACGGCAGTGAGTCAGAAAAAGACGTCGATAACAGTCCCCCTCACAGCAGCGTTAACTGTTTTTTTTATTAAATTTTTTATTCAAATGTAATATAATACAAAGTATAGTGTTATATACATACATAAAAAAAAAATTAAAAAAAAAAAAAATATATATATATATATATAAACCGTTAAAACACGTCCCCAGTCTGTGAAATTTCGAAATGACAACAAGTGACGTTCTCTGACTGGGCTATCAGGGTTAGGGTCATATAGTTAGGGTTAGGTGTTGATAAAATCTATGTTTTGCTTTGTAAAAATATGTTTGTGCACTT
This sequence comes from Rhinichthys osculus, assembly GCA_029959095.1. NCBI lineage: Eukaryota > Metazoa > Chordata > Actinopteri > Cypriniformes > Leuciscidae > Rhinichthys > Rhinichthys osculus. The sequence continues at coordinate 3,042,622 of JARWKJ010000012.1, forward strand.
GACAGGATCTTAAACTGCACCTGACGCGATGATGCCCTGCGCGATTCCAAACGCCATGTTTCCCGCTCCGATGAACCCGATCTTCAGCTGACACACATCCTGAACTCAAAACAAACACATTTCTCCACATGAATTAAGGTGTTATGTGCTGCTGTTGCCATATGTTCACCAGACAACATTCAGTCATGAGGTAAACAACTACTCACAGGCTGAATCCCAGGCGAATCACTGCTTTTGCCTGAACTATCGGAAAGATTCATTGTTCATTAAATTCAGCTTTAGCAGCTCCGTGTGAATCAGATCTGTGTTAGTTTAAATGGTAAACTCGTGTCATATGGAGAACATTTTCTTCTTTACTCACATGTAAGAATCAACAGTAGATACACTGACACCTGCTGGACTGGATCAATGGATTTATAAACACATCACGCACACATCAGTCCACCTATGGTACATACATAGACTGTAAAAAATGCATACAATACTATATTATTCACTGCAGTTACGAAAAAACTTTAGATCTAAGGGCTAAAATTAGTTTTTATTTAACTCACTACAGAACTAGCCTAGCCCTAGATCATCAATCCCAGTCTTCTATTTCTGTCATTGTAGTTTGATGATCACTTTGCTATTATTCTAAAATGTAGGAAAAAATATTCATTAAAAGAATAATTAAATAATAATATGTTTGGGGAAACTCAGTGATTCAATCGTACATGGTAAGGTTGGCATACATGACTTCATATATAATTTATCAATAAAGACCATAAAGACACTGATGTAGTGCCACCTGCTGGACTGAACTGGATTTTACACAGCCACACTAGTTAAAATTAAAATGACTACCACAAAAGTTATCCATGGTGTGTGTATATATATATATATATATATATATATATATATATATATATATATATATATATATATATATATATATATATATATATAATATTAATGCTTAGAATTCATCCTGGAGCATCTGGACATGTAAACTAAAACCATCTATAAAAAGTTTACAATTATTTTTTTTAATACACTATAGATCTTAAAATATATTTCTCATTGTGGTTCTATATATAATTCTAGGGTTCTTGACTAAAATTTAAAGAATGCTTTATGCCAAAAAGGTTCTAAATAAGGAAAATCTTTTAAATGATTGCATAATATTTTTTCATGTTTAATAGGTTATTTCAATTTTTTTCTAGTAATAAAGTATGTTTACAACCTGTTTGATAAATACAATTTAATTCAAATTAAAAAATTAATTAAAATAAGATCCATAACTGAATCCATAAAAAGATCCCATGATGGAACCCTGAAAAGGTACTGTAGACATGAGGGCCATTCCACCGATTGGGTGCCATTTGCTTGTTGTAACTTCAAAATTAAACTTCAAATTTTTCCCCCCACAATGAATCTAATAACATATTTATAAGCCATTTAAAAAGCACATTTAAAAGCATGTCAATTAATTCCTTTGTTTTCCCCTTAAGAAAGTGTTTATATTAAAGAAATGGTTGGTTACATGTTCAAATTATAGATATTTGTGACAAAAAAAAACACTATATATGAAGTCAAGGTGTATTTCATATAAAAAAAAATTAAACTGGGTCACTGGGTAACGGGAATGAACACTGAGTAACAGGAATGAACACTGGGTAACGGGAATGAACACTGGGTAATGGGAATGAACACTGGGTAACAGGAATAAATAATTGATTACAGGAATGAACACTGGGTAACAGGAATTAACACTGGTTAACAGGAATTAACATTGGGTAACGGGAATGAACACTGGGTAACGGGAATGAACACTGGGTAACAGGAATGAACACTGGGTAACGGGAATGAACACTTGGTAACACACTGGGTAACAGGAATGAACACTTGGTAACACACTGGGTAACAGGAATGAACACTGGGTAACGGGAATGAACACTTGGTAACACACTGGGTAACAGGAATGAACACTGGGTAACGGGAATGAACATTGGGTAACAGGAATGAACACTGTGTAACAGGAATGAACACTGTGTAACAGGAATGAACACTGGGTAACAGGAATGAACACTGGGTAACGGGAATGAACACTGTGTAACAGGAATGAACACTGTGTAACAGGAATGAACACTGGGTAACAGGAATGAACACTGTGTAACAGGAATGAACACTGTGTAACAGGAATGAACACTGGGTAACAGGAATGAACACTGGGTAACAGGAATTAACACTGGGTAACAGGAATGAACACTGTGTAACAGGAATGAACACTGGGTAACAGGAATAAACACTGGGTAACAGGAATTAACACCGGGTAACGGGAATGAACACGGTGTAACAGGAATGAACACTGGGTAACAGGAATGAACACTGTGTAACAGGAATGAACACTGGGTAACAGGAATAAACACTGGGTAACAGGAATGAACACTGTGTAACAGGAATGAACACTGTGTAACAGGAATGAACACTGTAACAGGAATGAACACTGTAACAGGAATGAACACTGTAACAGGAATGAACACTGTGTAACAGGAATGAACACTGTGTAACAGGAATGAACACTGGGTAACGGGAATTAACACTGGGTAACAGGAATGAACACGGTGTAACAGGAATGAACACTGGGTAACAGGAATGAACACTGGGTAACGGGAATTAACACTGGGTAACAGGAATGAACACCGGGTAACGGGAATTAACACTGGGTAACAGGAATGAACACGGTGTAACAGGAATGAACACTGGGTAACAGGAATGAACACTGTGTAACAGGAATGAACACTGGGTAACAGGAATGAACACTGGGTAACGGGAATGAACACTGTGTAACAGGAATGAACACTGTAACAGGAATGAACACTGTGTAACAGGAATGAACACCGGGTAACGGGAATTAACACTGGGTAACAGGAATGAACACGGTGTAACAGGAATGAACACTGGGTAACAGGAATGAACACTGTGTAACAGGAATGAACACGGTGTAACAGGAATGAACACTGGGACGCCTGTGAAGAGACGACCCGACGCCTGTGAAGAGACGACCCGACGCCTGTGAAGAGACGACCCGACGCCTGTGAAGAGACGACTCGACGCCTGTGAAGAGACGACCCGACGCCTGTGAAGAGACGACTCGACGCCTGTGAAGAGACGACTCGACGCCTGTGAAGAGACGACCCGACGCCTGTGAAGAGACGACTCGACGCCTGTGAAGAGACGACCCGACGCCTGCGAAGAGACGACTCGACGCCTGTGAAGAGACGACCCGACGCCTGTGAAGAGACGACTCGACGCCTGTGATGAGACGACCTGAAGCCTGTGAAGAGACGACCCGACGCCTGTGAAGAGACGACCCGACGCCTGTGAAGAGACGACTCGACGCCTGTGAAGAGACGACTCGACGCCTGTGAAGAGACGACTCGACGCCTGTGAAGAGACGACCCGACGCCTGCGATGAGACGACTCGACGCCTGTGAAGAGACGACCCGACGCCTGTGAAGAGACGACTCGACGCCTGTGAAGAGACGACTAGACGCCTGTGAAGAGACGACTCGACGCCTGTGAAGAGACGACTCGACGCCTGTGAAGAGACGACTCGACGCCTGTGAAGAGACGACCCGACGCCTGTGAAGAGACGACCCGACGCCTGTGAAGAGACGACTCGACGCCTGTGAAGAGACGACTAGACGCCTGTGAAGAGACGACTCGACGCCTGTGAAGAGACGAACCGACGCCTGTGAAGAGACGACTCGACGCCTGTGAAGAGACGACTCGACGCCTGCGAAGAGACGACTCGACGCCTGTGAAGAGACGACCCGACGCCTGTGAAGAGACGACTCGACGCCTGTGATGAGACGACCCGAAGCCTGTGAAGAGACGACTCTACACCTGTGAAGAGACGACCCGACGCCTGTGAAGAGACGACTCGACGCCTGTGAAGAGACGACCCGACGCCTGTGAAGAGACGACTCGACGCCTGTGAAGAGACGACGAGACTCCTTTGAAGAGACGACCCGACGCCTGTGAAGAGACGACTCGACGCCTGTGAAGAGACGACTCGACGCCTGTGAAGAGACGACTCGACGCCTGCGATGAGACGACTCGACGCCTGCGAAGAGACGACTCGACCCCTGCGATGAGACGACTCGACGCCTGTGAAGAGACGACTCGACGCCTGTGAAGAGACGACTCGACGCCTGTGAAGAGACGACTAGACGCCTGTGAAGAGACGACTCGACGCCTGCGATGAGACGACTCGACGCCTGTGAAGAGACGACTCGACGCCTGTGAAGAGACGACTCGACCCCTGCGATGAGACGACTCGACGCCTGCGAAGAGACGACTCGACGCCTGCGAAGAGACGACTCGACGCCTGCGATGAGACGACTCGACGCCTGTGAAGAGACGACCCGACGCCTGTGAAGAGACGACTCGACGCCTGTGAAGAGACGACTCGACGCCTGTGAAGAGACGACTCGACGCCTGTGAAGAGACGACCCGACGCCTGTGAAGAGACGACTCGACGCCTGTGAAGAGACGACTCGACGCCTGTGAAGAGACGACTCGACGCCTGTGAAGAGACGACTCGACGCCTGTGAAGAGACGACCCGACACCTGCGATGAGACGACTCGACGCCTGTGAAGAGACGACTAGACGCCTGTGAAGAGACGACTCTACACCTGTGAAGAGACGACTCAACACCTGTGAAGAGACGACTCAACACCTGTGAAGAGACGACCAGACGCCTGTGAAGAGACGACCCGACGCCTGTGAAGAGACGACTCCACGCCTGTGAAGAGACGACTAGACGCCTGTGAAGAGACGACCCGACGCCTGTGAAGAGACGACTCGACGCCTGTGAAGAGACGACTCGACGCCTGTGAAGAGACGACTCGACGCCTGTGAAGAGACGACCCGACGCCTGTGAAGAGACGACTCGACGCCTGTGAAGAGACGACTCGACGCCTGTGAAGAGACGACTCGACGCCTGTGAAGAGACGACCCGACGCCTGTGAAGAGACGACTCGACGCCTGTGAAGAGACGACTCGACGCCTGTGAAGAGACGACCCGACGCCTGTGAAGAGACGACCCGACGCCTGTGAAGAGACGACTCGACGCCTGTGAAGAGACGACTCGACGCCTGTGAAGAGACGACTCGACGCCTGTGAAGAGACGACTCGACGCCTGTGAAGAGACGACCCGACTCCTGCGATGAGACGACTCGACGCCTGTGAAGAGACGACTAGACGCCTGTGAAGAGACGACTCTACACCTGTGAAGAGACGACTCAACACCTGTGAAGAGACGACTAGACGCCTGTGAAGAGACGACTCTACACCTGTGAAGAGACGACCCGACGCCTGTGAAGAGACGACTAGACGCCTGTGAAGAGACGACCCGACGCCTGTGAAGAGACGACTCTACGCCTGTGAAGAGACGACTCGACGCCTGTGAAGAGACGACCCGACGCCTGTGAAGAGACGACTCTACGCCTGTGAAGAGACGACTCTACGCCTGTGAAGAGACGAACCGACGCCTGTGAAGAGACGACTCGACGCCTGTGAAGAGACGACTCGACGCCTGTGAAGAGACGACTCTACACCTGTGAAGAGACGAACCGACGCCTGTGAAGAGACGACCCGACGCCTGTGAAGAGACGACTCGACGCCTGTGAAGAGACGACTCTACGCCTGTGAAGAGACGACTCTACGCCTGTGAAGAGACGACTCTACACCTGTGAAGAGACGAACCGACGCCTGTGAAGAGACGACCCGACGCCTGTGAAGAGACGACTCTACGCCTGTGAAGAGACGACTCTACACCTGTGAAGAGACGAACCGACGCCTGTGAAGAGACGACTAGACGCCTGTGAAGAGACGACCCGACGCCTGTGAAGAGACGACTCTACGCCTGTGAAGAGACGACTAGACGCCTGTGAAGAGACGACTCTACGCCTGTGAAGAGACGACCCGACGCCTGTGAAGAGACGACTCTACGCCTGTGAAGAGACGACCCGACGCCTGTGAAGAGACGACTCGACGCCTGTGAAGAGACGACTCGACGCCTGTGAAGAGACGACCCGACGCCTGTGAAGAGACGACCCGACGCCTGTGAAGAGACGACTCAACGCCGGCGATATGTTATGCCCTAAATTAATACATGATGATTAACTAACTGTATTTTTCTATGTACATTTCTGAAATGCACTTTCTGTAAAGCTGCTTTGAAACAATATGTATTGTGAAAAGCGCTATACAAATAAATTTGAATTGAATTGAAAATTGAATAATTGACATATTTGCTTAAATTTAAAATCAAGCCAGAAGCTGTGGAAAATTCTTCAATAATTCTTAAGGCAATAGGCACCTGACTGGCATTCTTAAGAAAAATTGTCGTATCATCAGCTAGTTGGCTGATGAGTATATCTTTACATGCTATGCTAATACCTTTCACGATGCTATTAGAAATATGAGAGGCAAGAATTTGCATGCAAAGTAAAAACAAATAAGGGCTGATTGGGCATCCTTGTCGGATCCCGCGTTTAAGATTAAATCTTGACGTTGTGCCATTTTTCATTCTAACGGAGCTATTAGCATTTGAATACAGGGCCAAGACAGCATTACAGAACATCACCAAAGCCAAATTTTCTAAGAGAGAGAAATATGAATTCATGCTCAATAGAATCAAAAGCTTTGTAGAAGTCTAAGAGGAGGATAAATGAGTCATCCTGTATCAGATCTGAGTAATCCAAAATGTCAAAAACAAGTCTGAGATTATTAGAGATATGCCTATTCTTCATAAAACCAGATTGAGTTTCGCCTATAATATCATCTAATACATATTTTATTCTTCTGGCCAACACTAAAGCCATGATTTTATAGTCATTGTTTAAAAGACATATTGGTCTCCAATTGTCAATAAAAAGCGGATCCTTATTAGGCTTTGGGATTAGAGTGATGAGGCCTTGCGTGAGACTCGTTGGAAGAGTACTCCTTTCAATACTTTCGACAAATACTTGTAACATAAAAGGTGCCAGTAGATCAGAAAATGACTTATAGAATTCTGATACCAGTCCATCGTTGCCAGGTGATTTATTATTTTTAAGAAGAGCAATAGCTCCAATAACCTCTTCTTTTGTAAGTGGACTGTCACAATAAACCCTATCATTGTGTTCTATCATTTTTACATTATTAATAGAGTTGATAAATTTAGTCGCTGTATCTGCATTGTACTTAGACTCATATAGCTGTGAATAAAACATAACAAAATTGGGAGATGCTTTGGGCATCATCAGTGACAGTGCCATTTATATTCAACTGATGAATAGTATTTGTCTTGGATCTGTGCTTTTCTAAGCGGAAGAAATAAGCGGAGTTTTGTTCACCTTCCTCTATCCATTTTTTTCTCGACCTAACAAAAGCTCCTTCAGCTTTTCCACGATATAAATCATTGAGTTGACATTGAAGTTCTCTCAGATGTAATTTATCCTCCTCTGATACTCCATCTGGTGGTAGTTGATATATTGAAGAGATTTGAACAATTAGTTTTTCTTCTGCTGCTGCCTTAAGTTTAGCCATTTTAGCTCCATATTGCCTTAAAAATTTGCCTGCTTCAAATTTAAAAAGTTCCCAATTAGCAGAATACAGGTTATTTTCCCTAGCCTTATCCCAATACAGCTTTATTAACCGCTTAATTTCTAATTTTACAGCGCTATGTCCTAAGAGCGAGCTGTTCAATTTCCAATATGAGGATCTATTGTTATTATGAGCAGAGAGTTGGAGCTTAATATAGATTGCCTGATGATCAGTAAGTGGTGTTGTAAGGATATTGACAGTTACACTGTCTTTCGGTATATTATTAGAAATTAAGTATTCGAGATTTCCTTGAACCTGAACTGTTACTCCAAGTATAAGATATATTATTAGGAAACTTTTCTCGCCAAATATCAACTACATTAAATTTTTCCATAAAAGTTTTCATTTTTAAATTATCTCTGGAATTAGGGACTTGGGGCCACCTGTCAATTGAATTATTTAAAGTAATATTAAAATCACCTCCAATTAAGATAAATGAGCTAGGGTATTTGGAGAGCCAGAAAGTTAACCTTACATCTATAGAATCAATTAATTTATCATTTTCAGGCTTGGTATTGTAACCATAAATATTAATAATAATAAAGATAGAGTGGTTATGATCAATTAGTAGACAAATATAGTGGCCTAAAGAATCACAATCTGAATGTAGAATAGTACCATTAAAAGAACCTTTCAAAGTTGTGACCCCAGCTGACCTATCTGACCCATGCGAATACCATGCATCATTACCCCACTGGGACTTCCAAAAGTTTACATCAGCAGCTACTGAATGGCTTTCTTGAAAGAAAGAAAAATCAGATTTAAAGTTTTTTGCATACAAAAATAAGGCTTTACGTTTACAAATTTGTCTCAACCCCCTGGCATTAAGTGAAACAATAGAAAGTGACATAACAACGTATAACAAATATAAACTAATTTGTTTTATGTGTAAGGCAAGGAAAGTATTTAAATGATCTACCTCAGAAAGGGATCGAGCTGTGACGCATGAACTAACAATTTGGCAAATACAATATAAACAAAACTTAGATTATCAGCTTAGCTACAGAATAGTGCTAGATATGAAGCAATGTTCCTCTGCAAACTTCCAGTGGTTGTCTTTGAGAAATTGTGACATCTTTGCAGCTTTCCATAGGCTCTCTCTGGTCACCCTTGAGATGAATTGAATGAGAATCGGTCTGGGCTTGCTGCTGTTAGGGAGCTTGGCACCGATGCGATGCACAGTGTCAACAGTATCACGGATGCGGTTTTTGCATTCAGGTAAAATGGCTTGGCAGATGGCTTGTGTGTCCATGCGACTCCCCTCTTTAGTCATCCTGTTTTCTAGAGTGCCCACTCGTTTTTTCACATCTTTTATTTCCTCACACGCGAAGTCCACAGTTTTTTTAACACCCTCTAGCTGCAACGCCAGCTCATCCATTCTTTCATTTATTAGTTTCGACAGGGAAGCGACGACATCTATGTCTTCTACCTTGGAAGAAAGCATCGTTTTCTTTTGGAGCTGGAGATTGTCTGGGTGACAGGGACAGAGGAGGAAATTCTTCCATAAGATCCTCCATTACTGGCAAAGTCACCGAGCCAGTCGTGTAGTCATGAATGTTATCAATTAGAGGGTTTCTTCCTGAGGCGGCGCGGCTAGCATCACCTGTTGGCATTGTCAACTTTGCTTTTGGGTTTTTCAGCGGTCTTTTATTGTCGCGGGTCGACATCTCAAAGGTTAAATCCTCTTCACAAAGTTCCTTTAGCGTTAAGCACTATAAATTATTATAAGGTCCAAACAGAAAGGTTGTTTTTAACCGTATTCAAAATTTTCGATTGCACAGCTCGACAGTAAGCGTCTACCTACTCGGCCATCTTGGTCCGCCCCATCTCCTGTGAAGAGACGTATCATTTTTACATTATTAATAGAGTTGATAAATTTAGTCGCTGTATCTGCATTGTACTTAGACTCATATAGCAGTGAATAAAACATAACAAAATTGGGAGATGCTTTGGGCATCATCAGTGACAGTGCCATTTATATTCAACTGATGAATAGTATTTGTCTTGGATCTGTGCTTTTCTAAGCGGAAGAAATAAGCGGAGTTTTGTTCACCTTCCTCTATCCATTTTTTTCTCGACCTAACAAAAGCTCCTTCAGCTTTTCCACGATATAAATCATTGAGTTGACATTGAAGTTCTCTCAGATGTAATTTATCCTCCTCTGATACTCCATCTGGTGGTAGTTGATATATTGAAGAGATTTGAACAATTAGTTTTTCTTCTGCTGCTGCCTTAAGTTTAGCCATTTTAGCTCCATATTGCCTTAAAAATTTGCCTGCTTCAAATTTAAAAAGTTCCCAATTAGCAGAATACAGGTTATTTTCCCTAGCCTTATCCCAATACAGCTTTATTAACCGCTTAATTTCTAATTTTACAGCGCTATGTCCTAAGAGCGAGCTGTTCAATTTCCAATATGAGGATCTATTGTTATTATGAGCAGAGAGTTGGAGCTTATAGATTGCCTGATGATCAGTAAGTGGTGTTGTAAGGATATTGACAGTTACACTGTCTTTCGGTATATTATTAGAAATTAAGTATTCGAGATTTCCTTGAACCTGAACTGTTACTCCAAGTATAAGATATATTATTAGGAAACTTTTCTCGCCAAATATCAACTACATTAAATTTTTCCATAAAAGTTTTCATTTTTAAATTATCTCTGGAATTAGGGACTTGGGGCCACCTGTCAATTGAATTATTTAAAGTAATATTAAAATCACCTCCAATTAAGATAAATGAGCTAGGGTATTTGGAGAGCCAGAAAGTTAACCTTACATCTATAGAATCAATTAATTTATCATTTTCAGGCTTGGTATTGTAATCATAAATATTAATAATAATAAAGATAGAGTGGTTATGATCAATTAGTAGACAAATATAGTGGCCTAAAGAATCACAATCTGAATGTAGAATAGTACCATTAAAAGAACCTTTCAAAGTTGTGACCCCAGCTGACCTATCTGACCCATGCGAATACCATGCATCATTACCCCACTGGGACTTCCAAAAGTTTACATCAGCAGCTACTGAATGGCTTTCTTGAAAGAAAGAAAAATCAGATTTAAAGTTTTTTGCATACAAAAATAAGGCTTTACGTTTACAAATTTGTCTCAACCCCCTGGCATTAAGTGAAACAATAGAAAGTGACATAACAACGTATAACAAATATAAACTAATTTGTTTTATGTGTAAGGCAAGGAAAGTATTTAAATGATCTACCTCAGAAAGGGTTCGAGCTGTGACGCATGAACTAACAATTTGGCAAATACAATATAAACAAAACTTAGATTATCAGCTTAGCTACAGAATAGTGCTAGATATGAAGCAATGTTCCTCTGCAAACTTCCAGTGGTTGTCTTTGAGAAATTGTGACATCTTTGCAGCTTTCCCTAGGCTTTCTCTGGTCACCCTTGAGATGAATTGAATGAGAATCGGTCTGGGCTTGCTGCTGTTAGGGAGCTTGGCACCGATGCGATGCACAGTGTCAACAGTATCACGGATGCGGTTTTTGCATTCAGGTAAAATGGCTTGGCAGATGGCTTGTGTGTCCATGCGACTCCCCTCTTTAGTCATCCTGTTTTCTAGAGTGCCCACTCGTTTTTTCACATCTTTTATTTCCTCACACGCGAAGTCCACAGTTTTTTTAACACCATCTAGCTGCAACGCCAGCTCATCCATTCTTTCATTTATTAGTTTCGACAGGGAAGCGACGACATCTATGTCTTCTACCTTGGAAGAAAGCATCGTTTTCTTTTGGAGCTGGAGATTGTCTGGGCGACAGGGACAGAGGAGGAAATTCTTCCATAAGATCCTCCATTACTGGCAAAGTCACCGAGCCAGTCGTGTAGTCATGAATGTTATCAATTAGAGGGTTTCTTCCTGAGGCGGCGTGGCTAGCATCACCTGTTGGCATTGTCAACTTTGCTTTTGGGTTTTTCAGCGGTCTTTTATTGTCGCGGGTCGACATCTCAAAGGTTAAATCCTCTTCACAAAGTTCCTTTAGCGTTAAGCACTATAAATTATTATAAGGTCCAAACAGAAAGGTTGTTTTTAACCGTATTCAAAATTTTCGATTGCACAGCTCGACAGTAAGCGTCTACCTACTCGGCCATCTTGGTCCGCCCCATCACTTGCTACCCTCCGTCTTGTTCACTCGGATGTACGTCATTGCTTACGTTGCACGAGTGCCCACTACTGGCGGAAACTGCAATTGGCTGAATTGGAACGTCCTAAGCCCTTGATCACTTGGAATCAGCCATGGAGTTGATTTATTATTTAAATTTTTTTTCCTTTAAGAATTTGTTTAATGCAGCATCCAAATGTATATTGGTGTGTTTGGGTTGTTTTAAATTAAATATATATATAATTAATATATCAGAGTTGTTTGTGGTCGTGTTGATTAGATGAGACCTGCGATGACTTCACAATCGTGTTGTATTGTGGTATGGAGCTGCCTGAAGTGTACATATGAAGTAGACTCGCTCCCTCGGACAAAATCGAGGGAACAAGTGTCTGTCCATATAAACTTCCCTTGTCCACTTCACGAAGTGGAACGCACTTCAAAATGGCGGCAGGGATTCACCTGAGGGGAAGTGCTTAGGGAAGTTCGCAAGTGCGTGTCTAAACGTGGACTGGAACGCAGCCCTGGTCTCGTCATTCCATGACTCACAGATCACTTACCTGAGTTGCGATCCCTTCCATCCTTCAAAGACCCGTCCATCTTCAACGATATCTGCAAGAGAGAGAGAGAGAACATGACTGTTAATCTCCAGCTAAGCATCCTTTACAATTCTGTGTTGTGGTTTACTCACCTGTTATCTCCGACCGCGATTCATGCTGCAAATTAAAATCACTAAACTTACCATCTTGTCTGATTCGTCTGTGATCCCTGACAGAAAACCAGACCCAAAAATAGTTAAAGTGGAAAGAATCGTCTTCAGTCTGTTTTTTGTTGTTGTTGTTTTGTGTTTTTTCCCTTTTTGTTATCGTGGATTTCCCTGCAGTCAAACTGATTTGCCTTAAAGCTCCTGTAGGTAACTTTTGAAAACATGTATTTGTTAAAACTGTCATTATGTCCTGACAGTAGAATATGAGACAGATAATCTGTGTAAAAATCAAGCTCCTCTGGCTCCTCCCAGTGGTCCTATTGCCATTTGCAAGAAATACACGCTCCCGGTCAGAAACAACTAATCAGAGCCAGGAGGAATGTCTTAGCAGTGTCAATCACGCTCGTGTACGCGCTGATCACACCCCTCTCTTGCACAGCGCGAGCCGTCGTTCAAACTCAAGATTGCCGGCGTGCTGCAGCTGTGCTTATGACGGAGAAACAACCTAAACGGCCAATTCTCGAGTGACACCTGCTCATAAAACAAAGAGGTAAAAGGAAAAAGACTGATGACGATAAACAAGCGAAAAAGAAAGAATTACACAGAGCCCATTGACTCGGTGTCAAAACTCTAGCCACATAACATGTAGATAAAATGTCACGCACTCTGCTAAGCAACAATTGAAACCTGCTAATTCACTGGCTTGTCATGTTGCTGAAATAATGTACTAGCACACCTTATCTAGCATTATATATCGCTAGAATAATTACTTACATACTGTAACGTTAGTTACCGTTATATTAACGTTATCTTACTAGCTATTTATAACTTATAGAAAGAGTGCAACGTTATAAAGTTACATGTAGGCTATTGGAAAATACATAATGATTTGAGGACCAAGTTTGTAGTCAAAGTATGGGCAGGCCATAGTCAATGTAAAGCATATTGTTGACGTTTAGTCCCTATTAGTGAATGTGCCATATAACTTTTTATCCGCTGTTATCGGTGGCCCTGTTTACTAGCCTGCGCGTTCACGACAGGCTCCGCTGTGGAGGACGAGCTGTGGAGGGAGGGCTGTAGCGCAGCAGAGAGCTACTGCCACTCTGCTGAAGCGAAGTCCCAGAAAACGGCACAGGTTTTGTGATTTTGGCTAAAAATGGCATAATCATAATTTAAAGACCACTGGGAATTTCATTTTCATGGGGGGGCACACTTTTTATGATCTACAAAACAGACAGTCACAAAAACAATAAGATCCCCTATTTAGTCTAATATAACTGAAATAGACCAAATTCTATATTTAAACAACACCAAAACACAAAATATTAAGTTTCTGAGGCGGAACCAACACCATGAAGATAATATGCGCTTCCCCTTTAAAAACATTTACTAGGCTATATGCAGGATTTGACATGGCAGAAAGCTCGCAAAGAGCGCCTATTTTATTATCTTTAAAAAGTGGTTATACAACTTCATCACGATCTCACAAAGTTCCTAGGCTATCAGTAAAGCTGATACACAATAATGCCTTATTTGCATAGCCTAACTGCTTATTATAACGAGAGGATTTGCACGCGCGTAGAACTAATCCACTCACTCAGTTTAGCCAATATTCTTTTATTACGGAGAAAACTGATCCTAGACCAGCATTTATAGACAGCTTTTCCCTCTAAAAGCAATCAGAAGTATATGGAAGCTTGTTTTCGCCACGGAATAAAAATCTCACAATTCTCACAAGGATTTCTCTCAATTCAGAGTTTCTCTCAAAATTCTGACTTTATAACACGCAAATGTGACTGTATATCACTCAACTCTGACTTTATAACTTGCCATTTTGATTTTATATCACGCAATTCTGAGGAAAATTACCTCTTTTTTTTACGTGGAAACAGTAGGCTGTTTTTAGCAGGCAAATGAATCAGAAAATGCAACAAGCCCGCTTGGCCAGGGGAAGGTAAGCCTTGCGCAGAGCCTTACACGCTCCGACCAATTTTCATATTTCTGAAGATTAATGTGTTATTTAAAGTTACAGAGATTAGTGCACCTGTGTGCTAAATGCTGCTGACGACATTTCGTTATGGAATACGTGGATACGTTTTTTTGCTCTCAATAGTAAGTTTGCTCAATCACCATATGATTAGGGGGGCACGTTGTGTCATCCGGGGGGGGCACGGCCCCCTAATGCCCCCCCTTGGCGACGGGCCTGAACCCCAGCGTCCAGCGGGCTCTGGCGCAGGATCAGTACTGGACGGGACCAGCGTTGAGGGCGAAGGCTCAGGATCTGTGCTGGACGGGACCAGCATTGAGGGCGAAGGCTCAGGATCTGTGCTGGACGGGACCAGCGTTGAGGGCGAAGGCTCAGGATCTATGCTGGACGGGACCAGCGTTGAGGGCGAAGGCTCAGGATCAGTACTGGACTGGACCAGCGTTGAGGGCGGAGGCTCAGGATCAGTACTGGACGGGACCAGCGTTGAGGGCGAAGGCTCAGGATCAGTACTGGACGGGACCAGCGTTGAGGGCGAAGGCTCAGGATCTGTGCTGGACGGGACCAGCGTTGAGGGCGAAGGCTCAGGATCTGTGCTGGACGGGACCAGCGTTGAGGGCGAAGGCTCAGGATCTGTGCTGGACGGGACCAGCGTTGAGGGCGAAGGCTCAGGATCTGTACTGGACGGGACCAGCGTTGAGGGCGAAGGCTCAGGATCTGTGCTGGACGGGACCAGCGTTGAGGGCGAAGGCTCAGGATCAGTACTGGACGGGACCAGCGTTGAGGGCGAAGGCTCAGGATCTGTGCTGGACGGGACCAGCGTTGAGGGCGAAGGCTCAGGATCTGTGCTGGACGGGACCAGCGTTGAGGGCGAAGGCTCAGGATCTGTGCTGGACGGGACCAGCGTTGAGGGCGAAGGCTCAGGATCAGTACTGGACGGGACCAGCGTTGAGGGCGAAGGCTCAGGATCTGTGCTGGACGGGACCAGCGTTGAGGGCGAAGGCTCAGGATCTGTGCTGGACGGGACCAGCGTTGAGGGCGAAGGCTCAGGATCAGTACTGGACGGGACCAGCGTTGAGGGCGAAGGCTCAGGATCTGTGCTGGACGGGACCAGCGTTGAGGGCGAAGGCTCAGGATCAGTACTGGACGGGACCAGCGGTGAAGGCTCTGGCACAGCGGGCATAACGTGAAGCACAGCCTCGGTAGACGATACTTTCCACTTTAACTATTTTTGGGTCTGGTTTTCTGTCAGGGATCACAGACGAATCAGACAAGATGGTAAGTTTAGTGATTTTAATTTGCAGCATGAATCGCAGTTGGAGATAACAGGTGAGTAAACAACAACACAGAATTGTAAAGGATGCTTAGCTGGAGATTAACAGTCATGTTCTCTCTCTCTCTCTCTCTCTCTCGCAGATATCGTTGAAGATGGACGGGTCTTTGGAGGATGGAAGGGATCGCAACTCAGGTAATGCCGAGTTCAGACTGCACGATTTTAGCCCCAAATTTTGGCTCGCCGACAGGTTTTGAGAAATCGCTGACAAATGCCCGAAATCACAGGCAAATCGGTGCTCGTTCACGCGAGAGACAATCACGCAGTGTGAATGAGCAAAGACGCGATCTGAGAGAATCGCCGACGAGTCGCAGACGCCCGTGAGATATTTGGCATGCTAAATATCTGGACCTGTCTGCGATTCACAATCCTGCTGTGTGAATGTGTTCTGACTGAAAACTACATCGGCGATGACCGACAGCCAATGAGAGAGCAAGATACAGGGAGGAGGAGGAGTTATAGACCAGAATATCAGTATTTTAATAGATAGGCCTATATTTACAATTATATCAAACAGAAACAAAGCACAAACATTTGCATGACCAGCAGCAACAGCAGGACATTTGCAAAATTATTTATTTACCCCCAAGTCTCTTTGCAAAACACAGTCCTTGCTCCCCTCGTCTTCCCAACCATTTCTTGCATAAACTGTTTTTTTTTTATTTTTATCATTTTCGCTACAAATCAGTGCACAGACAATTTGTAGGCTATCATTTTTAATAACAAATTCAGTGTCGGGCGAGAACTCCGGTCTCACGCACGCGTGATCTTCCGTTATTTCCTATCACTTCTCGCGTTTGTTTGGTTGTGAAACGTAGTTTGCGGACCAGGCAGAAGTTGTCGCCGATTCTTTCTTTTGTAAAGTCATACAGTGTGAAACCTCCTGTCGCCGATCCATCGTGCAGTGTGAACACAGCAGCAACTGAATGTTACCCCAGATAGTCATGCAGTGTGAAAACAACAGTGACCCGATTATTTTGAAAATCGTGCAGTCTGAGCTCGGCATAAGTGAGCAGGTAGTGATCTGTGAGTCATGGAATGACGAGACCAGACCGTGACTGGAGGGAGAGTGCATGTTAAATAGTCAGTGCTGGTGATGGGATACAGGTCTCGCGTAGCCAGACCTTCAGACTGACGGCTGAAGGTCTGGAATTCATAGCAGCTTTCTTTGGCCAAGGCCCGCCCATAAGGCCGTTTGACCGACATGTAAAACAACCAATTACAGATCGTTTCGTTCAGCGTCACGTTTCGGGGCGTGGAAATGTCCCCACAACAACAGACCGGCGTGCAACAAGTCAGTCAGCATAGAAAATCAAAGAAGGAGAAGAAAACTTCAAGAGTCTATGCCGTGAACCTCGCATACTTTTGAGAATCCTACGTTTAGCTGATCTTGATAAATGCTCATTGTCACTCATGTAAACACAACAGTTTTTCTTCCGCAATCCCACGTCTGCGCTTTGTTTCCCGGCGGACCGAAAACAAACGCGACACTCGCGCCCCCCGGAAATCTGATAAAATTCAACCAATCAGATGACGACTTCGACATTCCTGAAGTGTTTCCAGTTAAGTGTACCATATGCATCAGACGTTTAGCCAACGTTCCGTGGGCGTGACGTCTGAGGCTGAGACTAGGATACAGGTGACGGTGATGATGATGATGATGATGACACGCAGGTGATAATGACAGGGAATGCTGGGAAGTGTAGTGAAGACACAGATGATGAAGGAGGTGAATCAATGTTACACTACCATTAGGGGCCAGTTGTTCAAAACATTTAATCTGGATCAAAATGATCCGGATTTGGAAATCCCATTTTTTCCTATCCAGGATCAGGTAATCCGTCTTACTTTTATGCCGGTTTTTCAAAGCAACATTGGACTGGATCACCCTGATCCAGATACACAGTTTTCAAGATTACCAAATCCGGATTACCAGTGCTCTAAATGGGACAACATATCACAATGTGGGCTACCAGCTATGTAAAGAACAGGTAGAAGAGCCAACATGGGGTCACTGTAAGTGTTTCTTATTTTGAGACAAAACACAAAAATAACATAAACATCCACTTCTAATCATAATTTATTTTATGACCCACATCTGAACCACAACAAAATAAACAACAAACATACATTAACAAATACATTGTGGACATTTTGAAAACGTCTTAAAAAAAATGAAATGGTTAAATATCCTATAGTTAACGAAATAAAGAATGTTCAGGGTTCTTCTTCATCTGAGGAGGAGAGACCAGCATTTCCAAGCCCCGCTTTTAGGAGGTGGATCTGAAGTTTCGCTTTGGTTTGCTGTAGTTTGGTCAGCTTGATTTGTTCCTCTGCCAGGAGTATCTGTGCTTCTGCTCTTTCAGTTTCTCGTTTAAGAAGTGATTAATAGAAATCATCATTTTTATTCTGCAAAGGATGCTTCAAGCCTCTTTTCTGAGCTCCTGTGACTGCTGGCTCTACCAGTGAGGATCCAGGTTGTTCTTCAATAATAGGGCTGAGATCCAGAATGAATGTTTCCTCTGCATTAGGAGGAACTGGCTCACTTTCCTCTACAATTGTAGGCTCACCATGCCCTACAACACCTTGAATCCCATGCAGAGCTTTAGAGTTATCACCTCCAATAATGTCAAGAATCACATCTGTGTATTCACCTTTCTTAAAGGATTTGTTGCCTGTTTGGGTGTTTTTTTGCTTCAGCAAGGTCCTTCGTTGCTCTGGCCCTCAGATTCTTCCATCTAAATTACACTTGCTCCAAGGTCCTCTTCTGGCCAGACCCCATTGCATTTACATTCTGGGTGATTTCAACCCAAATGTCTTTCTTCCTTTTGTTAGTCACCATTCCACCTGCAACACAGCTTCCTACTATTGAGGCCCTTAACACCCTCCAGCAGTGCATGGGTTTCTGCAACAGTGAAATTAGGTCCTTTTGAGTCCATGGTTTCACCGCTTCTGTTGTAGTGAACATAGTATTTATAGGCCTTGGGCATGATTGATTTAATTGAACACAAGCCACAGCACGACAGCCAATTAGTGTGTGGGTATTTGACAGCCATCTTATATTCAGCCTTTCTCAGAGGACTTAGAGAGAGGCACTGACATGGCAGGTATTGTCCATCGCTACCACCGTGTTGGTGGAAGAGGATACCGTCAGAGGGTGTATGTTGAGCGTGCACAACCACTGGAGCAATACACCACTGAAGAACTGTATGCTCGCTTTCGCTTTGGGAATGCTGATTTTATGTACATTGCAGACCTTGTCAGGCCAAAACTTCAACGGAGAACCCCGTGGAAGAACAGGTCCTCATTGGTCTGCGCTTCTATGCATCTGGGACTTTCTACCAAGTTGTTGGTGATAATATGGGAGTGGACAAATCAACTGTGAGTGATGTAGTGAAAGCTGTGTCAATTGCATTGGCCAGCCTGGTCAATCAGTTTGTTTCACTTCCAAAGGATGTCCAGATTGCCCAGACCAAGCACAAGTATTTTCTTTTGGGGAACATGCCCAATACTATTGGGGTCATTGACTGCACTCATGTGCATATCCAAGCACCTCATGAGAGGGATTGGGAGTACATCAACCGAAAGGGGAGGTGCAGCATCAACATCCAACTTGTGGGCGATGCTCACAAACTGTGTCGTGAAGTGGCCTGGGTCTGTTCAAGATGCACACATCCTGAGAGAGAGTGCTTTATACAGAGAGCTCCAAACCAACCGACCGGATGGCATAATATTAGGAGACAGTGCCTATCCACTCCTACCATGGCTGATGACTCCTTTTCTTGCAGCAACCACACCTGCGCAGGCACGCTTCAACACTGCTCATTGCAAAACAAGATGTGCATTTGAGCGTTTAAATGGAGTTCTGAAGAGACGCTTTGCATGCCTTAACTACTTGCGAGTGGAACCACAGGGAGCATGCAACATGATACTTGCGTGTATCGTCCTGCACAACATCGCTACCAGGCGCAATGTCCCTCTCTGTGATGATGTTTATGATGCACCTGAGCCTGTTGAAGAACCAGACCAACCTCTGGTGCTCTGTCAGAATCAGGGACTGACTGGACGTATAGTAAGGGAAGCAATTGTTAGACATTATTTTTGAAAGGCTCATCTCTGATGATTGTTTCTTTGAAATTAATATACGGTGATGAATGACCGAAAAATGAATATATTATTTTTGTTTGTTATTGAAATCTGTTTGGGGGATTATTTCATGGGGACAAGATCATTTTTATTTTATTTTTACTTTACTATACTGAATAGCTTAATTGTTAGCCCATGTCTACTTTATCACTGTTACAACGGTTACACAAGTCAAGTGCAAAATATAAATAAAAGTATATACACTAAATGATACAAATTTGACCAATTTTAAGGTTTTACTACATTTTCTTCCTGAAATCCACCTTGAAATCCTACCCCCTGTTGGGATCAGGATAATCCTGTTTTTTTGGATCAAAGTTATCCAAATCCCACAGACAAGTTTTGAACAATACAAACTGAAGGTTTGATCCAGATTAAAACTAGGATTGGATTCCCTGATGTCACCGATGTTAAGGCCAAGGGTTATTTACCACACTCCGGAGGAGCAGACACCAGAGGCAGACAACCAAGGTAAGTTAAAAAGGTAAGTATTTATTAAATTTATAAAAAAATAAAAGCAGGAACAGGCATGGGCTTTTCTCGTCGTCAGACTCGTTGAATCAGCTCGTGGGACAGACAGTGGCTTTAAAGGTGTGTTGAGCTTTTCTCCCCTGCACCCTGCACACGATCTCAGAGTCCTGGACACAGCTGAGGGGACAGATCAATTCGAAAGAATCTTCAAAGTTATGGGTCAATTTAATCCGTCAGAAACTCAGAGAAGACAGTTGTTTGATCTCACCACACTCGTGCATAAATCACTCTTGTAAATCTCCACACGTGTTTAATTCACTCTTTTAGACACTGCAAACTCACTCTATCTTCACAGCGATTAATCAACTCGTTTCTCTTTTCTTCATAGGATGTATGAACCACAGAATATTGGACTCAGAAGATAAACATGCTTCAGCGATCTTCCCAGCCGCTACTGTTACTGTCAACAGGACAACACACTCTGCCCACAAACACAGGTTAGTCGTACACTGGTGATGGCAATCTTCACATGTGTTTTTCTCCAAGAGGTGAATCATAAAGGGGTGCACTTAACTTTTCCTCGGTGAATCACGTGAATCCTGCAGCGGGTTTCCACTCTCTTTTCTGCCAGTCACTCTCCTTCTTCCTCTGTATGATTTTCTCACTTACTTCGTTGCGTTGCTGTTCGTGGTTTCTAAAAGGACTCACTTAATGAGCATGCCTCGGGGGACCCAACATGGAACACCGATCAGGCATTAAACCTCAGCTTTCCGCACTTTCCGCCGCTCACGGTCACTGCCGCCATCCCCTCGAGCACTCCTGTGGAGCTTTCCTATTGCCAGAGCATTTTTCCCCCCTTACTGTGCTTCAAGCCCCTCTCTTTATACTGCTTTCTTCCCGAGCACATGCTTCAATGAAGCGCTACTCACTGGCTTCAGCTGGCGCTTGTTATGATCGGCGGCCATGACAGGTAAAAACAGAGCCGGCCCGGTGTTACACCGGCATTTCATCCCCCTGGAAACGAGTCAACCATTTTTTTGGTTCTCGGTTTGTTCACCCGGTGACACTGATCTAATCTGATTTCAGATTCCTTCTTTCCCTTTTGAACAACACATTTTCAAGATTGGATCCAATCCGATAACCAAAATCCGATCAGCTTACCTTTGAACAACTGGCCCTAGGCCTAGGAGATATCATAAGGAAACGTGGAATTAGCTTTTACTGTTATGCTGATGATACTCAGCCCACGCCCTGATGGTATTGACCAATTCACAAAATTAACAGAATGTATAGCTGATAGCCAAACAATCTGTTACTTTAGTTTGTTATTTACCTATTATCACTGTAAAGCCGCTTTGGAACAATCTACATTGTTAAAAGCGCTATATAAATGAAGATGATTTGACTTGACAAATCTTGACTTGACAGGTCATATCCTGTCATAAAATATCATGTCATAAATCATGTTTGACACAAGCTGTAATTAAGAGCTACATGAATGTAAAGGGTTTTCTCATAATCTCATAATTGGGTGTTTTTTGCAACTACAGACACGTTTAAGTCCCAGCAGTGATTGTTATGATGCTTGATAAATACAACCAGTGTCATTACACACCTTGACATAAAAATAATTACTGAATAATGGGATTTAATGAAAAATGATTAAGCATTTATAGGTCCAAACACCATTTTTGTTCATGTGGTCTCAATATTGAGAATTCGCTAATTCTATTCCAATATGACATTATTTCAAATTAATTTGTTTCATATAAATATTACTTTAAACCGTCTTAAAGTTATTTTTTTATTATTACTGATCATTTATTTGATTAGATGCGCCTGTCCCACGCTTTTGAGTCCTTGCTGCAACACTGAAAAAGACTCTTACTATTACATTGTTCAAAGCCAAACAAATAGTGTCTATGGAAACATTTTTTGCATGTGAGCACATGACTCTTGCATCAACATTTTTATTCCATGTTATACAGTAGATGCAGTCATGCAGAACTGCATACCATACTGACTGCTTGCACAAAAATACTGATCGTAAAGCAATACTTTTTGATCCTTAAATGCAATTAAAAAATATATTTATTATTAACCAATTGATGAAGGTACAACTTTAGGTATAAAGTGTTCTGAAGGTGTACTGCCTTGATATTCAGTGAATTTGACAGTTTTGCCTTCACTCAGGTAAATACAACAGTAATGAGGAAACAGCTTCTTATCACAGGACAGATCTTCGGTACAGTGGTAACCATAAACGCACCAACTATTAAAAAAAACCATTTAATTGCTCAAGATCTCAACATCCAAAAACATTACCAGCCTCTTTTATTACAAACCAGTTTGTGTTTGTTTTTCCATGTGTGAGTGCCCATGATCTCCACCGTCTTGATTTCTGCCACCTGTGTTTGATTATTTTGTTTATGTTTGACCATTCACAGTCCTGTGCTCCACGGTGACCCCTAGTGGTCAGAACAGTGTAAATGCAACAAAAACCCGGGCCAAACATGCATAAAAACACCTTTTACAAAAAATGTATTGAAAGTAAAATCTTTCAAATGCAATTATCTAATCATCTAATAAGATTATCTAGTGTCTATATGTTCAAGTGGCTCCTGCGCCAGAGCCCGCTGATCCTGCGCCAGAGCCCGTCCAGCCGGTCCAGTTCCCGTCTGCCCAGCCAGAGACTGTGTTCCCACCCGGCCTCCCTCTCCCACCTCCTCTCATATGTCACCGTTCCACTCTTCCGCCACTGCCTGTCATCCCCTCAGCTGGTGGGGCCCGCCAGCCTGCAGCTCCAGCGTGGCTAGAGGCCGAGTCCCTGGCTACACCTCAGTCCTCAGAGCCCACACCTTCATCTCGGCCTGTCAGCCCTTTGCCTTCACCTAGATCCACGACTCCTTCATCGCCTCCGCGGTCTATCTGCCCGGAAGCTCCGCTGGGCTCGATCGCCACTCCAGATCGGCCTTCGGTGGTCGAAGTCCAGTTCCTGCCACGGACTTCCGGGATTCAGGCTGCACCCTCCCCCTGCACCCCTTCGGCATCCCTGGACTCCTCCCTTCCTCTGACCTCCCCGTCGGCCTC
Source organism: Rhinichthys osculus (assembly GCA_029959095.1). Classification (NCBI taxonomy): domain Eukaryota; kingdom Metazoa; phylum Chordata; class Actinopteri; order Cypriniformes; family Leuciscidae; genus Rhinichthys; species Rhinichthys osculus. Next base: position 3,066,111 of record JARWKJ010000012.1, read on the forward strand.
CCTCACCACATCGTCACCTTGGTCATCCATCCCTACGTCACCTCTTCAGTCCCGCAGATCAGCGGCATGGCTTCAGTCCTCTAAGCCTACGATGGCGCCATGGTTCATCGGCCACTCGGTTCCACCATGGCCGCCCGAAGGGTCTTCACCACCACGGCCACCCGAAGGGTCTTCACCGCCACGGCCACCCGAAGGGTCGTCACCGCCCTGGCCGCCTGCACGTCCTGCTTCGCCACGGCCGCCTGGACCATCCTGGAGTCTGTCCAGTTGCACCCGGTCCACCTTCCCGTCACGGACTCCAAGATGCCCACATTCAAGGGGGAGTTATGTCACATTCACCTCCTTCATCATCTGTGTCTTCACTACACTTCCCAGCATTCCCTGTCATCATCACCTGCACCTGCGCGTCATCATCCTCATCATCATCATCACCGTCACCTGTATCCCATCACCAGCACTGACTATTTAAAATGCACTCTCCCTGCAGTCACGGTCCGGTCTCGTCATTCCATGACTCACAGACTCCCTGATCACTTACCTGCTCACTTACCTGAGTTGTGATCCCTTCCATCCTTCAAAGACCCGTCCATCTTCACTGAACCACCTTCAACGATATCTGCAAGAGAGAAAAGGACTGTTAATCTCCAGCTAAGCATCCTTTACAATTCTGTGTTGTTGTTTACTCACCTGTTATCTCCGACCGTGATTTATGCTGCAAATTAAAATCACTAAACTTACCATCTTGTCTGATTCGTCTGTGATCCCTGACAGGTAGCATGTACAGAGTGAACGGCAGCGGTCCTAGTACTGAGCCTTGTGGTACTCCATACTGAACTTTTGATCGATACATTTCTTCATTTACTGCTACAAACTGTAAGGCCGTCTAATTCGACCCAATGGCGGTACTCGATTAGCGGTGAAGGTCTCACGCATGTTCCGTCTCTTCCCATGGCAAAGGGATTTTTAATTAAATGCAATACATTTTATCTTATGTATTAACTCGTTTCATCTGACTCCATAAAATGAAATGGTTTTTCAATGATATCTGTGCATCATTAAATAAACGTTAATGTTTGACTATTCCTTTTAACTCCAATGAAAATAAAGTCAAAGTCTGTTAGAATAATCAAATATAACAATTTATTATGTCAGGTAAAAGTATTATTACAATTCCATAATCAATTGAAAGATAATCAATGCAAACCATCAAATGTTCTAGAACAAAGAGGAAAATCTTTTACCCAACATTGTATGGCTACGTGAGCTGAGAGTCGCGAGACCCCCAAACACACGGGCTAATCTGAATACAGAAAAACAGTCCTGAGCTCTCGTTGCATTTTCCTTATATAGCCAGACCTAATTTGATATGTAAAACATGAGTTTAGTGGAAATTTACTGTGATTTACTGAAATTTACTTTTAGTGGAAGTTTGACCATCTGCTAAGAACAGTGGAAATTGGCATTCATGAATTTACACCTTTGGGAGTGCCTAGAGACCACATTCCTTTGTGTGCCAGTTATTCCTAAACTCTTAAAAACCTTATTACCTTTTGTTTTACTTATTTGGAAATAGAACACTTGTACCATTCACACTGAGACATTTAAAATAATACTAAACACATATGTAAAACTCTATGATAGTTGTTCAAATTAAAACCATATAAATTCTTATGTGCGTGTGGGTGATCTCTGCAAGAGTGGGGGATGTGGGAGTGTGTGTGTGAGAGGTGTTCAGATGTTAATTTGCAAGCAAGGTCCTTTGTCTTATAGATCTGTGGTGAGGTTGATTCCTTCAACCAGTTCTTCCAGTCTTACAAAACTGATAACGGTCAGATAAGTATGATTTAAACCATGCTAATGCAAATCCACTAATGCCAACATAGTTTTCTAGTCTATTTAAAAGAATATTGTGGTCGATAGCATCAAATGCAGCACTAAGATCAAGTAACACTAATAGAGAGATACAACCACGATCGGATGATAAGAGCAAATCATTTGTGACTCTAATGAGAGCTGTCTCGGTACTATGGTACGGTCTAAATCCTGACTGAAAATCCTCGCAGATATCATTTCTTTCTAAAAAGGAACACAGTTGTGAGGATACTGTATTTTCTAATATCTTTGACAGAAAAGGTAGATTCGAGATCGGCCTGTAATTGACTAATTCTGGAGGATCAAGTTGTGTTTTTTAACAAGTGGTTTAATCATAGCCAGCTTAACTTTTTGGTATGTATCCTAATGACAAAGATGAATTTGATGATATCAAGAAGAGGATCTTTGACCTCTGGAAGCATCTCTTTCATTAGCTTAGTCGGTATAGGGTCTAATATACATGTTGTCGATTTAGATGATTTAACAAGTTAAAAAAATTCTTCCTCTCCTATAGTAATGAATGAATCGAATTTTTCCTTAGGGAGACTACAATGCACTCCCTGATGCGATGTTGTAGTAGACGGTTGCATAGTTATAATTTTCTCCCTGATACTATCAATCTTATAAGTGAAGAAGGTCATAAAGTCATTACAGTTGGGCTGCTTGGAAACTTCCGGGTTTGAGGCTTTATTTTTCGTTAGTTTAGCCACTGTTTCAAATAAATACCTCGGGTTTTGTTTATTTTCTTCTAATAGGGTTGAAAAATAAGCAGATCTAGCAACTTTTAAGGCATCTCTGTATGCGATCGAGCTCTCCTTCCATGAAATGCGAAATACTTCTAGTTTTGTTTTCTTCCAGTTGCGCTCAATTTTTCGGGCTGCTCTCTTAAGGGCCGGTTTGCGTGAGAAAGAATGGAGGCACGGCAGTTGGAAAGGAATGCAAAGAAGAAATATAAGAAAGTGTCTAGGAGGAAAAGAATGGAGAGTGAAAAAGGAGCAAAACAATGGAGATGCTTACAGTTTTTCTCAATTGCTAAAACACTAAACCCTATTGTCTGAACCAAATGCTCAGTTGCCTGAACCCACTGATTGAATCAATCACTCTTTTGGCAAAAACCATAAGCACTTTTCATCTGTTTAGACACAACTTGCCAACACATTTTCATTGTGATGCACCCGTGCTGCATAATGGTGAGCACAGGTGACAAAAGTCAAACACAATTAAAGCACAGTTGTCACCACTTGAACACAACAACTCAAAATTGATCACACTTGTGGTTAATTATGTGAGGGAACATATACAGTAAGCCAGTTCAGAGAGCACTGGTTTGTGAGGCCCTACAGTGGATATAAATCTGAGAGGATTCTGAGAGAGTTTTCACAGAGCCCTCCAGGTTAGAGAGTGGTTCAATATGAACCAAGGTTTTACAGTATTACTGTACAGTAATCTTTGCCTTCCACCGTACTCCCCTTTCCTAAACCCCATTGAGGAATTCTTCTCCTCATGGCGTTGGAAGGTATATGAACGCTAGGGGTGGGGGAAAAAATCGATTCTTAGATGCATCGCGATGCGGACGTGGACGATTCTGAATCGATTCACAAATGTAAAAAAAATCGATTTTCAAAAAAAAAAAAAAAAAAAAAGTTTTATATATATTAATATAATAACGTAATATTGACGGAACGCGAAAGACGGAACTCTGAAGCGCGGAAGTGCAGTGGCCGGACCCGTCTGTGGCGTGCACATAACAGAGACGCGATGGCTGAGCGCGCTAAATCCAAACACCCTCCTTGTTAGGTTAGCTGACGTGGAAATATTTTGGCTTCTGAAGTTGAAGGGGGAAAGGAGCTGGACAAGAGCAACCCTAGTTGTAAGCTTTGTAGAATAAAACTAACGACGGAAACACGACAAATATGAGAAGCCATTTGACACGTTTCCAGTCAGAGGAAAGAATTTGCTACAAGTATGCTCCTAGTTCAGGCACACATTTATTTTCCTGTTGGTTCTTTGCAATGTTAATAAAATATATTGTACGTTAATTCTTTATGGGTCATTTACTTTTAAAGCAACGTATTTATAGTCACACACACACACAAAAGATTCAGATAATTGATTTGTATGAATAAAAGTAATGATTTCTTTTTTCTTTCGCCCAAAAAAATAAATAAAAATTCTTACCGACTCCAAACTTTTGAACGGTGTTGTTTAATGTTACAAAAGTTTTCTATTTCAGATAAATGCTGTTCTTTTGAATTTCTGGGTGATTCTCTGAATTGGGTGCCCTAGAGTCCCCCAAACTTGCTTCAAAGATTTTCAATTGAAGGAAATCACAAAATGCCTTTTAATGCTGTCAGTTAATAGAACCAGGTGCCTTTGCATTATAATGCAACACAATTGCTTTAAAAAATGTATTTATTTATAATGGGTTGCCTAAGAAGTAGACAACAAGCATGTTTGCATGTCCTCACTAACCATCAATACATTTTCATTGAATATCAAACAAATAAAAAGTGCAATTAATACCAAAATGTTGCTGCTAATATAATCATATGTTGGTGTATTTTAGTTTACTATTGTGAAATGGAAAATCAATAATCGCTAATCGAGAATCGTTAATAATCGAAAATCGACTGTAATCGAATCGGGACTTCAATAATCGTAATCGAATCGGGAAATCAGACAGATTAACCACCCCTAATGAACGCCAACCTTACACCAGGGTAAATCTCCTGCAAGCCATGGGACTTGCCTGTGGTGACACAGGTGTGGAGGCATGCCAAGCCTGGATACGGCATGCCAGGGGTTTTTCCCCCGTTGCCTGACCAAACAAAATGTGGCCTGTGATGTGGATGAAGTCCTGTGGCCTGACCCAGTACGGAGACATGATGCTGTGGCTGAGTAATGCACTTATTTGTATTTTTTTGTACTTTATTTTGGGCTTACTGTACACAAGTGGCAAACGCATAAGATTTCTGTTTGTTTTTACAAGTGCTACGTGTAAATGCACAAGATTTCTGTTTTGTCTTTTTGTACAAGTGCTAAATGCAGTTTTTTTTTGTTTTGCAACATGCATTTAGCCGTGAACACTAAACATTTATTTCTCCAGCTTCATGTCCTGAGCATTGTGTTTTCTATTTTTCTACGTAGTGTTTAGTTACTGTTCAGTAGTGTTTTTAATTTCTTTTTACTGAGTTACTATCATCATTTTCATACAGATAGTGTATATATTTTTAGGCATTCTATTATCTCAAACAGCCTGAAAAATAGTGCATTTAGCTGACATAAATGGGAAAAAAATCTCCCAGGGGGAGTATGCCCCTGGACCCCCCTAGGTTTGGGAAAAGCCCCGAATGTTTACATCGCCTGGCTCCGCCCCTGGTCTAAAGTACTGGAAAAGAGAGAGTTAGAAGTTTCTGTCGCAATATCGAGTTCTTCTAAGCTATCTGGGATGCTAAGATGATGAAACTGATCAGGAAGATTATTAATAAAGCAATCTTTAGTGGCAAAATTGATAGGTCTAATATATTTGTGACACGGAGTCGGCTTTGCAGCCTTAGCTAAATGAAGTTTACACGAGACTAGATAATGATCTGAGATTTCATTGCTCTGCTGCAGAATTTCAATAGCATCAACATTGATTCCATGTGATAATATTAGATCTAGAGTATGATTACGACAATGAGTAGGTCCCGACATGTGTTGTCTAACTCCAATAGAGTTAAGAAAATGCCATGCTAACTTCTGGACTCAGGATGAGGAAGGAGACTGGAGATTCAGGCGTGGCGGTGGCCATCTTGGACGACGGCTCTTGGACGGCTGGAGACAGGAAGCCAGTGCAGTGATTTGAGGATGGGGGTGATGTGGTCATGTTTGCGCACCCTCAACAGGATCCTAGCAGCACGGTTCTGGATGTACTGCAGCTTCTGAAGGCTTTTCTCAGGGATCCTGGTGAGGAGCGCTTTGCAGGTCCTGAGGTAGAGTTGAGTGTCATCAGCATAGCGCTGATGAAATTGGAATGGTAAATGGTAAATGGACTGCATTTATGTAGCGCTTTCACAGACCCCATGGCCACCAAAGCGCTTTACATTTTGCCTCACATTCACCCATTCACTCTCTCATTCATACACTGACGGCGGTGTCAGCCATACAAGGCGCCATCCAGCTCGCCGGGAGCAGCTGGGGTTATTTCAATGCCGGCTGATGACGTGGCCAAGAGCGAGCATGTAAAGAATAAACAGGGTGGGGCCGAGCACTGAGCCTTGAGGGACACCACAGGTGACGTAGTGTTTCAGGGATTTAGCCTCTCCCAAGTGAGGTAGGATGAGAACCACTCATGGAGAGAGTCAGAAACACAGATAATGGAATGGTCCTGAAGCTGTGCGGCAACTACTTTTTCCAGCACCTTGGAAAGAACTGGAAGGTTGTAGATGGGCCTGTAGTTTGCATAGACTTCTGGGTCTAGGGTGGGTTTCTTGAGAAATGGCCTGATGACAGCGGTTTTCTGTGTTGATGGAACATGGCCAGCCTGGAGGGAGTGGTTAATGACCTTTGTGATGAGGGGACTTATGGCATGGAGGTTGGATTTCACCAGGGCTGTGGGGAAGAGGTCCAGGGCACAGGTGGATGGTTTAATCTTTTTGATGATGTCCTCAACCTCTCGCTGTGAGATGACCAAAAAACAGCAGAGAGGTTTGGAAATCCCAGGCTGTGGGTCGGCAGTCGGGACAGGCAGTGTGGAGAAACTGGATAGCAGGGAGCGGATGGTGTCTACTTTTGTTCTGAAAAAAGTGATATATATATATATATATATATATATATATATATATAGGATATAACGCTTTTCTAGGTACTCAAAGCGTTTTACATGAAAGGGGGAATCTCCTCAACCATCACCAATGTGCAGCATCACCTGGATGATGCGACGGCAGCCATATTCATTATCGATATCGCAATATCACATTTTGTCAATATCGTGCACCCCTACATTGGACTCCTTAGAGACAGCTAAGCCTTGCATCTGACTTTCAAAATCACATTAACTTTCTACAACAGTAAACTTTATAAAGACTCAATCATAAATTGTACTATATATTAGGGCCGGGACTTTAACGCGTTAATTAAGATTAATTAATTACACACTTTAACGCGTTAATTAATTACACAAAAAAATATTTTTAATCGCACTTATTTTTGCACCGCGGAACGTTTCTCACTGGATGAGTTTCGGCGGACCGATTATACTGGCGCACCAACTAGCGTTCATGACGAAGAAGCTGACGAGATCGCTTTGGTTGGCCGGTGGCTGGGAAATGTTGTTACAAAAAACGAACGGATGGACGCGTCGATAAGAGCATGGTTGTGTGCAAGCTATGCAACAAGGAATTCGCTATTGCTATTAGTCTAGTGTAGCAATATGCTATTTTGTTGCAATATGCTATTGCTACACTTAATGGCTATTATGGCTATTAGTGTAGTGCTATTAGTGTAGTGTAGCAATATGCTATTTTGTTGCAATATGCTATTGCTACACTTAATGGCAAAAATTGCACTGGTCTGCTGGACTTGGTTGAACAAAAATAAACAATATTTTGTTGCTTAAGCTTATGTATGCAGTCATTATTCAATGGTATACTAAAAATCCATGTGAAAACAATTACTTCTCACAGTTCTCAGGTCAAATATTTATGCGATTAAAATGCGATTAATTTCGATTAATTAATTACAAAGCCTCTAATTAATTAGATTAATTTTTTTAATCGAGTCCCGGTCCTACTATATATATCTTTTTGTGCTGTTTGTTTTGCAATACTGTTTGAAAATTGTTTCTTTGTTTTGAGTTTTTTTTGTGGTGTTTATATAAAGTCACAAAAGGTGCTTACGTTGCCGTTTTTTTTACTCATTGGTTTAAACATATGTTGATGCCTATGACCCTATTTATAATTTATTTTTATAATTTAGATTTATAATTAGCATTTACTCAGAGAAACACGTGTTGGTTATAGTGTTATCGTTAGATGCGATGCGAATAATTTCGAGTAGACCCTCATCCTCCACTATATTAACTGGCCTACATGCTGTATCCACCCGTTTACCTATCGCTGTGGTGAGTCTATTGATTGTGGAGTTGTCCATCCGTCTCCGCTGCAAAACTTTCTAGTGTGGTCTGCTTTTGGCAAAGGGGGAGGAGAGCTCTCTGCATCAGTTGTATGCTTCGCCATCAAGTGATATTTTAAACTTGACGTGCTGCGGTGATAACTTGCCCACTGCGCAATGTGACGTCATAGTGACGTCTTTTCTATGTAATTTTTGGACTTCCAATTTCGGTCCACTGAAGGGGTTGTTTTGTAACGCCAGGCGACGTCTTTTTTCGACGTCTATTGCACGTCTAATGTTGACGTCCATGGGACCAAATGTGGTCATTCGTGGACGTCTTTTCAACATCAAATTTTGACTAATTTTAGACGTCGTTTTTATACAACTTCTATAACTGTAGTCCCATGCTTCAAAAGGGTGGAGGACATGTATTTACATTTATGCATTTGGCAGACGCTTTTTTCCAAAGTGATTTACATTGCATTACACATTTACATTCCTATCAGTTCTTGCTTTCCCTGGGAATCGAACCCATGATCTTGGCGTTGCAAGCGCCAACATTCTACTGTTTGAGCTACAGCATTACACCTTTGTATGGGTCTCCAGTTATCACCTGCTGCTGAGACAATCATGAGAGTTTCTGGAAAATGATCTTAAATAATTATAAATAATCTGTATTCATATGTATTAATCATGTTGATAACAGCAATGTTGATATTTGTAAATGAAAAAAATATTGCATATTAATCAAAGAGGTTTCTTCAACCTAACTTCCGGCGCATGCTCTGCTGCGACTACACTCATTCTGTCTGTGATCCATAGCGGTCTCATGTCTCTCTGTCTCCCGCTTGTTTTGGTTGTATAACTGCCTAGCGTCTTGTGCTATCATGAAGTCCTTTGTGAAATCTGTCTCCTGTCTATTGTTAAGTCTCGTCTGTCTACAATGTTTGATCTCTACAAAGCAATCAGAATCGGACTTATAATATTTTGGACTATTAGCATCCACTCGGTGCTAACACTAGAAACCAGCGACCGAGGAACACTCACCTATAGCCGTGAGGATCTTTTACAGCTACGGTCCTCCATCCGGTGCAAACAGAAGCCTGCGATTACACTACCGCCGGAGGTAAAACTGAGGCGAAGAGGCAGCCGAGGCGGAGTGCGAACCAGACTTCGGAAGTGTCCCTTCAGACCCCCTCTCCCTTCCATCATATTGGCGAATGTCCGCTCCCTCCAGAATAAAATGGACCTGCTGCACGCCAAGTGCCTGACGGAGAGAGCCTTCAAAGACACCTGTATTATCACTCTGACTGAATCCTGGCTGGACGAGGAGATCCCAGACACTGAGGTCAGTCTTGATCATTTCACCATCATAAGGGCCAACAGAACTAGCCAGTCGGGCAAGGGGAGAGGTGGGGGATTCTGTGTCTACAGTAACAACAGGTGGTGTGAGAACATCAAAGTCCATAATAGGGCCTGCACACCAGATGTGGAGATGCTGACCCTGTCCTTGCGTCCCTTTTACCTCCCGAGAGAATTCCCCGCTGTGGTTGTCACCTGTACGTACATTCCCCCTTAGTGCTTTCATCAAGATAGCCGCGGAGATACTAGCCGAGGTGGCTAACTCGATGCTAGCCAAGTACCCTGAGGCACCAGCGTTTTTTTTAGGGGACTTTAATAAATGCATCCTCTGTGACGTACTGCCGTCCTTCCAACAATACATGGATGTTCCCACAAGAAAAGTGAACACTCTGGACTTGTGTTATGGTAATATAACTGATGCCTTCAGCGCTCAGGCTCACCCTCCACTCGGCTTCTCTGACCACAATGTCGTGTTCCTCCTCCCGCATTACAAACCGGAACTGAAACGCATCAAGCCACAAACGCACAGCGTCACCCAATGGTCGGAGGACGCAATTGCACAGTTGCAGGGCTCTTTTGCCTGCACCGACTGGGACGTTTTTCAGGGAAGTTTGGATGAGCGGATTTCACTAATTACGGACTACATAAAGTTCTGCATCATCACAACTAGTCCGACAAAGAATATCACCAGATATCCAAATTCTAAGCCCTGGATCAAGCTCACTCTCAAACAAAAACAAAAAGCTTTCAAGCAGAAGGACAAGCAGAAGGCCACTCTCAAACTACTCAATAGACAGACAAAAAACGACATCACCAAAGCCAAAATAAAATATAAAGATAAAATGGAGCAAGAATTCAGTAACATAACAGAACACAAAACAAGCTTTTCAAAGTGTCAAAATAATAACTGGACAGGAACAAAAACAGAACCACATCACAGCACCAGACCCATTAACCTTTGCCAACACCCTAAATAACTTTTTTGCTCTGTTTGACACCGATGACTTTTCTACCACATGTGAGGACTTGCTCAGTGCCCTCCACCACCAAGACCCCACACACCCACCCTTCAGAGAGGATGATGTCTGACAGCAGCTGGCCAGGTGCAAACTGGCCAGCAAAAAGGGTGGTGATGGCGCAGTGGATAAGACACATGCCTTTGGTGTGAGAGACCCGGGTTCGAATCCACTGTGAGACACCAATGTGTCCCTGAGCAAGACACTTAACCCCTAGTTGCTCCAGAGGCGTGCGACCTCTGACATATATAGCAATTGTAAGTCGCTTTGGATAAAAGTCATTTGGATAAATGAATAAATGTAAATGTAAGGCAACAGGCAGGGTGGATCCCAGGAAGAGTGCTTCAGCTCTGTGCCATGGAGCTCTCTCCCATCTTCCACACCATCTTCTGGGAATCGTATAGGACAGCCTCAATACCCACCCTATGGAAAACCTCAGCCATTGCACCAATCCCAGACGAGATACGGAGGACACAGTGGCATGCCTTCTCCATCCTATTCTTCAACACCTACAGATATATGGAAACTTTGCCTCAGTTCCACTTTCAACACAATCCAATGTCACCAGCTCATCAAGAAATCACATTACCTCAATATCCCCCCACTTCTTGTTCACTGGATCAATAACTTCCTCAGCAATAGACCACAGACCATTAGAATTGGCTCAACAACATCATCAACCATCATCACCAACACTGGTGCCCCACAGGGCTGTGTTCTCAGCCCCTTCCTCTACACCCTGTACACGAACGACTGCAAAAGCCCATCACCTGTCACTACTTACTACAAATATGCTGATGAAATTGCCATAGTTGGATTACTCAACAACAACAATACCATCACAGCACATCAGGACTCAATTTCACAGTTTTCACAGTGGTGTAGCGACACTGACGGGTATCCGGCCAAAGGTTCGGAATTAGCAAATCCTGGTCAGTGGATTAAAATTACTGGAAGCTAATTTAATCAACCACAATCAACTCTACCCTTCTTTTTGGCTGTGACACAAAGAAGTGTTGTTCGGACTTGATTGAGTCACTGACTACAATTCGCACACACGGCAGTTCTCTCTAATGATTAAGTCAAAGAAGACTTTGTTTACCACCAAAAGACATTTGACCAAGAGCCCCGCTTTGGCAAGATCACGCGGAGAGCGCCCCGAGGGTTTCCTACGAAGATGACAAGACGAGCATTGTCAATTTAAATCCGCACACACAGGAATCCCCGGAGAAAACGCTGACTGAACAATCACATCCACGCATACCCGCACACAAACGACCTTCCTGTATGCATGCATATCTAATTAGTTTTGTCTTATTCTATAGATGTAATTTGAACTGTTCTGTAACTTCGAACCTTAAGTTTAATTCTAAAGAAAGATTCTATAACTCTCCCTCTTGCAAGGTCATAAAACTTTATGACTCCCAAAAGGAATTCCAAGGGAAAATCACGGCTCCCACTTGAATTCTGATGAAGAAAGAGGAATAGACTCTGCAATCTTATATTGTCTATAAGTATAACCACTTAAGAAATGCATAAACATGAATTTGATATTTCCTAGGTCATGGTAGCAGGTATTATGGCTTTATAGTCGTGTGAAGAAACTTTAAAATGCTTGTAATTCTGCATATGAATGTAACTATGTTCTTCTACTTTTACCTGCCATGTCTGGTAGCTGTTTGACCGTCTTGTTTTGACTGAACCAGTCATACATAGGATATTACTGTAAAATCTATTGTCCGGTTTGTACAATCTTTCTGGGTAGGAATGATAAAATGTTATACCATCATAAATGATCCTGACAAGACAAAGAGGAATCTTCCGCGGGCACTTTTCTCCCAGCTGATTGGTGCCTTCATGCCAGAAGGGGCGTGAACCTAAGTGTCCTTAAAGAGACGCGCCGAGCTTCCCTTCTGCCCTCTTCTGAAACCCTTCTGAAAGCTTCCTGAAAACCCTCTGCTAAAACTCCCTGGCTCTTCCTGCTCTTCGTGGCTTCATCATGTGACTCCTCGTGCGTCTGGACATCGCCTTAGTGTGATGATCCATCGTTTCTCTTTTTGTTTTCTTCAAGTTTATTTTATCTTTTTCGAAGTCTCCTCTGTTCATGTCTTCTCGCGAAGAAAATGAACACAGCCAGACTGGCAAGCTTCACCTACAAGGACATTCAAACACGCCGCGCTCGCTGGACGAACCCGAACGCTCGGCATCCACCTGACAGAGATACACGCACACGCCGTTTTCAGATCGGTCACACCCAAGAGCGGTACCTGTGCAAGTATCCGTTTTACTATGCTTATTTGAGATCTGTTGATCCTTGGTGTCTAAAAAGGTTCTGTCTGTGATGAATGTTGCCAAACCAGAAGACCTCTCATCTTCTCACTCTCTCTCTCTCTCTCTCTCTCTCTCTCTCTCTCTCTCTCTCTCTCTCTCTCTCTCTCTCTCTCTCACTCCCAATCTTGCGCTCTCGCAATCTCTCTCTCTCACTCCTGTTTGTTGTTCGTCTGTATCATTAGTTTTACCGTTTACTGTACATACATGTATCCCGTGTTTAAATGTAGAATTCTGTATCGGTAGTTTCATTTTATTAAAACCATTATATTCTTGATTGTTTTTGAATGCTCATACTTTACAAGTCAATGAAATGCGGTCCTGCTACAAAAGCTTTACAAGTTGTTACTATATCAGTAACGTAAATTTTATAAACACCTGAAAATTAATGTTCACGGCCGGAACATTGAGATTTCTTGGAGTTTATAAAAAGGGACAACCTTGTTGAGAAGTTGGTTAGTTGACCTTACGGCTGTTTGCTGGACAAACCGATTGTTTGATAAACTAAATTGATTCCCTTAAAGTTGTCTCATATAATCGATCTGTAACGAGACCATTGATATATGAATGAGGAATTATAATTCGTTATGATTTACCATTCATATATACAATCGATCTATTTTCAATTTCGATAATTTAACTGTAATATGCAATATATTAATCATATTCATGATTAATTATTAAAATTCCCTATGCATAATTTGAGCTAATTAAGGCACATCTCAATGTTACTACAGTGGTGTCAGAACAATTACCTCCAAATAAACACAGACAAAACAAAAGAGTTGGTCATGTACACATCCAAATACCTACTTCCACAGTCAACCAATCGAACAGGTCAGTAGCTTTAAATACCTGGGACTCATTAAAGATAATAAAATCAACTTCAAGGAACATGTCACTGCCATCCAGAAATGTGCACCACAAAGACTACATGTAATACGCAAACTGAAAGCCCTCTCTGTTGCCCCACATCTCCTGCTCCTACTTTACAAAAGCATCAGTCAACCCACCCTGCTGTACTGCTCAACCTGTTTCTACACAATGTTAACCGTCACATGCAAAAAATAAACTCACTAAAATCACACATATTGCTTCTAAGATTAAGATCTCCCTACACCCAGCCTATCATAGGCTGGGTGTGGGGAGATCTTAATCTTAGAAGCAATATGTGTGATTTTAGTGAGTTTGTTTTTGTCTGACAACACATAATAACTGTTGTTATTAAAAAACACAGCCATCACACGCCAGCACGCTCAATAGCAGCTGACACAGACATCCCTGAATAAATTCTTCCCGCTACTCCCATCCGGTCGCAGATACAGAGCACTAACCTGGACTAAAGCCTATTTCAAAAAAAGTTTTGTCCCCACCGCCATCACAGTGCTAAACAAACTGTAATACTGCCACCCCCCACTTCAGTTGCCTTGTAGTTTTCACATTTGACATGTTTATGTGGGTCTCTTAGGCCCCGTCCACACTACTGTGTTTTCATGTAAAAACGGAGACCTTTTGCTACGTTTGCACCTCCCGTCCACACTAAAACGGCTAAAACGGAGACCCAAAACGGAGAAGTTTAGAAACGCTGCCGATACGTTTTTCATTTTCATCGTTTTAGTGTAGACGGGTCAAAACGGGGGACTTTAGAAACGATGACGTAGTAGAGGCTCACGCTCGGCTCTATGATTGGGTGTCATCAGTCATGGCGTATATCTTTGCTAGCAGCTGTTGTACAAGTCAATTCTGCATTTTACAACGCTATAACTGCCTACATGCGCCGGAGTCAAGCTATTATTCGAGCGATCTGTGACAATTCCCGTGTGCAGTGGCGGCGTTGACCGTACATGGAGCGTCGGTTTGGGGTTAACCCAGAGCATGGTGGGATAATTTTATCAATGAAGTTGTGTTTACACCGGCACGCGCATGCCCAGTGTTGGTGAATGGTCACGTGATCCGCGTTTTCAGTCGTTTTAATGTGGACGGAGATCAATTCTAATACGCAGCTAAAACGCTGGTGTGGACAGAGATCGTATGACTTTGTACACTGACGCATGGATCATTCCTATTTTGCACCCGCGCAAAGCGGGCTTTTCCCTCCACAGACGCACGTCGGTAAACTAGGAAATGAACTTGCGCTCCCTGGGCGGGTCAGCGCAAAAAAGGAGGCGTGTTTCGGCGCAAACATTCCCTAGTGCTATTTTGCTGTTCCATAAAACAATTGCGCCACTGACCAGAAAAAACTAGTCTAAAGTTTGCGCGTTGTTCATTATGCTATTTTAAGGGCGCATGCTTGGTCATAATCAATGTAGCGTGTGCACAACGTGCATACACTTTGATTCTCTCATCTAAGCAGCAGTTTTCATTTTTGCAAATCATACATTATTACGATAGATAGATAGATAGATAGATAGATAGATAGATAGATAGATAGATAGATAGATAGATAGACAATTTTTTTTCTAAAAGCATACACATTAGCTTACACATTTACCCAAATTATCATACGCCTGTTTAACAGAAGTTAATTTGGGTGGGTTTCTCCATCCCCAATTTTGGGTGGGTTTTCTCCACCGCTCCTGGCGCGCGCCTGGCAAATCCGCCGTTATAATAGGAATCCGCTTTAGAACAAGCGCGCCTGCTCTTAAAGGGAATGTGAGATGACGCTTTAATAATAAATAATAATAAATAAATAAATAAATAATAATAATAATAAAAATTTGGACAAAGTGGGACTAGGGGGGCTTCGTAGAGTACCTTTTAAATGCATACGAACCTGAAATGACATATAATGTGTAATAGGCTACAGTAGCCAACAAATATTTTGAGTGTCCCTTAAATTTTCCTGTAAAGAACCACGATTGTCTCGCATTTTTCTTTTCTGAAGTTGGCAACCCTAAGCTAGCTGGTGAGACCGGGTGGCGGGTGAACACAGCCCTCTGAAAGCTTAGATGCTAACATTGCAACGACAATCTTTGAGTTACATCTTGAGGATTACAACAAACGTCTTACTGTGACCCCGTAAGTGTTCATCCGAATTTGACCCACGGGATCAAGGAGTGTAAGACTGAAAAAACTGGAAGAACTGGTTGAGGAACGACCACTCCTCAAGAAGACAAAGGACCTGGCTGGAAACTACCATTTGAACTCACCATTTGAGACAAAAGTCTCACCTAACCTACACCTCACCACACCTACCAAAACTCACACAAGAGATAGGAGTTTAGCGATAACTAAAGTTAATAACATGCACACAAAGGGGGGTGGGGTGGTTAAACCCTCCTGTTCTCAAACCTCTGAATGCAAATATCCATTGTTAGCACATGTTTCCATGTGAAAGAGGTTCTGTCTATATAATGAAATGCAGTAAAGGGTTCGGGGCTTCTGTATCTCAGATGAGCCCGTGAATGTTGAGAGCCGCCGGGACTCTCAGCTTCATGTATCTCCTAATGTCGGGTTTGCATCTCTTCTCTTTATTCCAGAGCATTTGATGTTATTGTATTGATTATATTTGAACTGATTATGAAATTGGCATGATACATTTACCTGAGATAATAAATTGTTACATTTGATTATTCTAATCGACTCTGCCATTATTTTCATTAAAGAGTTAAAAAGAATAGTCATACATTCGCTCACATTTAATGATGCACGGATATCATTAAAACCTTTTTTTATTTATGGAGTCAGATGAAATAACGAGAAAATAAATATGAGGAAATGTTTTGCATTTAATGAAATTAATTTGCCACGCGCAAAGACAGTAACACGTAAAGACCTTCACCGCTGATCGAATGCCTCCATTGGATCGATTGAGCTGAACACTTCAGATGCGCACTGTTCAACATGATGGTTTTGAATTGGTTGAAATATGACTGAAATCATTTCAAAAAGGAAAATAGAGTAAAGTGCAACATGTGCAGCGCAAGTCTGTCATATAGACATAAAATGATAATGAGAACATCATTATGATTATGTGCTTGGGACATGGTGAGACTTTAGCTCTCAAATATTATATAAAATTTTAAAAATAAGTATTATAATATTAATTATATATTAAGCTGCGACCCACTGATAAGTCTTGGCTTACATCACAGGTGACACAAGCATACAATATAGCCAGGAACGACCTAAAAAGAAAAGTGAGACGAGAGTAGAAAGATGGCTTAAAGCGATAGTTCACACCAAAATGAAAATTCTGTCAGTAATGACTCACCCTCATGTTGTTCAACCCTGTAAGACTTTCGTTCATCTTCGGAACACAAATGAAGATATTTGTGATTAAATCTGAGAGCTGTCTCACTCCTCCATAAGCTTCTAAGGGATTGAAACTTGCCGGCCCAAAAGTTATTAAAGACATCATTAAAATAGTCCAAGTGACGACAGTGGCTCAACTTTAAGTTTATCAAGCGACGAGAATACTTTTTGTGCGCAAAAAACAAACAAAATAACTTAAATCAAAATTGCTTAAATCACCTTTCTTTCCCATTCTGACATTCAGTTTGGAGTTCAGGAGATTGTCTTGACCAGGACCACACCCCTAAATGCATTGAAGCAACTGCCATGTGATTGTTTGATTAGATAATTGCATTAATGAGAAATTGAACAGGTGTTCCTAATAGGGGTGGCACGGTACATGAAAAAACATCCGAACCGTTCGGATCGCTTGTCTCGGTTCGGAGCATGGTTCGGAGTGTGTGTGTGTGTGTCTCACGGTTCGACGCATGCGCAATGTAGCCTCGTGCCCGTATATGACCTCAGACGTTTGTTTCCTTTACGCGCGAAATAAGATGTGTGTGGACATACATATGAGGCTTGTTCGAGTTGAACCGGTACTTTAATGTCATTACCGATCGCTCTGTGCAGCGCCGGTTCAAGTCAAACACGCCAGTAAAAGTGGAGTATGGAGTGTCAGGTCACGTCACACGGAGAAGTGGCAAGTGGGAGAGATAAGGAAGACTAACCGGAGTTGGAGGATGCGCCAGCGTCGTATAAGTCCGGTGTGTGGGAACATTTTGGATTTCATGTTATGATATTTAAATATATAGCAGCTACAGTGGCACTTTAAGTTTAGATAAGAACTCCAGTCATGTTTCCAAATACTGCACTTTAATTTCAAGTGAAAAAAGTGTATCCCCACTCTCAGGGAATAGAAGCATTGTTGATACTGTTTTTGTGTTGAGGTTGAACTTATGTTTCACTTTATGATTATGGCCTTTGCTATTGCTATAGCCTAATTATAGGCAATTATGTTTAATGTATTTTGACTTATTTAAAAGACAGAGTTTTTAGAGTTCCTCTCTTTTTTTAAAAAAGATACAATTTTTGTAAGAGCTACACTTAAGTTGGCAGTTTCATAAATGCAAGTTAATTTCAATCTTTGTGTGCTAAAAATGCACATCAGTTCCTGTAGAGATAGTGATACACATTCTACTTTTTTTGCCAAATAAACGAAAAGCATGTCATCAATGTCTTCTCTCTTGCTGTATGAAAATCTCACCTAGCTTTCCTCGGAGATGGTCCCAATAATGTGCTTAAAGTCAAGTCAAATTCAGTTAGTGCATGATTGCATGATATAACATTTTTGTTAATACTGTATCCTAAATTGTGGATAATTAAGCTATATATTATGCTGAAGTAGGCTACATTTCTGGAGTGTTAAAGATTAAAAGAAAAAATAACAACAAGAACCGTACAGAACCGAAAACCGTGACCCTAAAACCGTGATACAAACCGAACCGTGGGTTTTGTGAACCGTGCCACCCCTAGTTCCTAATAATCCTTTAGGTGAGTGTAGATGCTCTGTTGTTGTCTTTTGAGCGTAGAATCTGTTTCTCAGGTGCACAGCATATACCTGACACGACTCCCAAGTTGCTCTATGCAGAAATTAAGTTTTATTCACGGCTGGGAGATCACTGGCCACAACAACTCCTGAACTCCAGAGTCTCCTGAACAAAAGATACATGTACATTTAAATCTTGCAGTTGAGTAAAAGTCAATATCACTCAAGCAGAGCTGCCAACTCTAATGCATTGACCGTGAGACTCACACATTACCCTTTTCACACGCGCTCACGCCACACATCCATTTTCTCACGCAGAGAAAAATCGCGAAGCAAAGAGGATACTGACAGACTAGATAGTGAAGGCAGGGTTCTCAAGTCTCACGCATTGGCCGTGAGACACACGCAATTCAACCAGTTCACACGCTCACACGCCAAACCATTTCTCACGCTGAAAAGGCAATGCCAACCAAGTTGTCCTGCAAGCTTTATATAACGTTGTATACGAGGCGCAGGCACACAAAGTGAAGTTTCCTGCCGCCAGCACGTATATCCGCCAGATTGCGTTCGTTACTAGGCAACATAGATGCGCGAACACACGGAAGTTGACGGAACATTCTCGCGTGAACACACGCACACACAATAGGCTTGTTCGACTTCATGCAGCTCTGCGCAGACCGATCGGCGGCAGACTTGAAGCAGTGCATGCTGGTTAGAAATGTTGTCCGACTTGATACCATAGACAGTATAAGAAGTGGACAGAGCCATCTCATTGGAACTCAGTTGAGACAGTTGAAGCCCATTTTTAGCGATTTTTGAGCACTTCCGTTCCTGACGCGCAGACTCAGACCGACTCAAACTAAGCTTGATGACGTGAGCAACCTGTCTGACAGACGTTAATCTTCTAGTAGCTGTGCGTGAAAATTGCCAACGTTAATCTTGCAGAGACGGGGAACTTGAGCAAAGAGTTCTTTGGCGTGAGTGAGCAGGAGTAAGTATTCCGTTGCTTTTATGGACTCATTATCTATGGGCTTCTCCCTTGACGGGACGTCCCCCCGATCGCCTGCGAGCTTCTCCTCCTGTCTTTACGGTAATTTCTGTACAGCGCGACAGAGAGTCGAGTGGTTATGACGCAATCGTTAGCCTATTTTTACAATATCTGTTTCTACGGGGCCATAATGTAACAAGGCAATGGAGCTCTGTATACATTGTCGTGTTTCTTTAGAAATAAATAATGGACAAATGGAGTCTTTAAACGCCTCAGATGTAAAGTTATTCGCTGTCAAAGTGACGCCAAAATGAATGGTAGTCAATGGAAATGCTAACGCAAGTGAAGTTCTGCTACAACATGGCGGCACCCGGCCGGCTTCAACTTCCGGTCGATGGATTACCCCCTTGCTTCATACAGCGCCGACGCCACGCATAGACATAATAAATACATAGACGCCCTATTGGCCGCTTTGGAACATTGCTGCGATACGTCAACGGGTCCGCCATTTTGAAGGAGGGCAAGGTTATTCTCACACCTTTAGTTCCACTAAAGCTCACAAATCAGTTTTTTTTATAACAGTAAACACTCTTTTCATGTAGTCGCGATGTATTGTGTTATGTTTATCAAAATAAAACTGATTAAAAAAGTTGATTCCACTTCATTGATAGTAGCTGTAGGCTTATGTTAAACTTTATTCTCGTTCAAACAAACGCTGAAGCAGTAGCAGCTACATAAAGTATTGAATGAAAATGTCTCTGAAACATCTGTGTATTTGGCAAATATTGCATTTATTTCACTTCAGCTGTGCTAAAGTATACAAACACCACGTGAGCGGTCACTACGGGAACCAGAAAGTGTCCGACTTCACGTCTCCGTTTGCAGCTCCTCCCCGCCTGCACGCGGCTACTCTCGCCGATCAGTTACATCCAGCCGCAGCCGATGTCGAACACACCTATTCTCGGCCACCGTACGTTCGTTACTAGGTAACCAACAATATCGCGCGAACACACGTCGTGATCATAGGTCGTGATGGAGAAGGTAAGTTGGAAGAAAACTTGTCTAACATTTTTAGGCTAGAACATTTAATATATAGCCCATCGTATACATTATTATTGGTGCAGTCAAAAACTCTACAACTACTTTGCAACCAGGCCAGAAGCTTTGGCTAAGGGAAATGTTAGTGGCTATGGGAATTGGGAAGGAATGAAGATGTATTTCTAAATGCTATATTAAATTATATATTATACTGTATTAATAGTCTTTCTAGTTACATTAAGGCTACATGTATTAAAGCAGAGTGCTCTGGGTAATATTTTATATCCTGTCAAAACGTACATTAATCATTGCCATTGCATTTGTATTTTTCAAAGATTTCAGGGAAAAATGCAAAAAGAATTTGTTTTTCTAAACTGTTTGGAGCAATTTGTTATATTTTTGTGATTTTGAAATATAACATTAAAGAGTATATTTGATGTGATGAATTGCTCTGTCATTTATCAGATTTACCAATTGTTATAATTTCAATTTGTGCTTGCTCCAATGGGGCTCCTCCCCTAACCGCATGTGATCATCTCACTCCAAGCTTTTGATAAAACTTGAGAACCCTGGTGAAGGTTACTTTTGATATGGAGCAAATTCATAGCTCTCAGATTCTGTACATTTTATTACGAAATTCTAATACTGTTTTGGCGCTTTTAAATGTGACAGATCGCTGTAGCGCCCAGTGGTGGACAGTAACGAAGTAAATGTAATTCGTTACTGTTCTTAAGTAGCTGTTTTGTGTATCTGTACTTTACTCAAGTATTTAAATTTTTGGGAGACTTTTACTTTAACTCCACTACATTTCAAAGTCAAATATCTTACTTTTTACTTCAACTACATTTTCAAAATCAGTCGTTCCTTTTTATTTATGAGTGGATAAAAACGTAACTGGTCAAACGAGCCACCAATCACAGTACAGCACGCTTTGTTTTGAACTTGCCTTGGCGGTATCTACTAAGCGCGAACCAGAGCCGTTAAATATGAGAGTTGCGAACATAGATGGTTGTGAGAGTGATCTCGCCGACGCGTGGTCACGTTATTGGTGTAGCTCTCAATAGTTCCAAACAAATCGCGTTGACAATGATTTTAAGCGGGACAGAGAGCAGCAGCTTGCAGCAATTATTGGTAAGGATTGACGCATAATGTAGGCTACATTGCTTACGTTGCCACTAAAATTACTTGCATATATTAGCTTTTTTTTCTGGGGAGTAGCCTAGCAGAAACACTGCATTAATATGTTTTTGTGTTTAATTTTGGAGGGAAATTGGCTGCTCCCATAACATAGAATATACACTCACCGGCCACTTTATCAGGTACCCCATGCTAGTAACGGGTTGGACCCCCTTTTGCCTTCAGAACTGCCTCAATTCTTCGTGGCATAGATTCAACAAGGTGCTGGAAGCATTCCTCAGGGAGTTTGGTCCATATTGACATGATGGCATCACACAGTTGCCGCAGATTTGTCGGCTGCACATCCATGATGGGAATCTCCCGTTCCACCACATCCCAAAGATGCTCTATTGGGTTGAGATCTGGTGACTGTGGAGGCCATTTTAGTACAGTGAACTCATTGTCATGTTCAAGAAACCAATTTGAAATGATTAGAGCTTTGTGACATGGTGGAAGTAGCCATCAGAGGATGGGTACATGCTGGCCATAAAGGGATGGACATGGTCAGAAACAATGCTCAGGTAGGCCGTGGCATTTAAACGATGCCCAATTGGCACTAAGGGGCCTAAAGTGTGCCAGGAAAACATCCCCCACACCATTACACCACCACCACCAGCCTGCACAGTGGTAACAAGGCATGATGGTTCCATGTTCTCATTCGGTTTACGCCAAATTCTGACTCTAACATCTGAATGTCTCAACAGAAATCGAGACTCATCAGACCAGGCAACATTTTTCCAGTCTTCAACTGTTCAATTTTGGTGAGCTCTTGCAAATTGTAGCCTCTTTTTCCTATTTGTAGTGGAGATGAGTGGTACCCGGTGGAGTCTTCTGCTGTTGTAGCCCATCCGCCTCAAGGTTGTGCGTGTTGTGGCTTCACAAATGCTTTGCTGCATACCTCGGTTGTAACGAGTGGTTATTTCAGTCACTGTTGCCCTTCTATCAGCTCGAACCAGTCTGGCCATTCTCCTCTGACCTCTGGCATCAACAAGGCATTTCCGCCCACAGGACTGCCGCTCACTGGATGTTTTTTCTTTTTCGGACCATTCTCTGTAAACCCTAGAGATGGTTGTGCGTGAAAATCCCAGTAGATTAGCAGTTTCTGAAATACTCAGACCAGCCCTTCTGGCACCAACAATCATGCCACGTTCAAAGTCACTCAAATCAACTTTCTTCCCCATACTGATGCTCGGTTTGAACTGCAGGAGATTGTCTTGACCATGTCTACATGCCTAAATGCACTGAGTTGCCGCCATGTGATTGGCTGCTTAGAAATTAAGTGTTAACGAGCAGTTGGACAGGTGTACCTAATAAAGTGGCCGGTGAGTGTATATATGTGTGTGTGTGCGAATATATGTGTGTGTGTGTGTGTGTGTGTGTGTATATATATATATTTAATGGCGTTGTGCAGGTTTATGTGAATGTATCATAATATTAAGATGTTAATAATTATGACCATAGGCACTGGAGAAAAATATATACAGTAAATACTGTAAATGTTTTATTGCTTATAGGAACAGTCCCCTTGCCTCCAAATTAAACACACAAAAAATTAATTCAATTCAAATATATATAATATATATATATCAGACTAATTAATGTAATTTCATTAATAGATTGGTGTGCCAAGAGTGACATTAGTCTTCACTTAGACTGAGTTAAGCAAGAGTCTTGTGACAAATTATAATAGGACATTATAGCCATAAAAAAATCAAAGCACTGGATACATTTGAAGGCAAATACTTTTGTACTTTTACTCAAGTGAATGTTTAAAGGCAGCACTTCTACTTTTACTTGAGTAATATTTTACCTTGAGTATCTTTACTTTTACTCAAGTACATGGTATGTGTACTTCATCCACCACTGGTAGCGCCTCAGTTCAAATGGCACGTGAACCGATCATCTCTCTTCACTAGCCTAGGTAATAGTAAATAAACACGAATTATCAATAGGTGTGTGTGTTGAAAGATACAGTAACTTACCGAAATGTATATGCCTCATACATACTGTTATCAGTGTTTTTCAACCGCGGAAAGAGGTCAATAATAGCTGGAGTAGACTACAATGTCACATAACGTTATATTTACCTCAGGAAAGCCATTTAATGACCATAGCACGCAAGTTGGCTAGAAAAAAATAGTAGGCTATTTTATAATATATTTAGTATTAGTATAAATTAGTATTTAGCTAAATATGTGCACTATATTACATATTTATTATATTTTTTACTTATATCATTAAAATATTATAAAGTTGTTGTAATAAAAACCGCATTAGGCCTTTAATTTGAGTTGTCATTTTTAACCTTTAAAAATACCAGCTGACAGGGCTCGATGTAGTCTATTTTTACAGCATTAGGTGCGATTTACTTTCTTGAGAAAAATTAACATCTACTAGCCTATGTATAATATGTATCCAAATACAATCAAGATCGGAATAAAACCACAATAATTAAACTGAAATTGTAAAATTTGTATCAAGCAATAATAAAAGCAGTAGCCTATACCAATTATTGCACCATGCTGTCACTAAACTTAATAAAATGTGTAGTTAGGCTACCAAATGTTTTGACAACCACAATAGCCTGTAGTAATGCTTTTTTTCTTCTTTTTTTTTTTACATCGTGTCCCCCCCATTCATCCAAAAATCTCACTCCAAGCTAAACTCAAAAGTTGGCAGCTATGTATCACTCAAGTCTTCTTCACTGTGATTTGTTCTGGTGATTAGTTTAAAATGATCTAAGCTAATCATATGACTTAGTTAGTTCTACTGTGTTAAGCACTTTTTGGATAAGTATATTATGGTCTTTGACCTGAGCATCCTTAGTCTGCATTTCTCTGTACATTTAATGTTGAAAATACCCATTACATAAAATATTTGGTAGCGCTTTAGATTACAGCCCGGAAAGTACGGTGTAATTAAGAGGAATTTACAGAGTTACTTTCGGTAATTATAGTGCACCTACTTGCATGTAAGTATAAGGAAACAATATGTAAAGTTTGGGGAATAAAGGGGTAAAAAAAAAAAATACTGTAAGTATTATAGAACTAAGGGGTTCTTATTCTACTATTATGATACAACAATCTTACATTTGGGAGCAATTTAGCGAGAACATACACTGCGTACCTTTTTGTAATAATGGTGAACCAGTACATACTGTATAGGCTTTTTTAAAAATTACAGGGTACATATCTATGCATTTATACTTTTTTTTTTTTTTTTTTTATAGCAAAAGTGCAGATGTTTAAGTTTAGGCTAACATGTTTCAAGGCAAGAAAAGCTAAGACTATTGCAAAAAAAAATTTAAATACTGGGAAATATATCATGTTTCATGTGGTTACAGGGTAAGTGGTGCTTGTATAATAAATAAAGGTTTCCGAGTGAGTGATATAAGATTGTGTGCATTTTTATTGTACTTACCCTGTAACTACATGGAACAAGAGTGTAACAAGCGTATCTTTCAATATTTAAGCAAAAGTTGCAATAGTTTTCGTTTTCAGTGCACTTTTGTTTAAAAGATTACTTTATAAATGCGTAGATATGTACCCTGTAATTTTTAAAAAGCCTATACAGTATGTACTGGTTCACCATTATTTCAAAACGGTACGCAGTGTATGTTCTCGCTAAATTGCTCCCAAATGTAAGATTGTTTTATCATAATAGTAGAGTAAGAACCCCTTAGTTATATAATACTTACAGTATAAATATGTTTTTAGTTCTCCTGGTTGTTACCCCTTTATTCCCCAAACTTAAAATATTGTTCCCTTATACTTATATTGTAAGTACGTTATAGGTACACTATAAATACCGAAGGTTAGGCTGTAAAATTGCTTTAATTACGCAGTACTTTCCGGGCTGTAATCTAAAGCGTTACCAAATATTTTTATCACAGCAGTTTTCATTTTCACATCCTGCGCCACATTGTTTATAGCAAATGCAACGTGCCAACAATGCGCCTGAACACACACCTCGTTTTCAGACCAGCAGCCCATGCCATGGGCGTATAAATAGGTGCAAATGACCTATTTATACACCCATGGGCTGCTGGTCTGAAAACAAGGTGTGTGTTCACAGGCGCATTGTTGGCACGTTGCTATTTTTAAGCAAATAGACTGAGCCATTGACCTACTGAACCCTGGTCTAAAGTCAAGGGCGCAATTTTTTTTTTTGTTATTTAAAGAGCACGTCAGTAATGTGCGCCTATAGGAGGGTCCACAACACACACACACACTCCACTTATTACACACACATGGACGCGCAGCAGCACACAAACTAGCCAAATATTAAACATAAAAAGATAACAATATAAAAGATCAACAGTGTGTACATAAAGATATGGTAGAATCCGGATTGTCCTGTAGATGATTTACTCATCTTTATGCCTCAAATGTAGCTTGACTTAGGGTGAACTTTTGTACTTGCGGTTTAGATGAGGGAAAACATTGAATGTCTCAGAATAAAGTGGTAAACAAATGTAATCTTAGCTAAACATCTTGCAGTGTACGGGCTGACACCTCAGAGTGTGAGAACTATATGTTTGGTTGTGTGTCTGCTTCGATGCAATATACAGTACTATGCAATGAGGAACTTATCTCTGTTTCGATAAGCAACTGAATAATAGGGAGATCAATTTCTATACAGATCCGTCTATCATTTGGACTCAGACCTTACTCCTTCACAACCTGTAAAAGAGAGATCTCTCAAACAACTTGCTTATCTTTAGGTAAGAATATTATACTCAGAGTGTTTTAATGATATTTTACTTAGAAATATTAGTGATTTTATCTGTTTATTTTATGTTTCTTCATTAACTTTTTAATCCTGATAATGGATGAATTCATTTTACTCTTGATTTATTATTTGATTGTCTGTTGATAAGTAATAACATTTGACTTAATCATCTGACTGACTGGATCTCCTCCATGCATCAGATGTGAAATTAAATTTAGCTAATTTTAGATATATTAGAAATAGTTTGACTAAAAAAGAAGCAGTTTTATTTATGAACTCCATGATTCTTCCACATATCAAACCTTGTAAGACTATTCTTAAACCGATTTAAAGTGTTTTTAAACAAGCTCTTAAGGTCTTAGATAAAAAATATGTTTCATCATTGTAGTGTTTTATCTGAGTTTTCTTTTTTGAGTTGGGAACAATCGATTCAATTTACTTAGTAGGCCTACTTGTTTTTTAGATCTTAAATGGTCTTGATCCGCCAGTTTTTTAAGCAAAACAGGAGAATGCATGTGATTGTGTGTAACATAAACCCATAAGCTGGACATTTCTTTTTATCATTCCTCATAGGCCTAATTCACAGAGCGACAGCCAACGAGCCAGGGAGCTCGAAAATTTTTATCGCGAGAATCACGTTCTTTTTGGCATTTCGTTTTTTTTTTTTTTATATATATATATATATACATGCTGTTGCAACCATAGATATCCATAATAAAGGCAGTCTCTATTGTCATCACCGGCGGCCATCTTGTCACAGCCAAGCTTTCTGGCGGACTCTGTGGTACCTGATGTAAGATGAGTGATCAGCACGTACACAAATACTCTTATCTCGTTGAAATCTTGACGGATTTACAAACGGTTTGGTTTCTTACAAACGTTATTAACGTGGGTATAATTCAAGTCAATGTAAAGACGCGTCCTGCGGCGGCAGACGCGAATCATTCGTGCGTCAATTTCGCTTCAAACGCTTGCTTTTTACGCGCGTCCAAAGCAAAATTGACGCGCATAAAAAGCAAGCGTTTGAAGCGAATTTGACACTCTATTCGTGTTTGGTGTGAACGCAGCATTCCAGTCCAAAATTGTCATGCCCTTCACTTGCTAACACCGTGTCCTAACTACACTCGACGCGATAAAATTCCAGCGACAGCAAGTGTGTCTGTCCACACTAGACGCGACACGACACGACTGTGAGACGCCACACGTCAATCAAAAATCACAGCTATAGAGGGAATGCATTAACGTCACTTCCCCGCCGGAACACGACCCCCTCAGTGGGACTGAGTGGCAGAAGAGCTGCTGCGTGTCTGGAGTTAATAGGGGAAACTGTGTTAAAGCGAGTAAAACAAACTATTATCAGTTTAAACTAAAAGTTGGACTCGATATAGTGTTCCTTACAACTTATCAAAGATCCAGTGATCCATGGATATTGACATGCAGCCAGGAATCGTGTTTCCTGACATTTATATGTGCCTGATTTCGACGCCGGGGAAATAAATGAAGACAATTTGCCTGTAAACGTTTTATATAAATACAATATAGATAGGTCTAAATCCGAGTGATCACTTACATTAATGTTAAACTGTATATCATCATATCGTCCAGCCCTAAAACTTGTATAGTTTTTTCTCAGTGTTTATTTAAAAACATCCAATTATGCAGAATATAGTCTGTTCTGTAGCTTTTTGCAGTCTGTAAAAATATACAGTACCTCAGATTTCTGGTCAAATCTAGTTGTACAGTCAATCGCAAAGCTCTTTACCGTTTTAGATGTGTTTTGTGTGATTTTCACGGCATTCACGCTGAAAACAAATGCTGCCGCTCAGTCTTTTTGCCACTTGTGGGCGTGACCGCATTCACTCCGGCCGACGGTGACGTCATGCGCATACCCTCTATTCAGAACAGCGTGTGGGCGGAGTCTCTATGTGAAAGCGCACTGCTGGCCCGCACTCGCATTGGAAATGGGTAAGGACATAATGCTTCACCTATTTCTCCAGACGGAATCCTTTTTCCTGATGTCTTTGTGGGATTTATCGTAGAGAATTCGCCTTTGGCTAAGCCACACCCTAGAATGTAGATTGACCAATCACAGCGCAGCCAAGAACGAGCTCCCACAGAGGTCCGACACTTTTTCACAGCGCTCCATTGACTTTAACACAGGCGTCTCATAGTTTTGGTCTCGTCCGGCTATTACCGTCGTAGTTTTATCATAAATATGGTTAAACGTTGTGCCTGGGGCATTTGTAACACAGATACGCGTTTCCCAGAGAGGTTGGAGGGGGGTGTGCGTTTTTTGTCCCTTCACAAACCCAAAGTCAAATCCTGACAAGTGTCGTCTAGCATACGCTGCTAATAAATACAACGTTATACTCGCGTAGTCCGTTTGCTTTGTAATAACGATTATAGAAGTGAATAGAGACCTACCCAGCTTTGCATGAACAGTGTTGCTCCTTGATATTGTGAGTCCCAGCCTCCGTCTCCATTAGTAGGATATGCGGTGGCTCATTGGTTGACTGTGACCGATAAGCTTTTGCCTCTGTTTGGATGCCTTGTTGTTACTTGCGTTTCACCTGTATGTCGTGAATATAGCCTTCGAACGTATATTGCAGCCCCTTTTGCCTACTTCTATCGGACACTTTATTTGCTGCTTTATAAAAGTTTGATAAAATTTCAGCAGGAAGAGCTGTCACAGCATACGCCATGTTGATACCAGAGCCCAGATGAAGTTTGTTTGTCGGACGTAGCAACAGTAACTAAGGGGGGCGGGGCTTAGCCAAAGGCGAATTGAATGCCTTTGAACTTCGACAATCAGTTCCTCGTCCTCCATGTTTGATGATTAAATATTCACGCAGAACTTCCATCCAATGAGATCTCTGTGTGGGCGGATCTGTCAGCCGCGACGTCGCAGAAATAGGAACCGTTTCTAAATTAGAAACTTCGCGTGTCGCCGTCGCGTCTGGTTAGGACAAAAACTCTGATTAACATGGAAAAGATACCTTTTATCGCGTGTCGCGGCGTCGTGTTGCGTGTAGTTAGGACACGGTGTAATGGTGCGTTCTATACGCTGATTTCACGCAGCCGTCATTTTGAAATCGAAAGCGAGGTTCCGGTGGGAAGAGCCCCGGAAGTACAGATAGAACAATGCATTGGACTAGCAACCTGAAGCTGCTGCCGCAATTTACACTATTGGATGGTAATATCCAATATAGGATATGTATATAGTTCCTTCTTTTTTTACGTTCTGAATTATATATAAATAAATAAAATTACTTATAAATGAATTTCCACTGTAGATAGTCTAAAGCAGGGATAGGCAACGTCGATCCTGGAGTGCCACTGTCCTGCAGAGTTTAGCTCCAACCCTATTCAAACACACCTGAGCAAGCTAATCAATGTCTTCAGGATTACTAATGCTAAATGCAGGCGAGTTTATATCAAGGGTTGGAGCTAAACTCTGCAGGACAGCGGCACTCCAGGATCGACGTTGCCGATCCCTCGTCTAAAGTTTGAAAGAAATGTATGCACATTTTTAGAATAACTAATTTCTACATTAAACACAACAATACGCCATCGCATTCGCGACTCTCCTATGATTAAAAGCGACACTTCCGGTTTTCTTCCCACCGGAGCGATTTTAAAATGGCGGCTGCGTATTTCATTTAAAATGAAATCAGCGTATTATTGTCAACGAACTTGACATTATTGTTAATCACTCGTATTACTGCATACCTTACTGCGTCCGTATCACTGCCTGTGGGTATTGGAATCGGTCTTGTTGTGAGTGCAATATTGAATGAAGCCTTGTTTAAAACGGGTGTTACTAACGTGGCTAGCGTTAGTAACACCGTTAGATAAACTAAAACATGAAATAAAGTGAAAATGGCTGAGTTTTGATAAGCGCCTGGTACTCGGCCAGTGCTGCCATAGCAACAGCTTTCCGGGTGGCGTCCATGTTTTTTTTCCGACTTGGACGCGCAAAACATACCAGAACGCTCGAAGTGTGGAAATGGTGTCATATCCGAGGGCCGAGTCGGTTCGTTGACAATAATAGAACGCATCATAAGTCACACAGGGCACAGCCATCTTGGATTCCGTATCAGAATTCTTGCTCGTGGTCCTCACGGTTGTCCGAAATCCGAGCGGGAAAATCCGAGGAAAGGGGGCGTGTTGGTGTGTGTTGCTAGGCAACATCTGACTTCCTAGTCAGAACTCCGACACGGATAAATAATAGAACGCACCATAACTTCCCTCCGTCTCAGGTTCACTCGGATGTACGTCATTGCTTACGTTGCATGAGTGCCCACTACTGGCGGAAACTGCAATTGGGCTGAACTAGAACGTCCTAAGCCCTTGATCACTTGGAATCAGCTATGGAGTTGATTTATTATTTATTAATTTTTTCCCTTTATGAATTTGTTTAATGCAGCATCCAAATGTATATAGATGTGTTTAGGTGGTTTTAAATAAAAAAAAAAACACATAATTAATAGTTATATCATCGAGTTGTTTGTGGTGGTGGTGATTAGACGAAATCTGCGGTGACTTCACAATCGTGTTGCATTGTGGTATATGGAGCTACCTGAAGTGTACATATGAAGTGGGTCTGTCCATATAAACTTCCCTCATCCACTTCACGAAGTGGAACGCACTTCAAAATGGCGGCAGGGATTCACCTGAGGGGAAGTGCTTAGGGAAGTTCGCAAGTGCGTGTCTAAACGTGGACTGGAACGCAGCACCGGCCAAAGAGTAGTAGGCTAGGTTACGTTTTGAGTGGATGGCGAGCGCGAGACGCCGAAATGGATGCCAATAAGCTCCTGAATGGAAAGTTTACTTTTAAAAAGTTGCCAAATTGCTCCATTGACAAGACTAAAGTGATCAAAGTGAATGGGCCGCCTTAGCCTGGTTAAAACCAGACCATTCTCAGTTGTAACTGAGTTATGGTCTGGCAAAGCTTCATAGACAAATCATTTCCAAAGGGGCGTCACCAACGGACGTAGCTCAAATGCCTCTGGGCGCAATTGGATAGACCTAAAACCAATCAGAGCGATGAAGGAGATGACGTATGCAGAGCGACGTTCGTCTGTTATGGAGCAGACATTAAAAATTAACAGCAAGACAACTAGAAGTGAATGTGCTTTCCATTAAATAAATCACACACAGTAAACAACACCTTAACAAAAAAAACTTTGCAATGAACTTTGCCATTTAGACACGCAAACTGCGTGCCGGTGCGGTGAGACGGGGGTTAGAATTCGGTCACAATTCTGCACGCGCAAGATCACATTTTGAGCGCGAAAAAGGGCATTTCGCACGCGCGTGAACTGAGTTTTGCGGAGAAATGTTCGTCTCGCAGATAAGAAAATATTTCGAGCGAACGAAAATCAATTTTGCATTTAAAATAAGTATTTGTATGTGCGCAGCCGTTCTCTTTCGCACGTGCAAAGTTTCACTTTCTTGCTCCTCTCATACCAGCCATAAGCGCTCTCGAAGCGCAGATGGCTCGCGTACTCAACACAAGCCAGCGTTACAATAAGCCTTAATTCCAGCCAATCAGAGATGAGGCTGCTAAATTCTGATTGGCTGGCTTGAAAACCAATCACAAGACTCCCTGCAGCTGTGGACAAGGAAAAATACATGGTGGAAGATATTTATGTTTAATTTGTTTACTGGATTGAACACTTCAATTTAAGTTCAAGTAAACAAAAACATTCACAGCAGATATGTTCTGTAAAAACAACTATCATACTAAAAAAAATATACTGTATTTTCTTATATACTATTTTAGGATGGATAGTGTGCACATATGCAGGCTTGTTCCCCTCACTGCAAAAAAAAAAAGAAAGAAAGACATGTGGGTAACAATGCAAACATATGCAAATATATTACTGTAAGTGAAAATCTTGGGTGTGTGACCCACAAGACTTCTATATAATTACTTGCATAATTAGATTTTTATTTTTGTGCAGTGAGGGGAACAAGCCTGCATCCCAATTTGCACATATCCATCCTAAAATTATATATATAGGAAAATACAGTATATTTTTTTTAGTATGATAGTTCTTTTGACATCACATCTGCTGTGAATGTTTTTGTTTAAATAATTCCAAGGATAAGTAGATTGATTATTATTTTAACGTTATTACATTGCATTTCTACGTTTATTTGATGGATTTTTTATGGCACGCATGCCGTCTGCGCTTCGAGAGCGCTTATGGCTGGTATGCAAGAAAGTGAAACTTTGCACATGCGAAAGAGAACGTCTGCGCACATACAAATACTTATTTTAAATGCAAAATTGATTTTCGTTCGCTCGAAATATTTTCTTATCTGCGAGACGAACATTTCTCCGCAAAACTCAGTTCACGCGCGTGCGAAATGCCCTCTTGCGCGCTAAAAATGTGATCTTGCGCGCGCAGAATTGTGACCAAAATCTAATCCCATATGCACACAGCCAAGCGAAATGGGGTCTTGCCGGTCTTGCGCACCGAACGCGGCATTTTTGCCTCGCGCACCTTCGCGCTCGTGCGGCCGCGTCGAGTATAAACAAGGCTTTACCCCGTGTCAGCGCGCGCTCTGATCGGTAAACGGGCACAGACCTCTCCCGAATCATCTCCAGCAGTAGCAGCCTCCGATCGCACCACTAACTCCGCCTCCGTTGTCCGTTTCCCTCGTAAGCTGATATTTGTATTTAAACATTCTCTATGATAATACATTTTTGTGAAAATACATTTTTGTGAAAAAAAAATATTTTTATAACATGGTTTTGGCGGTTATAGAGTTCTAATGACGGTGTTCAACTATAACCATCACACCTCTAGTTCCGCGGCGGCATCTGTAAATGTACTAAATCTACTTCACCGTCGCTGTGCTGTCGTCATCGTGTAAAGCCCGCCCCAACGTTTCTGATTGGTGCCGCGATTTCGACGGATTAGAAATGTGCTTGAATGAGCTCTTTGCCAGACTAACTTGCAGAGCCAATCTAAATTTGCCGGAAGTTCTCTGTGTTTTCCCAGGCTAGGGCCGCCTGCAATCAAGTACTTAGCAACACCGGCCACATCATTCAGCCTAGCTTCTGAAAGGTCGTTTTCACTGTCTGGGCATGTTGTACAAAAGAAGCGAGCTTCCCTGTTGTCTGAAAATGTCAACAAGCTTGTCTGTTTGAGTAACTGGCTCAAAGCAAAGAAGTAGTAGGCTTACCTGTTCATTCTTTTCGAAATAAGAGGCTGGGTTGATGATGGATGAAGAGCAGTAGCCTGACTGCTATCTTCAAAGAAAGTATTAAGCCATGGTTTAACTACACTATAGGCTGAGCCATTTACCTTAGATGTGCACTTTGTAATTGTATCGCCCTGTTTTGATCCCTTGAAAAGGCTGTTTCTGTGACAAAGTTTTTTTTTCCACCCTTTTATTAATGGAGTGTTATTACATTGTGTGAGAGATTATTAAAAATGTGTCTATTGTTTGTAAAATTATGTTTGTATTTTCTTCTTTTTTTTTAATATGGACCCATGGGTCTGAAATAAAGAATAATAATAATAATATTTGCTCCAAGTGTGAATGTTAGTGTGAAATTGAACAATATAATATACACTCACCTAAAGGATTATTAGGAACACCATACTAATACTGTGTTTGACCCCTTTCGCCTTCAGAACTGCCTTAATTCTACGTGGCATTGATTCAACAAGGTGCTGAAAGGATTCTTTAGAAATGATGGCCCATATTGATAGGATAACATCTTACAGTTGATGGAGATTTGTGGGATGCACATCCAGGGCACGAAGCTCCCGTTCCACCACATCCCAAAGATGCTCTATTGGGTTGAGATCTGGTGACTGTGGGGGCCATTTTAGTAAAGTGAACTCGTTGTCATGTTCAAGAAACCAATTTGAAATGATTCGAGCTTTGTGACATGGTTGCATTATCCTGCTGGAAGTAGCCATTAGAGGATGGGTACATGGTGGCCATAAAGGGATGGACATGGTCAGAAACAAAGCTCGGGTAGGCCGTGGCATTTAAACGATGCCCAATTGGCACTAAGGGGCCTAAAGTGTGCCAAGAAAACATCCCCCACACCATTACACCACCACCACCAGCCTGCACAGTGGTAACAAGGCATGATGGATCCATGTTCTCATTCTGTTTACGCCAAATTCTGACTCTACCATCTGAATGTCTCGACAGAAATCGAGACTCATCAGACCAGGCAACATTTTTACAGTCTTCAACTGTCCAATTTTGGTGAGCTCTTGCAAATTGTAGCCTCTTTTTCCAATTTGAAGTGGAGATGAGTGGTACCCGGTGGAGTCTTCTGCTGTTGTAGCCCATCCGCCTCAAGGTTGTGAGTGTTGTGGCTTCACAAATGCTTTGCTGCATACCTCGGTTGTAACGAGTGGTTATTTCAGTCAAAGTTGCTCTTCTATCAGCTTGAATCAGTCGGCCCATTCTCCTCTGATCTCTAGCATCAACAAGGCATTTTCGCCCACAGGACTGCCGCATACTGGATGTTTTTCCCTTTTCACACTATTCTTTGTAAACCCTAGAAATGGTTGTGCCTGAAAATCCCAGTAACTGAGCAGATTGTGAAATACTCAGACCGGCCCGTCTGGCACCAACAACCATGCCACACCCCTAAATGCATTGAAGCAACTGCCATGTGATTGGTTGATTAGATAATTGCATTAATGAGAAATTGAACAGGTGTTCCTAATAATCCTTTAGGTGAGTGTATGTCAATGTTGTTTAAAAAAAAAAAAAACATTGCAAAAAAGCAAGCCGATCCAGTTTTCCATGTTGATAAGAGCATTAAAATGAGAAAAAATGAAGCACATTTAGAATAGACAAAAATGTGCGATTAATCGCGATTCAATATTTTAATCGTTTGACAGCACTAATTAATTTTATGTTTTTTTTTAATTAGTTTATAAAACACTGCATAATCTGGCACCTTTATGCACTGTCGAGACACGCTCCAAATCGTAGTTTAAGATCCTCTAGTGCTAGTCTTCTGGCACATTATACAGTAAATCATAAGCGATCCGGTTGTACTTCTTTTAGCCACTATATGCTCCAAAAATGTTTAGTTTAATTGTCTACCAAATGAAGTGAAAGAGGCTACAAGCATTCATATTTTTATAAGACATTTCTTTTTAAAGTTTATAATCAATGGAAGAATATGGTGGAAGTTGAAAGTCTGTTTTTATTTTACCTTCTGATTCTCTTATAGTTGGCTTAATTTGTATACGTTTTATTTATATTATTTTATTTTGATATTGAGGTGAAACTGATATTGAAATTGAACAGTCAAGTGCTGAAACCCTATTGTTCCCTTTCGAGAACGTCCACTTCGTATTGCTCAGCTATACGCAGTGGGGGAAACCCCTTTTCCTCGAAATTCTGAAGATTAAAATGTAAAACGCATTTTGCAGCTGCACAGATAGCACATTGAGTGACTGACTCACTCATTGGCTGTGCTGCGGCAAATGCACATCCAATGGCGTGGGCGGCTCAAACGTGTGTGCCAATGAGCTATCATTACGTCATACACGTCAGAGCCCGGCCAGAGCCCATAAAAGCCCCTGAAATAGCCATTATAGCAGATTTCATCTCCTTCAGCGACATACTTCACGTCTCTGAGTCCTCTGAGAGCTTGGCCGTTAAATCAGGCCCTACGGTTAGAGCTCAAGCTGCACTCTCTGCCGGCGGTTGCTCGGTCTGCAAGGGCATGCCCGTCTCGACGCTGCGGTCGTGGCTCCCTCTCGTCCAATATGGCGACGCCGCTTCACCCACGCTTCCTTTCCCTGCCCTTCTACGGCCCAGGAAGTAGGGATGCTAACCGATGACTGTTTGACCGATCAACGTTAACCGATCAAAGTTGTCGGTAGTCGGTTAAAAAAAAAGTGATCTCTAAATTAGGCTATTATAGACAGTGGACTAAACCCTACTACAGTTAGCCATCTCATTCCAAGGTATTTTTGTGTGAAGTGAACAAATCCCTCACATTAAATTTTTCATAACTCGCCTGTTTGTACTTATTAAACCAATAAAAACATTTGGTGCGAGGTCACAGCGTTTGGGTTCGCGCGCTCACAAGGTTTGCGAAAAGTAAAGGCTACAGGCTAAAACACTCGAGGTTAGAGCCAGGGCAGACGACAGGATGAAGCGTGCAAAGTAAAGTAGTGTGTGGGACCATTTCACGAAAAAGAATGACACAGATGTAAGTTGCAACTTGTGTAATACAGTGCTTAAATACAGCCGTAGCACATCATCTATGATGTATCACCTGAAAACGCGACACCCGCATTAGATTTGGAAATACATTACATCTACATTTCAGTGGTAACAGATAAGGTGATGATGATCATCATCTTACTTTATTATTGTTAGCACTAACGTTACCTCAAACTAAATCGGCGTCTCTTCGGAGCTGTCATTTTCTCAAATGAGTCGCGCCAATATTTCAAATGAGCTTCTAACGCTAGACTAACACCTTTATTTTCAACGCGATCACCTTGTTCCCAAACCATTTCGAAACTAAGGAGCCATTTGTCCTCCGATTACATACAAGCTCTAGGGGATTTTAAAAAAAGTGACGTGAGTGGAAGGACGGCACTGGGGCAGTGTGTGTGTGTGTGTGTGAGCGGGAGGCAGAGCGGCAGAGAGATGCGACAAAGTTGCGAAATTGCAGGTGCGGCTCGAAATGGCTGTTATTTCAAATAGCATGGCATATTTTAAACTAATCGGTTAACCGGTTTCAACCGGTTAATGAGGCTCGGTGGTCGGTCAAGAAAATGTTTAGTTTTCGCCATCCCGACCAGGAAGAAGAAGTGCCGCAGCCAGCGTCAACCGGAGGGTATGGAGGTTAACGATCCCACGCCAGCCACGTCCCCGCGTGCTTTGTTTTCCCCTTCCCAGACACCGTCTCCGCTCCTGTTTGAGGGAGACCAGCAGCCCCGCCACGCGGTGGGCCTGATTTCTTTCGGCGGATCGATCGACGACCGCGACGACAGCCTTTCTATCGCTACTTTTGAGGAGGATTGGTCGGGCTTTGCTGACCTTGCCATCGCTTCTCAGTCTAGCGCGAGCACCGCAGCTACCGGGTCTAACTCCGACGCTGAGCTGCTTCGGATCCTGACGAAGGCCGTCGCGGACCTCCTCGGAGCCTCCTCGGAGTCGGCTGGACGGCTGGTTTCTGCCGGGGCGCCAGCAGACCCCTCGTCATAGCCCCGCTCCTTTCTTTCCCGAGGTCCATCAGGAACTGTCGAAGACCTGGCGCGCGCCCTACTCTGCACGCACGGGTTCTTCTGTCTCCACAACGCTCTCCTCCGTGGACGGTGCGGCGGAGAAGGGCTATGAGTCTTTGTCGCCCCTCGAAGAGGCTGTGGCTGCTCACCTCTGCCCAAACACCGCGGCTAGATGGAGAACTAAGGCGGTGCATCCGGTCATCCTTGCCGTCATTCATTTGAACAGGGCTCTCATGAGACGGCCATTCAAAATGTTGACAATAAAACAAATTCTCGCGCTGTAGGGCTGTGACTGAGCTGGTTAAAGCATTGTTTATACTCGACGCGTCCGCATGGGCGCAAAGGTCTAGGGGATGCGGAGGCGCGCGCGCTCTTACAATCACGTCATTTTTGCCGTGCGCGCCTCCGCATCCAAAATTGCTGTAGTTATGCAGCTGTTTGCCAGTAACTTACTGTAGATTTAAATTGATGTATATTTACTGGCAACATTTTGTTCAAAGTTAAATGAACATTGAACATTTACAAGTCTTTGTCTTTACAGAATAAAACTATAAAATAACAATCTAATGCAAAGCATTCTGGGAACCAGAAATCTTCGTCAACCTTTTTGACTCCTGTAACGTTACTGTTTTACGGTCAATGACAAGAGTACTAATCAGCTGATTGTCAAAGCCATAACACAGCGAGCGAGAATAACTAAGTTACATGAAGCAATCCAACTACATATTTTACACCGCTGACAAGGGGAAAAGTCACTACTCACGGTGTCTATGGATAGCTTTTAGCTTTCTGCGGCTTCTCTTTAGGGATATTCGCTGTCGGCTACGGTAGAAACATGACGTCACAATATGTCGACCTTCATAGAAGGGGGTACCCGCGGTTATGTAGATATAAATATCTCATTCTAAGGTAATAAAAACATAACGGTTCATTGAGTAAGGTCTTTATACACCATTGAACCCATAAGGGCCTAGTTATGGATCTTATATTGCATTTCTGTCAATAGATCCTCAGAAATACCACACATTGCACCTTTAAGTCTTAATATGTTTTCCTTCTGTTAAATCATATGGGATGTTTGCTAAAATTGTTGGATCATGTAAACTCGCACTTGATCGGCATCCGACCAGCACGGAAGGTCTTTACGTGTTACTGTCTTTTCTCATGGCAAAGTATTTTGATTAAATGCAATACATTTCCTCATATGTATTTTCTCGTTATTTCATCTGACTCCATAAATGAAAAGGTTTTAATGATATCCGTGCATCATTAAATGTGAGCGAATGTTAGACTATTCCTTTTAACTCTAATGAAAATAATGTCAAAGTCAGTTAGAATAATCAAATGTAACAATTTATTATGTCAGGTAAATGTATCGTGCGAGTTTCATAATCAATGCAAAGATAATCAATACAAAACATCAAATGCACGACATTTAAGAAATACATGACGCTGACTCTCGAGAGACTCGGCCGCTCTCGGCCTCACAGGCTCATCTGAAATATAGAAAGCCTCTTGCTACATTTTATTATATAGACAGAAACTTCTTTCACATGAAATTTGAAACATTTGCGTATTTGCATTGAGGTTACACCTGGGGTAGGAACGCGTGGGGGTAGTGTGTGTGTGTGTGTGTGTGTGTGTGTGTGTGTGTGTGTGTGTGTGTGTGTGTGTGTGTGTGTGTTGTGTGTGTAGGAGACCGTTTGTCAAGAGACCACATTCCTTTGTGTGCCAGATCTCTAGACTCTTAAAAACCTTATTACCTTTTGTTTGACTTATTTGGGAATGAGACACTTGTAGTCACCCTGAGACATTTCGAATGATACTAAATATGTATAATACTCGATGATAATTATTAACATTAAAACATATAGATTCTTGTGTGAGTTTGGGGGAATCTCTGCAAGAGTGCAGGATGAGGGGAAGAAATGTAGATTAGGTGAGAGAGATTAGGTGAGACCTTCCACTCAATAGTGCTCGAGGGGGAGTTTCTAAAGTTGATTTTCAGCATTGTCTACTCGAGGAGTGGTCGTTCCTCAACTAGTTTTTCCAGTGTTACATGTGGCAGCCCTACCTAGAAGATTTACTAACATTCAGTACTGTATTTTACTGTAGCACTGTATAAGCACTGTTTGTACTGTATTTTATTTATTTTTCTAAACTGTTTTAATTATTCTTATTTCTTTTGATTATTTTAATTTCCTCTAAAGCACTTTGAATTACCATTGTGTATGAAATGTGCTAAACTTGTCTTGCCTTGACTTCACAATATCTTCCTGTGGGATTAGCAAAAAAAAAAAAAAAAAAATTGGTTCCTACAATCTTGGGTGAACCATCCCTTTACAGTTTGAAACAGCATGATGAAAGGATGCCTCATTTGCTAAAATATTTTTGTTTTTAGATCTTAAATGGTCTTGCTCCGCCAGTTTTTTAAGCAAAACAGGAGAATATTCATGTAAGCTCCGCCCAGTGTCACCGAATATATCAGACACTGAATATTTCAGAACACCGTCCTTCAATGTAGGTGTGTGTGTGTAACAACCAGTAAACTGGACATTTCTTTTTATCACTTCCTCATAATTCTCAGAGCGACAGCCAACGAGCCAGAGAGCAGGTAATGCAATCTTTCAGAAATGCTACAATTGATACAAAATTCAATAGAGTTCTAATGCAATTAAAAAGGAGAGAGTAGCCTATATTACACCGGTTTTAACGGAATTACATTGGTTACCAGTTCATCAAAGTATTGATTTAAAGTTTTTTTATTAGTTTATAAAACACTGCATAATCGGGCACCTTTATGCACTGTCGAGCACGCTCTAAATCGTAGTAAGATAGATTAAAACGAGGGATTATCAGTTTAAAAAGGTTGGACTCGATATATTGTTATTAAAGTATGGTATTTGGGGTAAACGGCGAAAGGCACATTAATTAACATGTTAATAAATAGCCGGCTGACTTTTCCATTGTTTAAAATAATAATTAATTAGTTGCAGCCCTGTTGCCTAATATTAAATGCAGATGAAAAATCAACCAATAAATGAAATAAAATACTAAAATAATAATCTTACCAATATCTACATGCTTATGAAGTTCTTTTTACTATGTGCACTATGTGGATTTAGTGTATTTTAGCCGTGAGTTCCCAAATGTGCATAAAATCATTTAAAAACAACAACTTTAAATGTTGAGTTTTCATTATCAAGTTGTTATTAACATTACATTGAAGGAGCTCTTCTCTATTCACTGCTTATGATTATGTCTTTATTTGGCGCATTTAAAAATGTTTTTGTTCTGAAGTGTTTTTAACTTAAATAATTTTTACTAACAATACTTTTTTGTATTTTACTAAATACATTTTTACTAAAAACGAAATAACATTTTGACGCTTTTATGCGTGAAATATGCATGTAAAACGGTGCCCTTGTATTTGTTGTAGATTAAGAAAACATATGCATCACAAAATAAAACAAAGTTGTAGTAAATTACCACTGATTTTTATTATTTTGTCTCATGTTTTATTTTATTTTTTTGACATTGATTAATAATAAAATCACATCTAAAACAATTACACATTAACAAAATTACAATTGCTATGACCTCTGTAGTGGACACCAGGACTCGATTGTTAAAAAAATAAAAATGACATAAAATTATATGTAGGCAAAAATAATGGCAATATTTTAAAATCGATAATTATTATTATTATTATTTGTTTAAATTACATTGATATCTGAATTTATGTCAAAACCTACACTTTC
The DNA here is from genome assembly GCA_029959095.1 of Rhinichthys osculus. Classification (NCBI taxonomy): domain Eukaryota; kingdom Metazoa; phylum Chordata; class Actinopteri; order Cypriniformes; family Leuciscidae; genus Rhinichthys; species Rhinichthys osculus. The sequence continues at coordinate 3,107,498 of JARWKJ010000012.1, forward strand.
AAACATCAAAATGTAATTTATTAATATGTATTCCTGTACAAAATGACATATAAACATCGTTTCCTATTCTATTTTGCCTGGAAACCCTTCCAACACACTTGCGTGTCGCGTGAAAAATAGGCGTCGGTTCTATATCTAGCATGCACGCGTTTTCCGCGCCTGAGACGCGCGTGTCGCGCAGGCAGTGTGCAAACTCTAACCTGTTAACGTGGGAGCCGAAATAAAAACGGACACGCCACGTCGCTGAGACGCTTACGCCACGCAGCCAATGTGTAGTCTTCATTGACATCTTCATCGGCGTTTGCCTATTTACAACCACCATCTGTGACAAGCCTCTATATTGTTTTTCCGTTAAATTAATTATAGCCTATAAATCTAAACTGTACAGTTTTCTACAGTATAGCCTACAGACAAAAATATACATCTTAAATGCCTTATAATACTTTTCATCACTTAAGTCAATGCATAAAATCGTTTTCTGCAGCTTAACCCCTTAAAGAAGACATTCAGCTATTTCTGAAGTGAAAACACATAAAAAAAAGTATGACAAAGATTTACTGTAGTAAATCAAATGTAGGCTATACTATACTAAATATTTAGTATACAGACATTCCGACATTCCATGTAATATATTTATGTCCAAATTTCACTTCTAAATAATATGAAACCTTGAGATTCAGACCTTTCCGACAATATGTGTTTTGTCAAGATTAGAAAAGGTTTTGATTATAAATTATGAAATATGACAACGCCCAATATGACCAGTTTAACCAGGGGCACGTTCAAGTTCAAAACGGTGCGCAACGTTTTGCTACGGTTTACGGGTTGAACTTGAACGTCATGTTTCCTGGAAACGGGGTGCACCGGTGTGCAACGGGGTTTGAGGTACGTTTTCTCTTGTTTGGTGGGTGTGTCAGAAGTTCAGAACTGCAGTCAAATCAGCAGCAACATGTATATAAAGCGCGCGGTATTAAAATGAACTCGCACAATGGGTTCAAGGAAAGTAATTTACAAATTTGTTCGATGCAGCTCGGTATACGCAACAACTGAGGATATTAGAAGACACGTTTGTCGTTAGTTTTATTGTAAAAATATAGGATATCAACATAATGATGTAGTTGTTTATAATTTTAGGACATTTCGTATAGAAATAAACAATGGTAATTAATTGCTTTTCCTAAAAATGAGAAAGAAAATACAGGGTATTAAAACAGTATGAACTACAAATAAAGTCAGAAGCCTATGTGAGGCTAAATAGATGTGTTTTAATTAGGTAGCTAAGATGTGTGCTTCCATTATTATGGTGGGTTGTAAATTAAAGACATTTGAGCTTCTGTGTGTTTTAATAAACTATTATTATTATTATTAGGCCTACTTGAAGTACTCTACTGCGCAATAGTAATATATTTCTGTTATATTTTCTTCGTTATACAAAACTTTTATTTTGACAGGTTGTCATGAAGACTTTAAAGTTTGTGAGTGTATATGATACGAATGAATGACGATAGTTTTATCAAATGAAATGGTAAAATTCTTGTGAAGTGACCCTCATAAAAGGTCTGCGATGAAGTTCAAATGTGTGCATGTCCTCCTCATAGACGCTGAAAACACCATGAGTGTCACGCGCGCTTCAGTGTGTAGTAGAGCACACATTGAGCGCTCATTCACAGAAACACGCAGAACATGCAGAGTTTATTTCTATAGCAGTCTTTTTGAGCTTTACACACTAGTAGGGGAGACCGGGGACGGTTGTAACACTTTTTTCTTCAAGACCTAAAACTACCTTTTTTTTTTAGCTACACTTCTGAAACTTTTAGGCAAAGTAACCATATTTGTCTACTACAAATGGCAACAATTTAAATTTCTTCAAATAAATCTCAGACTTTGTGAGATGATCATGAATACAAGGTGGTCCTTTGTTACAACCTACCCCACTACTGGGGTAGGTTGTAACAGGTAGGCAAAATGCACAAAAACTAAGGGTACTCCAAGTGATATGCCACAACAACATTTTTATTTTAAATTATTGGCTGCAACAATAAAATAGGGGGAGTGTATGTGCATTTTTGTGTGTTTATGCATGCACAAGTGTACATTTGTGTGTGCATGTCTGTGCGGAAAAAAAAAATGTCTTGCTTAGAATTTTTGTCTAGTTTCCAGTCCAAATATCTAAAAAAAAATCTTAAATTAAGATGCATTTACTAAAGTAGTAAAATGCCATAAGACATTATGTCTTGTTTTCTGAGGAAATAAATCAAAATTAAGTGAGTTGGCGGATAATTTAGCTTTTTTTAAGCAACAACTCACATAATTTTGATTTATCTCCAAAACAGGTGTTACAACCTACCCCGCCACCGTCACTATTGTTTAACTAGCTGTATTAGCATGGTGCTTTGAAATTAGCAGGAGGTTGACATACTATTCTTTACTATAGAAACTACAGTTTTACCTGATATAACTCATACAACATTATCTACAACGGTATAAGTACTAAACAAAAAATTATCTTGTTATGTTTTTTTACTTTCTTGCCTCAAAATTTTATTTTCTGCTGTAGCTTCAGGAGAGATTGCAACACAGACTTAAAAACCTCCGTGTGCGATCGTAAAGTAAGCCTGAGGAAACTGAAATTGTCACATGACTCCTATCTTATCCCTGATTGGTGGAATTGGTAGTGTTACAACTAGCCCCGTGTTACAACCGTCCCCGGTCTCCCCTACACTAGTTTACACACTAGTACATATCGAGATTTGATTCGTTGTACATCCCTACTTTTGATTTATTCTTTGAAAAATGGCCAAATTGCGTGACGTTCCGCTTTACAATAGACTAAGTTACATTTGTGACTGGATTCCGCGATTCGATCCGCTGCGCAAACACAGACGGTGGGGTGAATTTATGAATGAAAGTTCTGTCAAAAAACGATGTTGTTACGAATACTCGCGCTTTTTTAAGTGGGTATACGGAGATCCTTGGCCTTTCCTAGTGGGTATACGGAAATCCCTGACATTTTCTAGTGGATATACGGCGTATACCTGCGTATCACGTAGACTACACCACTGGCGGCAAGTGCAGTAACTGTAACATCGGGCATAATTTGTAGTATTAAACACACCGACTTCATCAGGCTCCGAAAATTCTTCACAAAGAATGGCCTTTCTCAGCTGCCATAGTTGCAACTCTTGCGTCACCAGAACAGTGTGTTCAACGCATCACCGTTTCTGTTTAAAAAATGTTGTGCAACGTTTTGTCGGGTCTGAACACAGCCCAGGTCATATTGTAACGCAATGTCCAATTTCAAAAAGTTTTTTTGAATTTTGAGTTTGTAAACTTTCGAATGATACCTAATTTATGATAATTACTAAAATATGTGATTACAAAAAAAAAGGCGATTAAAAAATATATTTTATGGGAAAGTAGGCCTAGGCTAAATCTAGTTTTTAGAGGAAAATATTATTTATATTTTTTATGGACAAATACTAGAATATGTGTTTAATTATGAACCAGGATGAAAACCCGTTTCAATGATTAAAAGAGTGTGCATCGACTGCATGAAGGTCCGACCTATGTTGTAGATATTTTTTGAGGTGCACTCTTGTTATAGAATCCCTGGGCGTCGGAACCATGGGTAGGACAAGACACACCCACTTTTTAAGACTAATGATATTGGACCCAGACCCACCCACTTTCACCGTGTAATCAGCGCATATGTCTGTTCACTTTTCAGAGCGCCGTCAGTCAAATCCATTCCACTTGAGGAATGCCCTAATAAATTAAACTCCATTTCTGCTGAATCATTATATTTCTCACGACGAAAATACCGGCCAGTTTTAGATAAGATAAGACAATGCCTTTATTCGTCTCACAAGTGAGAAATTTCAAGGAAAAATACAGCATGACGAGGAGAGGTGAGGAGAGAAAAAAAGGCAACCCCCAGACAGTGTGGGAACAGGAAAAAAACACCTCAGCAACATTAGCACACAATCAGTAGCTTACACTTTACATGAACAAGACTTGCAACAGGGGTGAGGGGTGGAGATGGGGATGCAGCCATTTAAGACTGGGGGTACAAAGCGACGAAGGCGAGGGATGGGGTATGGGACGGGTGATTGCATATCTGTAGGGGAGTATTGACGTGCGGGCCGGGCGACACCGTGTGGTGCCTGTGTGTGTGTATACGTGCTTGCGTGCGGGCAGGTGAGCCTGCGAAATGATTCTGGATCAGAGAGAGAAGCGGTAGGATGTGTGTTTGGACGACCGACTGAAAACTCTGAAATTATCGTACATTATGGAATTTTTTTTATTATTGATCGTACATCGTACAGAGGTCAAAATTATCGTACAAATACGATACTTATCGTACATCTGGCAACACTGCAGACACAGCACATGTTAAAGTGGAAAAAACAATTTTCAGGTAAGAAAGTAACTTTTTTTTACTTTTTTTGTTTTTGTTGTGGGAATTTCTGCATTGTAGTTAAACTCATCAAACTTTTATTATGTTTATTGTGTGTCTGTGTAGATATTTTCCATGCAAGTTGTTAGTGCTAATTTTTTGCCTGTTAGCTGTAAGGTGAGCTAGTTCATGGCTACACGACTCTGGGTTAGTTGTAACAACAATGAATTAAAATTTATTAAAAAGTTCCATTTATTATGGTCAATTACTATGACAGAGTAACAACAGAGTCACACACACACACACACACAATGTTCAAGTGTTCAATTTTATTATGGCCAATACTAACACTGGCAGTAACAAAAATGCTTACAAACAATGTTTGTGTTCAAGTTCAATTTATAATGGTCAATTAATATGACTGAGAGTGACAAACACACTGAGACTAAGAGTGAAACACACACATCAGTTATATTGAAAAGTCAGTGTTGAATAAAAACCTTTCAAAATATATTTTTTTGTCAAAATCCTTATTTCATTATGTTACATATCACCCCGGTGGATATCATAATGTTACATCTCACCCCAGGGTATGTTACAACTAACCCAGACTATGGGGTGAATTGTAACATTTCACTCCTCGTGTTTGAAACTAAACCATGCATTTTCTGTTTGTGTTGCAAAGATAATAGCTATGTCATTTAATAGCAGACACTTGTAAATAGTTTGGATCACATTTTGAACACACTAATTTCAAAGTAGGCCTACTACAAGATATAGACAGAAAGGTCAAAATTGTTACAACCATCCCCGGTCTCCCCTATGTAAGAGTTAATGTGTGTAGGCCTGGCATCATAATCCAGGTGCCTCAGTCCGCAGGATTGTCATAGCGATACACAGCGAGTTGCCATGGAGACAACCTTGATCAGGTCCCAGACAGAGTCAACAATCACCAGGTGTTTGGGGTGTCGGGGAAGGAACGCAAGAGCGGCTCGCTGCAGTGCTCTCCCGGGGGAGTTGTTGATCCAATTGCGGCCTTGGCCAAGGCCAGTGCTGGTTGAGGGCGGCCGAAAACAGATAAGATTGGGATTGTTTGGTCTTCGGGCGAGTAGCCACATTTACACGGCTATTCTCATGGTCCATTTTGGTCTCCGGAACGATCCATTTGCCTTTGCAAAGCTTTGAGCTTCTCCGTGATGTTATTTTACCCTTCCAGTCAAATATTGCACTGCAAACAGTGTCCCGTGGTTGTCTTCACTATTTTTTTTCACGAGAGCCGCATTGATAGGACAAAGTCAGTAGCCATTTTTTACCGCAAAGTATAAAAAGTTACATCCAGAAAAACATTCTTTATGATTTACCAGTCAAATTTGTATGAGACGAGATGATTTCCCTTAAAGACAAAAAAGCAGGATTTCCAGAATATAGTCATCACAAAATTACCTTAAGTTATTATTTTTTTCTACATTAGCCCATCATGTAGGCTATAAGCATCCAAGAGAACATGCAGCGTTAAGAAGAGCTGGAAAGTCCGACATAACTGGCAACCCCAGAGATATGTGTACATGCACAACTTTTGTTTCAATCGGACTAAATTCATTCCGATGAATCTGTATGTATTGTAGTTTATGCTAAACATCGTAATGTGATGCATGATCGGGTTGATGTGCGCGTTTTAAAGTCAAAATATTTAAATCGGAATAGTTTTTTTGACATGCGCACACAAATAGGCCTACAGAGTTTACCGCTGTTGTCGCTTAATAACCATTCTACATTGGTTCTTTATTTGTTTTAAACAGCAGACTTATTATTTATCCAATTCTGGTCATAATTTGGAGACTATATGAACCGTTGTCCCGTGCATGGCAACTCAAGTGCTTTGCAAGCATAAGTAAGGAATAATTGACTTCAGGCCGTTGAATTATTAGAAAAATAATGCACACCCGAGGTGGTAATGCGGTCAACGACGCGAAGCGGAGTGGCCGTTACACTTCGGGTGTGCATTATTTTTCTAATGCCCTTCGCTAAGCCCCGCCCTCCTTAGTTACTGTTGCTACGCCTGTCAAGCTTTCACGGCTGCCACGTCTATTACAGTGTGAATGCACCGGTGTCAGACATTCTCAAGGAGATATTTAGTCATTTTTGGCGAACAAGTGAAATATCTGAGAGAGCAAGACAAAAGGGACAGCAGTATGCATTCGAGGGATAAATCCACGACATAATATGCAACCGATTAGAGAATAATTTCATCAAAATTGAAGCTAAAGCAAAGCCTATAACGTTAGGTCCCAGCGCAAGCAGCAGCCGCCTCCTTAGCAGACCATTCAAATGGGAAACACACAAATTGAACAGCTATGTTCATGCACAGCAGAGTAAGTGAAATGTGAAAATAATCTAATAATTACAAATCAAACAGTTTATCCATCAATCTAACACCGGGAGAGCCGCGATCGGATTGGGGTAAAGTTGGGGTAACGTTAGTAGGCCGTCCGCCGTCGATTAACAAAATGCTGAAACATATTTTAAAGTATGTCCGTGAGCCTCCGTCTTGCGTTTAATCGTCTTATTTTACGTTCAAATATATGCATTATGAACAAAGAACCGCCATTATTTCCAAGCAATAGGCGTTTTTTTTGTTTGTTAATCTGTCGACATTTAGTTGTGAATGGGTCTCCACACTGCTTGATCCACGCCCGGGATTTCTCCCCTTTGGCTTTTAGGTTTCGGGAAGAAAAAAAATGCCACCCCACCGTCCAAACTTTTAGAATACCGGGTATCAGATTTGCACAATCCATACGCACAACGCGTCGGCATGTTTCCCTCGCTCGAAAGCTTGACAGACCTCCCGCGCCTAGTTACGGTTGCTAAGCCACGATTGGCCAGTGGCGGTTTTTGGGCGTGGCTTAGCGAAGGGTCAATTCAACGGCCTGAAGTCAATTATTCCGCTTATACTACAGTTACCACACCTCGAAACATTGTTCATGATGCATTTCAAGACGTTTGTTAAGTTTTTGTCATCAAAACGCTCTTGTATGTAGGACTAATTTCTTACGCATCTAATCCCATGCCTCCGTTGCTAATTCCAAAAAGTCATTTTAGAGTTAGTAACGGAGGTTTGAGCCACTGATAGCAGATTAATGATGGGGACACACTTACGACTGGCTGAAACATTCGAAGACTGACTGTTTCCATCGACTTTAGCAGGTCTTAAACACAGACTGTGAATAGGCTAGTAGCCTACAGACTGAACGCACTGATAACCAAATAAATGAAACACACAAAGCCCTTTTAACAAGTAGGCCTATCAATAATTATTTATTTGTTATATTATCTGGAATAATTACGAAAACCCAGCAGGACTATCAATTTATTTATATATCCTATTCAAATTAATTTTCTATTTAGCCTATAGGACTGCATACTTTATTTATTAAAATTTAACTGTACGTGTCCATTGATTGTGAAATTAGACATCGAAAATTGCAGATCAAGTGCATGGGGCTGCATGTTTTTTTTTCTTGTTATGAATTGTAGCTATCCTATATTCCGTTATTACAGTTAACTACGCGCAGTGATATGGAACTGTAATGCGGTCAAACCTGCCTGGAACTACTTTAGCCGTCGTTTCCCTGAAAATAATTGCACACCTTAGAACGTTCTCAACCAATCAGAATCAAGCATTCAACAGCCCTGTAGTATAAAAACAAATAATGAATACAATTGCACACAATGTCAATTTAAAAATATTTTAAAACAAATATAAAAGGTTCACAATGTAAAATAAAGAAATTGGCAATACAGTTTTACCTCAATATCAATATCAAAATAAATAATATAAATAAAACATAGGCCTGTACAAATTAAACCAACTATAAGAGAATCGGAAAGTAAAATAAAAACAGACTTTCAACTTTACACCATATTCTTCAATTGATTATAAACTTGTCTTAACCCGCCTTTTAAAAATATGAATGCTTGTAGCGTCTTTCACTTCATTTGGTAGACAATTAAATTAAAAAAATGTGGAGCATATAGTGGCTAAAAGAAGTGTCACCGGATTGCTTATGATTTACTGTATAATGTGCCAGAAGACTAGCACTAGGTTGCTGCTTCATTAAAAAGCTGTGCTATACGTTTAAAATAGCTATTTTAATTTTAAAGTATATATTAGGCCTATAAATAAATATATTTACTTGTTTTTCATTTATGTATTTTACAACAATACAAAGAGCAATGTGTAACATTTTAACAGATTTAGTGCTACACTTATTCTTTTATTTGTTCTCCCATCTTCTCGAAATAATGTTTTTTCACTAAATGTTTAAATTATTGTGCACTCATCATTTTTTCTAAAGTAACTTTTGCTGGTGAATTTTCCACTAATTTAGTTTATAATAGTATTTTGTCATAGATTATGTTTATATAATTTTTTCACTTGTTGTTTTTCTTTATAATGATGTTTAACACAAAAGAGGTAAAAAAAAAAACTGCTCTGATATCGGATCGGTATTTGTAGTATCGGAGATCATTTTTGGTATCGGATCGGTTCTGAAAAAAAAAATTGTTTCGGCGCATCCCTAGTTTATAATGCAAATCTCGTCCACTAATGTCCATTGGCTCGTTTAGTTTACACTCGAAGGTGCGTTAGGGCTTTCAGGAGAGATCCAAATTCATTAGTTCAATGTTTCCTCCCTCAGGGAACGGGGTTACATTAGTGACCGAGACGTTTGATTTCTGTTACTAATCAACTAATAGTTTTTGGTATTCAGTTTACGGTGTTTAACAGGTCTAGTAACATATTAGACCATAGCTAATGAAGCCGGAGAATAGAAGCGTTGTTTGCTCTGGCGCTGAGTCAAAATAAAAGTTTCAAAACATCGGCCAAACAGAAAAATATAGGGCTATTATAGGCCTATATACTTATTGGCCAATGCAGATAATAAAAAAAATATAGGTCAAAGATTATAGGTGCTGCCTGTGTGAAAGAAAGAACGTCACGTCTCACACATTCAGATTTTGAACAGAAACTGTTAACTGATGCTCTCTATAGCAAAAAAATAATTGAAAATAACCACTACTTTCCAACCCCTGTCATGTTTCTAGTTTGTGTTTTTTTCTTAATGCATATCAGAAAACGTCTTGCATTCTGCATTGACCTCACTTGACAGCATTAGGGGTTTCATCGAATTGGTCGTGAGATCGGGTTGGGTTTCATACACATTTTAACAGAACTATGCAATAATTCATCCAATGTCATGGTTTGCCCGTTTTTGACGCTATTCTTTGATAGAGCTGTTTATAGGCTACTTGGATTTTTTTTTCATGCATGGTCTCATTAGCTATAGGCTATTTAGCCTATTTGATAAGTTCAGCCATCTATAGGGGAAATCTTTGGCAGTGACAAGCACGGGCATGCAGGTTTGCATTTCACAGCAGATTTGCCATCATAACTGAGCATGAATCCTTCTGTCCCAGATCCTTGTCCATTTTTAGGCTGGACTATTGCAATGCTCTTCTGGCTTGTATAGCCTACATAGTGACCAGTATCTGAGCATGTTTACCCACACACATGCTTTCCTTTGGGTGGTAGCATTTCTGAAGGGTCTAGCCTGTCCTTATCACTAAATCAAGAGAAGTTGCTGCTCCCAATGAGCCTCTCAGGCTAGAATATGTCCTTCAAGTCCCATACTGTAGGATGTGTGTATGTTGACATGCTTTTAGAGTAGACTGTCTAGTTCTGCTGAGTCACTTACTGCAATGTTATGCTCACTATGTTTGGGCACATTTTACAATAATGGGGAGGCATTTGCATGGCAAAGTGGGTATTATGTTCCCTCTAGCGCAGGGATGGGCAACTTCGGTCCTGGAGCGCCACTGTCCTGCAGAGTTTAGCTTCAGCCCTGATAAAAACTCACCTGCCTGTAGGCTATCTAGCAATCCTGAAAATCTTGATTTGTTCAGGTGTCTTTCATTAGGGTTGGAGCTACCACGCCCCCTCAACTGAATTCTCCCGCCCCCTCAGATCACCATGAATGTAAACGGGATTTTACTGATAAAATATGCTATTTAAAAATGACATTTGCCAATTACATTTTCACATGTTCTTGTTTTTGTGAATATTATAGCTAAATTAATAATATTTTAATGAAGGACAGTCTGTTAGACAAAGTCGAATTTTGATTGGTCGTTTGATTTTGCGTGCTCGCTCACCCTAGCATTACGTTGAATTTCTCATAGGGGAAAGATCACACGATGGCTACGGACTGTAGAACGGATATTCCATAATTTCAAGGTTGAATATTGCATATCGGGGGCAATCGGGAGAGTCGGCATAGGCGGAGGGCGAACCAACTCCAGGGTAAGGCTATGTGCGCTTCCCCTGCATTTAAATAGATTTCCTAACAATGTAGTTTTAACCAACGTCGCCTAGCAACAACTTAAACGTCCCAGTATAAACGCTCCCGTTAACTAATTTGTTATTAGCGCAACTATACGTTTACAAACTGTTAATTTGAGCTAAAAAAGCAAGTAGTAGGCTACTGACTGAATGTCTGGCAGCGAATATAAATAAGCATTGCCTTACCTAATGCAGCAAAATCCTGCGTTTAGACATGGGATCATGCGTTGATGATTCCCTCGTTGTTATGTCTCTCAGTTAGAGCTTAGGTTCTCTGCCCAAGCCCGAACTTGACCCGAACCGACGACATTTCCCGTTACTGTCCTCGACGCCGGGCCGGGCCCTTGATCTAAAGACTGCACTCCCAACGCAATAGAGTGCGGCGCGGGACTAGATTTGATGCCCGAGTGCGGGCGCGGGCGGTGATTCACATCACTCTGTGTGCGGGTTGCGGGAGAATAAAACGATTTGCGAATCGCGGGACTCCCGCAAACTATACATATTTATGAATAAAACATATAAAAACTAATACATTTTATTCATCTGTTGCAGAAAAGCAACAAGAACAACTAGGCTATGTGCTTTAATAACAAGCAATAACAATAACAATCTTTAAAGTTAATGCTTTAGTAACAAATTTATCATGAGCATTTATGCTGATGTGTATGATGGCGACACGTAGGCCTATTTGTATTTTGGAGGTACAGGAAAAAAGTCTATTTGTGGGCAGGAGCGGGACAAAACATTAATGTTGCGGGCGGGGGAAAGTAACATAGAAAGTAGTTGAGAACGTCAGTTATAACGACCCACGTATTAAAAAATCGTCGGGTTTAAATCGGGCTCGGGCTCATAATTAGGCCTACAGTTAATGTGTCGGGCCGGGCTCGGACACAACGTGCAAATGAATGAATTTAAAGTGATCACAATTTAATAAAAACATTGCCATTTATAAATTATATTGCTTTCATTTATTTAAAAATTGTTTATCGAGAAAAAAAAAAGCATAAATCCTGCATAAAATGAATTGCACGCGCGTGAATTATCTCTGCGCGTTCGCACGGCATGCAGTTTACATCGTTTTCCACAAACCACAGCTGAGCCAGCCCAGTCGCGCTTATCATTTGGTTATGGAGTGGAGGAAACTGATCCTAGACCAGCAATTATGTGCAGCATTTCTTTATAAAAGCAACTAGTAGAAGCACTCAGGCTGCTTTTGAGGGAGAAAATTTCACTCGAATGGGCTATATGCACGCATAACTTCCGCGTTTGATGCAAGGATGCTCTTGCGTTTCCGGTTGGGGAGATTTAAAGCGGAGGAAAACCGAGGAAAACGAGATTATGGCAGAGTCTTCAAAGTTTACTGTCCTCTCGTCTTTGAAACGAAACTTTAATACGTTTAGATGTAATTTTATATATAGTTATGTTTATTTAAAATAATAAACAAAGAAGCATAAACAAAACGAGGGGTGTCTGTTTTGTCTGGTTTTGTGACTAACGTTTCTTTAGTATAGCAATAGAGTATAAAAACCAATATAAATTCTTGGTATAGCATTGGACTCTACGATCGGCGGAAGTAATCCAGCATCCTTAGACCTTCACCGGAAATACCGCCGTGCATAGAGCCCATTGCATATCAAGTCCGTGGCCAGGGGAAGGCTAAGCCTTTTTAGCAAAATACTTTTTCTCTCTCTCATCAAAACGTCTTATCAATCGTCTATAACAGTCTATATCAAGCAGGGACAGTTTGTGTGCATTTTATTTTGTGATTTCACCGTAATGAATAGAGTCTCCCCGCAACAGCGATAGATTGAAGCGCGCCTCAGTTTGAAAACTGCGCGAGCCACAAGACAACACTCCGCTTCACTGATCGCAGCGGCAACGAGCACTTTGATCACTTGATTTAAAAAGCAACACATTTCAGCGCTAGAACGACTCTAATTTGACAAACGAACAAAATGAATCCTCTGCTAGTTAGCTGGAGATGTTTTATTAATTTGTATTGGTACATCCGTGACGCGAAGATGTTTTAAAAAGTGGTGGGGAGAAGATTGACCCTGGCAAAAAGTGGTGACATGCGTTAATGTGAACGCCCCCTCTCGGTATTTCAGACGCCCCCTCATCACGTGATTCACCACAGCCAAAATAGCGCTGTATGACAGATGAAGCGCTTTTATTTCTAGATATTAACAAACTTGCTTCCCATGTCATAAACTATCTTCAATTCCGATTCTCAAATACGTGTAAGTGAGTTTGTTTTGTCGTTTAAAAACCTTTATAAATGCCACCATGTTTGTTTGAGATTCCCGTCTGTTGGATTTATTACATCACGTGAATTCACCCGTTTCTGCCGAAAATCATGAAAGTGGCGGTGAACTGGGAGAAGAAAAGAGTACATTTTATAGTTACTTACACTGTGTATCTGATATGAATAAAACAAGTCGGCAAATATATGTGAATGGATTGTTATTGCTGCTTCCATAGACACCATTGTGTATTTTACAAACTATAAATGTATTGTTTTGCTAAATATTATATGTAGGCCTATTTAAATGTCTGAAACCTAAAATAAACATTAGGTGGTTAAAAACACCGAATAGACACCATTGTGTATTTTACGAACTATAAATGTATTGTTTTGCTAAAAATTATATGTCTGAAACTTAAAATAAACATTATGTGGTTAAAAACACTGAATAGAACTATAAATGTATTGTTTTGCTAAAAATTATATGTATTTAAATGTCTGAAACCTAAAATAAACATTAGGTGGTTAAAAACACCGAATATACACCATTGTGTATTTTACGAACTATAAATGTATTGTTTTGCTAAAAATTATATGTCTGAAACTTAAAATAAACATTATGTGGTTAAAAACACTGAATAGAACTATAAATGTATTGTTTTGCTAAAAATTATATGTATTTAAATGTCTGAAACCTAAAATAAACATTAGGTGGTTAAAAACACAGAATAGACACCATTGTGTATTTTACGAACTATAAATGTATTGTTTTGCTAAAAATTATATGTATTTAAATGTCTGAAACCTAAAATAAACATTAGGTGGTTAAAAACACCGAATATACACCATTGTGTATTTTACAAACTATTAATGTATTGTTGTGGAAAATGACATCCCCAAGACATAACCCAACCCTACTGCAAGTCTCCTTCAGACAAAAGATTTGTTTACATGTAAATTCGTGGCCTTTTATTCGCACAGGCATCATTTTAGTATGACATCATGCCCTGCCATCTGCCAATAGATTAGCATGTTTACATGTCATACACCTGGATTTCCCTTCAATATTACCAAACCCGATGGCAATCATCTCTGGGGAGACACTGCCCTCTGGCCTTCTGGAGACAAAACCCCCTGGTACTTTTACTCTTCCTGCCAATCTTGCTGTGTTTTCATATAAGGACACTTTTTCTCCACAACTTCTCTTGCTTGGGGACTCAATAGTTAAAGAAATTAGACTCCCAGAAGCCATCACATACTCGCTCAGTGATGGAAAGGTCAGTGATTTTGTCCTTCTTTTACCGAAACTTCTTAATCTTCACCCTTCTGTAAAATCAGTTATTGTACATGCTGGAGCAAATGATGTAATGGACAGGCAGTCAGCAAAACTGTACCAAGACTTTGAGAACCTCTGTATTAAAGCTGATTCCCTTGGTAAACAACTCATCATATCAGGTCCCATTCCATTGCCCTCTAGGGGATGTGAGTTTTTTAGCCGCCTTTTTGGATTGCACATATGGTTAAAAAAAAATTGTATTGCTGCTGGTTTTAATTTCGTTGGGAATTTTGATTATTTTTGGACTAGATATGATCTGTTTGGAAGCGATGGCCTTCATCCAAATAGAGGAGTCAAAAAATTGACTTTTATCCTTCTAAATTATATAGCCTTTGGTATACACTGACAGTTTTTTAAGCAAGACACTCTTTCTATGCCCTCAGATATTTCTCAATCTACAAGTTCTGAAGGTCCTGCTGGAAATGAATATTCCTTCTCTCTCTGTCCATCCATTCAGTTTGTGTCATCTTGTGCTAGTGTCCCAAACAGCCCTATCCCAGTAATAATAAGTGATAGGAGGAATCGATTACATCCAGCCCATGGGGTAAATCCGGCAAATCTTTAAAGAGTAACTATACAAACTCAGATTTCTAAACCAGATCATATCAAGATAGTTAAATTTGCTCTTTTAAATATCAGATCCTTACTAAATAAGTCCTTTTTAATAAATGATCTCATTTGTGCATATAACCTTGATTTCCTATTTCTAACTGAAACCTGGTTAGACTTGGCAAATAATGTGCCTACCCTCATTGAATCAGCCCCTCCTAATTATAATTTTATGAGTGCCATTCGTTCTAACAAAAAAGGAGGTGGAATAGCCACAATTTTTAATTCATCTTTTAAATGCAAACAGTTATCCTCTGGCGAGTTTGTTTCTTTTGAGTATTTGAGCGGAATTATTAAGGGTTCCCCTCAAATTCTACTACTGGTCATCTACAGACCACCTAAGCACTCTCCTAGAGTTTTTCTTGTTGAACTGGGTGAACTATTGTCTTTTATTTGTTTAGATTATGACTGTGTTTTAATTACTGGGGATTTCAATTCGCATGTTGATAATCCAGATAACAACTATGCTAGAGAACTACTTTCACTGTTTAATACATTCAACTTAACTCAACATGTACAGGAAAAAACACACTTCCTTGGTCATACACTTGACCTGGTGATCACAAGGGGTATTGATATTTCTGTGACTGTAAAGGACTTAGCATTGTCTGATCATTTCTGCATTTTCTTTGATGTTTTTATGTCTCCTCATTAGTCTAACACCTCTGTGATGATAGAAAAAAGAATTATTAATGATCAAACCAATGCTCTCTTTGAACAAGTTTTTTTCTCTCAATTTTTGAGCCACACATCTAAATCAGTAGATGATTTGATGGATCATTTTAATTCACAAATGTTAGATATTATGGATAATATAGCACCATTCAAACTTAAGAAAGTCAGTAAAAAACAGAAAGCCCCATGGAAGCTTAATTCAGCAGTTAAGCTCTTAAAGAGAGAATGTAGGAAGACAGAAAGACAGTGCGAAAAACCAAACTCCCAGTACATTACAATTTATATAAGGAAAAGCTTAAAATTTTTAATACTGAAACTGGTAAAGCTAGACAGTTGTTATTTTCTAACATTATCAATCAAAACATAAATAATGCTCGAGTTCTTTTCTCGACAGTGGAAAAACTGACAATTCCTCCACAAAAACTGCCACCTGAATTCATCTTGACCATAAAATGCAATGAGTTTGCGTTATTTTTTCAATCTAAAATTGATCAAATAAGACTGAATATAATAAATCAAAAGCATTTCACTATGCAACCAGAACAAATAACTACAGGAACATTAAACAGGATGGCTAACTTTAGTTTGATTGATACTGAAATACTTAATAATACAGTACAAAGCCTCACCTCTTCCACTTGTACACTAGATATTTTACCTACCACTTTTTTAAAATCTGTTCTTCATACTCTAGCACCAGAACTGCTTAACATCATAAATTCATCCTTACAAATGGGCACATTTCCTAAATCTCTGAAGACTGCTGTTATAAAACCACTTCTCAAAAAGAATAACTTAGACACATCTATATTAAGCAACTATAGGCCGATTTCAAACCTACCGTTCATTGGCAAAATCATTGAAAAGATAGTTTTTAATCAATTGACATCTTTTTTAACACTTAACAACTGCCTTGACAATTTTCAGTCAGGTTTCCGGACCCACCATAGTACAGAAACAGCTCTTGCTAAAGTTACAAGTGACATCCGGTTAAATGTAGATGCAGGCAAGGCATCTATCTTAGTATTATTAGATCTTAGTGCAGCCTTCGACACTGTTGACCATTATATATTGCTTCATCGATTGGAACATTGGGTTGGTTTCACTAGTGTTGTGATTAGCTGGCTAAAATCGTATCTTAGTGATAGGAGTTTTATTGTTAAAATTGGAAATTGTTCCTCAACACTAACATCTTTGTCCTGTGGAGTTCCCCAGGGCTCAATTTTGGGTCCTTTATTATTCAATCTTTACATGCTACCACTTGGTACACTCATAATGAAAAATTCAATCTCCTACCACAGTTATGCTGATGACACACACATTTATTTACCTCTAATGCCTAATGACTATACCCCCATTGAAACTCTCTGTCAGTGCATTGAAGAAATAGATACTTGGATGTCACAGAACTTTCTCCAGCTTAATAAAAATAAAACTGAGGTTATCGTTTTTGGAAGAAATGAGGAAAAATTTAAAATCTCTACCCTGCTCGAAAAAAAGGGTTTAATAGCAAAGGAAGTGGTAAGAAACCTTGGTGTCTTAATAGATAATAATCTAAAATTTGATAGTCACATAAAAACAATCACAAAATCAGCATATTTTCCTCTTAAGAATATCAATAAATTTAAAAAATTTATGTCTAAGGAGGATCTTGAAAACATCATACATGCTTTTATTTCTAGTAGCATTGATTATTGTAATGTGCTTTTAACTGGACTCCCCAAAAAGACTTTAAAACCTCTCCAAATGGTACAGAATAGTGCAGCCAGGATCCTTACAAAAACTAAAAAAATAGATCATATAACTCCAATTTTAAAGTCCTTACACTGGCTCCCAATTAGATACAGGATTAATTTTAAGGCACTCTTATTAGTTTTTAAGTCAATAAAGGGGATGGGACCTAAATATCTTCATGATATGTTTCAACAGTATACTCAACCAAGACCCCTTAGATCACAGCATAAACAGCTTCTACTAAAACCCATTGTTAGAACAAAACAAGGGGAAGCTGCTTTTGAATATTTCGGCGTCCATCTCTGGAACCAGCTTCCAGAAAACATAAAAAATGCTCCAACTATTACAATTTTTAAAAATAGATTAAAGACCAAGCTTTTTTCAGATGTTTTTTGTAGTTAATGCATAATGAATGCATGTGTGTATGTGTATGTATATGTATATGTGTGTATATGTATGTATATGTATGTTGGTTCATTATTTAATATTTTTGTGTATTAATCTTTTTAATGTCTTTTGCTGGTGTTTTATATATATATCATTTGAACTATTTATGCCATATTGTGTGAAGCGCATTGTATTGCTGCTATGTATGAAATGCGCTATACAAATAAAATTGCCTTGCCTTGCCTTGCCTTACATGTGTTCAGACACCGGGTTGTATAAGCAACCAAGGGCGTTTTCTCTGCATGTGGTTCATTGTGAGCTGAAGAGGAAGAGAAAAAAAGATGTGATAGGACTGAGATCAAATAAACCCGTATAAAAAGACTGTGCTATTATAGTACGTACATCAATGGATATCTGATGTATTTACACATTTGTTAACCCCTGAAGTGTTCATCAAACCTCATTTCTCTCTCTTTCAGATGGACGGGCCGATGCGTGTGTTGGTGACGGGTGGCAGTGGGCTGGTGGGACGAGCGATAGAGCGAGTGGTGAAAGAGGGCGAAGGGAGAGAAGGAGAAGAATGGATATTCCTCTCATCCAAAGATGCCAATCTTGTGTAAGAAAACCCTCATCAGACATCACAACATAATTGATGCAGTGAGATCCAGGCAGATGAGCAATGATTATGTCAGAGATCAAATTTTGAATAAGGAATAACACATTTTATTAAATAAAATGTCAAATTATATAGATGACAAATGAATCAAATCAATGTTAAATTGTAATAACAAAAAATAAAAATAAATCTTATAGATCAATAGATTATACAAATTCAAAGTAGTGTATTTAACATATGAAGTTTGTGAAGATCAGAGTGTAAAGTAAGAATACTTTCCAGGCCCAAAAAAGTAAGATATCTGCAGAATGCAAGGAGAGGAAAAAGAGAAGAAGCCTTTTTAAAGAGTCTTTTATTGCCGTGCATCTGTAACAGTAAGGGACTAGGGAAAAGTAAAGAAGGGAAAGTATTTAAATTCTTTGTACTTCTCGTGCAACCATTTAAAGGTAGGGTAGGCAATTATTTTTTATTATACAGGTTTTTTTATTCTGGTTGAAACTCTCTTCACACTTCACATCCTGACAGTAATCAATAATAGAAGTGGTCTATATATATATATAAAATTACATATATCTTCTGTGGAAGTCTCAGGACCAAAACATTTTCTTCCAATTAGGCCTGTCACGATTATGAAATTTGGCAGACGATTAATTGTCTAAAAAATAATTGCAGTTATGCCGATTAATTGCCAGTTTTAGGGCTTTGTTGTAAAACATTTTGTGTGCTTCATTCATTAAATAATTGTGATGAATTTAATCCTTTGCAAAACAAAACACACATATTACTCATTAAGAGAATGGAGACAAAACACACACATTACTCATTAAGAGAATAGAGTCAAAACACACACATTACTCATTAAGAGAATGGAGACAAAACACACACATTACTTATTAAGAGAATGGAGACAAAACACACACATTACTCATTAAGAGAATGGAGACAAAACACACACATTACTCATTAAGAGAATGGAGACAAAACACACACATTTCTCATTAAAGAGATACTCCACCAAAAAATGAAAATTCTGTCATCATTTACTCACCATCAAGTTGTTGCAAACCTGTATGAGTTTCTTTCTTCTGCTGAACACAAAGGAAGATATTTTGAAGAACGATTGGAACTAAACAGTTGTTTGGCACCATTGACTTCAATAGTAGAAAAAAAAATACTATGGAAGTCAATGGTGCCAAAGTTCCAATCGTTCTTCAAAATATCTTCCTTTGTGTTCAGCAGAAGAAAGAAACTCATTATACTAGTTATTGCTGCTAGACTGCATGGATGCGTAGGGAGTTCGGTAACGCTTCCTTTTACAGTACAGTACTTACGTGTACTTACAGTGTACTTACCTAGAAAGTACTGGCTAATATAAGGTAAGTACATGGGTTAGGGGTAGGTTTAGGGGTAGGTTCAGGGTAAGTACCTAGTTATTACCCAGTAATTGTAATTACTATAGTAAGTAGTATATACTACATGGGAAACAGGACTGTAAAAGAAGCGTTACCAGGAGTTCTCGCCCAGAACAGAACCACACCGCCAATCCAAACTATATGCTAATTGTCAATCGTATTTGATGATAGTGATCCTGACAGAAATTGCATATCAGTGATTTAAAGTCTAAACATAGCATTTAATTATATATCGACAAAAAATATATGTATACGGTACATGTTGAATTTTGTTCGCTAGTGACGTCAAGAGTGAAAGTGCAAGTCTGCCCCAAGAAATTATGGTTTTAACACTTTTAAGAGAATATAGCAGATCTTGCATTATCTCATGTCTGCAGAGATGAAAACAGATGCACTTTGATACCAAGGCACATCATGCAATCAATTCTAAAGGAAAATACACCCGGAGAAATCAATAACATGTACAGGAAAAATCATGTAATAGAATTCTTAAGGAAAAGATTAATAAGGAAAAAATGAATAAAAGACATCAATAAAAATAATAAAATTGAATAGATTACAATCTTTTGTATTTCGCATACACCAATAATCAATACAATATCAAATCATCACATATATCATGTACTTTATATTCTAAGCTCAAGTTATAGAAAACTGCAATGTTCCCTAATCACTTAACCGAATTAGCTTATTTAATTGTTCTATTTTATTTTGTTCTTTCTTAGTGTTTACAAGCATCATATTAGTTTATGAATGGAATATATATACAAAGAATAAGCTCAAATATAAGAGTATTCATTTGTGTCAAATGCATGATAACTGTATTTCCATGTGGTGTTTCAGGAGCGCTGAAGAGACGAGATCAGTCTTCCAGAAGCATCGTCCGACACACGTCATTCATTTGGCCGCCATGGTGGGCGGGCTCTACAAAAACATGAGACAGAACCTGGACTTCTGGGTAATTATTATCATTAAGTAGTATAAGGTTGGAAATATCACTGTTGGATAATTGAACTGTGCGTTGACTGTATTGTTTTGTTGTTTTCAGAGAGATAATGTGCACATCAATGACAATGTGCTGTACATGTCTCAGGAGTTCGGGGTGGTGAAGGTCGTTTCTTGTCTGTCTACGTGTGTTTTTCCAGATGAAACCACCTACCCGATAGACGAGACCATGGTAAATTCACACACACACACACACACACACACACACACACACACACACACACACACACACACACACACACACACACACCCTCTGTGATTTGATTCTGGAACCAGGCCTGGTCTTATAGTGTTGATATTTAAAGATGATGGACAGGTTGTCAGTGCCATTAACTTAGATTAATAAATGCTGTAGAAGTATTGTTTATTGCTAGGTCATGTCAATTTCAATAATTTACTACTGATACATTTACAAAACTTATGTTTGATTAATGCACTAAAGTAACTAACGTCAATGAATTTTACAAATTTTACAAATACCAATAAACGTTGTCAAAATATTTCACATTGTTAGTTCATGAAAGTTAGTTTGAATGGTAGCTTATTGTGAAGTGTTACTTATTAAATTTACATGACATGTTTCTAGTGTATTTTAATAAACACACACACACACACACACACACACACACACACACACATTTGTCCTGTAATGTTTTAATTAATATATGCACTCACCTAAAGGATTATTAGGAACACCTGTTCAATTTCTTATTAATGCAATTATCTAATCAACCAATCACATGGCAGTTGCTTCAATGCATTTAGGGGTGTGGTCCTGGTCAAGACAATCTCCTGAACTCCAAACTGAATGTCAGAATGGGAAAGAAAGGTGATTTAAGCAATTTTGAGCGTGGCATGGTTGTTGGTGCCAGACGGGCCGGTCTGAGTATTTCACAATCTGCTCAGTTACTGGGATTTTCACGCACAACCATTTCTAGGGTTTACAAAGAATGGTGTGAAAAGGGAAAAACATCCAGTATGCGGCAGTCCTGTGGGCGAAAATGCCTTGTTGATGCTAGAGGTCAGAGGAGAATGGCCAGACTGATTCAAGCTGATAGAAGAGCAACTTTGACTGAAATAACCACTCGTTACAACCGAGGTATGCAGCAAAGCATTTGTGAAGCCACAACACGCACAACCTTGAGGCGGATGGGCTACAACAGCAGAAGACTCCACCGGGTACCACTCATCTCCACTACAAATAGGAAAAAGAGGCTACAATTTGCAAGAGCTCACCAAAATTGGACAGTTGAAGACTGGAAAAATGTTGCCTGGTCTGATGAGTCTCGATTTCTGTTGAGACATTCAGATGTTAGAGTCAGAATTTGGCGTAAACAGAATGAGAACATGGAACCATCATGCCTTGTTACCACTGTGCAGGCTGGTGGTGGTGGTGGTGTAATGGTGTGGGGGATGTTTTCTTGGCACACTTTACCCATCCTCTGATGGCTACTTCCAGCAGGATAATGCACAAAGCTCAAATCATTTCAAATTGGTTTCTTGAACATGACAATGAGTTCACTGTACTAAAATGGCCCCCACAGTCACCAGATCTCAACCCAATAGAGCATCTTTGGGATGTGGTGGAACGGGAGCTTCGTGCCCTGGATGTGCATCCCACAAATCTCAATCAACTGCAAGATGCTATCCTATCAATATGGGCCAACATTTCTAAAGAATGCTTTCAGCACCTTGTTGAAACAATGCCACGTAGAATTAAGGCAGTTCTGAAGGCGAAAGGGGGTCAAACACAGTATTAGTATGGTGTTCCTAATAATCCTTTAGGTGAGTGTATATTAATATTTATTTATTCATGCATCAGTAAATACTGTTTATTTTTGTAATAAAGTTCAGCACTATTTTACTTTGAGTGTGATGTTTTGATTCAGAAGGTCCTGTATGTTATTTTTTTGACTGTACTAAAGTATAAAAATACCATAATATCTTTGCAGAGATTTAAGAAACATGCTAAGTTCACATACTCGTTTCACTGAAAAACATTTCTACAGCCAGTTATTTTACTTTGAAATGTGCATTTCCGTGTCAGAATGTCTGATTTTGTTTTGGTCTGTGTGACTCCGCCTACTGCCAATTCACCCAATAGTATTTCGACAACCTGGATTGCCAGTTGGCAGAAAACACAGCGTATTGCAGCCATGAAAGCCAGCAAATGAACTGGGTCAGAAAGCCTTGGCATCCATCTAAAAATGGGAGCATATTAAAACACGGATAAATCAACTACGTAAGTCTCCCCGCCTTCCATTGTGGATTACGCACGCTCCTGTTGCATGTCCTCGAGTGAGTGTCGAGCGTGAGCGTCGAGTCTGAGGAGGACGGGGCGGGGAAACATCTCTCCACTATTTTAAATGTGGCCTGCATTATCCATTTCAACCGCTAGCTGTTAATATTACATACTGCACCTTTAAAAACTGCTTTTGTTGTTTACTCCTTCCTTCTGCGTTTTCATTACAGTCACCCAACCATGACAACACTTTAATAACCAGATATTGGGTATGTTTTCCTTTGCAAAAAACATCACAAGATGTGTTTCTTGATATTTTGATATTCATTAATTCAACTCAAATTTCCTTCACAGTAAATAAAGACTAAACTGTAAAAACGACCTTTGGGTTTTTGATGTCAGAAACTCGAAAGCATTAATTGAATTTATTTATATAATAATTTATAAAACATTTGCGCCAAAATTTATGTGTCAAAAATACCTGTTGGGTGTTTGTCCCGTCCCATCATGGTGAGAAATACTGATTGAAAACGCATGGATGTGAGTGATTTAAGCCAGTGTCTGATTGGTTTCATGAGTCTGTTTGCATTAATTGTGTTTCTGTAACTTCTACAGATGTGTTTCTCTCTTTCTGTCTCTGTCAGATGCACAACGGTGCCCCACATGAGTCTAATTACGGTTATGCCTACGCCAAACGCATGATTGATGTCCACAACAGGTGAGATTTGATCTCTTAGTGTCAAAGTTAATTGGTTCTTGAATGGGTGTATCTCAGATCACGTCTATTATGAAATTTAGCTTTATTTTAAATAAACCCATTGGGTCTTAGGCTATTTGATTACAGTGGGAGTGGCTGATGAGGTCATGAAGTCACATGGGGCGGGGTCATGTCATGTCCATGTCTCATTCTTCACCTACAAACAGGGTTTGAAATGAACTTTTTCACTCACTGGCCAATTTGGCTTCTACATTTTTAAGTTACCAGCTATTCAGAACTTCTACTAGCCAAAAAAAGAAAAAGAAAAAAGAATTAAACCAGATTAACTATGTCACAGCTTATATTTATTACATCATAACATTTGGATTTCATACATTCATTTCTTATTCAAACAAAACCCTGTCTAGCCATCTCCTCCCTTCCTCTTTCATCCTCATCCTTTTCACTAAAAATGAGTTTTAGGTGGACAGATCAATACTGTACAAAGAACATTAAAAAAATGTAGGATGTTGGAAAATAACAATGTCTTTTCTGTTAACCAAAAGCTTTTTAATCTTCGCTATTGCTTCAATGCAATTGAACAAGCGTGCCGTTATTTGCGTTCATATTTCAAAGATGCTGCTCTTAGATACTGGTTAATCACACGTCTTAGGCCAAATCATCAATTGGAATTATTCGGGATTCAATCAAACAAAAGTGCTTATGTAAGTGAAATAAGCATCTCATGCCATACATTGTAGACAGCACCTGTCGAGCCCCCTCAGATTTTTGAGGCAACTGCATTTTTTAATGTAACTTCCAATTTTTTATATCATCTACGCTTTCCGTTTCATCAGGGTGTGAAGAAATATAGAGCTGAGTATCATCAGCATAACAGTGAAATTTCACGCGATGCTTCCTAATGATATCTCCCAAGGGTAGCATGTACAGATTGAAAATAAAGGTCCTAGTACTGAGCCTTGCGGTACTCCATACTGAACTTGTGATCAGTATGACATCTCTTTATTTACTGTTACAAACTGATAACGGTCAGATAAGTATGGCTTAAATCATGCCAATATAATTCCACTAAGGCCAACATAATTTTCAAATTTCGAACATGTCTATTCAAAATAATGTTGTGGTCGATAGTATCAAATGCGGCACTAAGATCCTGTAATAAGTATGCTCGTTATGAGTATGCAATGTTATAATTAAGTAAATTAGTCCTAAAATTACCAAAAAGTACCAATAAATACACCTCTTGATATCAATAACATCACAACATTTATTTCCATCAAGGGGTGCATACATTTTTGATCAAGAGCTTGTATTGGCAGTGCTCTGTTAAGTCTCCTCCAGCACATCCCAAAGACTTTCAATGACTTTAAGTTCAGGACTTAGAGGTGAAAATGATTCTTTATGCTCCTCCCAACCATTCTTTCACAATCTGAGCCTGATGAATCTTGACATTGTCATCCTGAAATATGGCCATGATGTGTCTTCCTACATGTATTGTTTAAGAAATGAAAAGCTATACATTCCATCAATTAGGCTTAGAAGAACTGTTGCCAAACATATATCCTGCAACAAACATAATAACCACTGCAATAATGATCCAATCATAGACTCTTAAGAATTTGCCTTTTTAAATCTAAACAGCGACTTTGTTTTGGGCAGGGCAGTGTATATACACTGAATAATTAATAATTTTGAGACTGCAGAAGTCATTACAAGTTGCATTTTCAGTTGAATTTGGGGAAACCACTTGAAACATTTGTTGTGTTGAGCTATTTCAAATACTTTTGTTTGATTTGTTCATTGCAAACAGCTGAAAGTCTGTAAATCTTGCCAATAAACCTGATTTGCAATGGGGGTTGAACAATAACTGTATATCATTAGAAGGTTTATTTAAAAGAAATATTGCTTATGCGCAATTTAAACGATTGTATACAACAAAGTTGTTATTTGAGTGTGGGTTATTATATCTGAAAATATATAGCAGTTGATTTTAATAGTTTTGGCTCTACTGTTAATTTTAACATTATATAATGTACAGTAGGCCTACCCAAGAGAGAGGGTTTCGTAATAATAATAATAATTCATTACATTTATATAGCGCTTTTCTCGGCACTCAAAGTGCTTTACATAGAAGGGGGAATCTCCTCAACCTCCACCAATGTGCAGCTCCACCTGGATGATGTGACGGCAGCCATATTGCGCCAGAACGCCCACAGCACACCAGCTTACTGGTGGAGAGGAGACAGGGTGATGAAGCCAATTAGTATATGGGGATGATTAGGAGGCCATGATGGACAGAAGCCAAGGGGCAAATTTGGCCAGGATGACGGGGTTACACCCCTACTCTTTCCAAAAACATCCTGGGATTTTTTGTGACCACAGAGAGTCAGGACCTCGGTTTAACGTCTCATCCGAAGAACGGTGCTCTTTGACAGTATTGTGTCCCCATCACTATACTGGGGCGTTAGGACCCACACAGACCACAGGGGGAGCGCTCCCTGCTGGCCTCACTAACACCTCTTCCAGCAGCAACCAAGTTTTCCCAGTAGGTCTCCCATCCAGGTACTAACCAGGCTCAGCCCTGCTTAGCTTCAGTGGGCAACCAGTCTTGGGCAACAGGGTGATGGCTGCTGGCCGATAGTTTACCAAGTTCCTGGAGGGCCACACACATAGATATCCATAATAAAGGCTAGATGTCTTACGGCGGAGTCGCTATCGTCATTCCCGGCGGCCATCTTGTCACAGGCAAGCTTTCTGGTGGGCTCTGTGGTGCCTGATGTAATGCCGCGTTCCAGGCAACCTCTAACCCGTGTTTTTCCAACCTTATACCCGTGAAAGTGCACTGGAACGGCAGTCAAACCCGTGACTTCCCACCCGTGAACTCGTACTAGATCGATGTACTCCCAGTTACGAGCTCTGACGTCACATAGCCCGTGAAACCAATCAAACCATTCAAAACAACAATGGCAGCCCCGGATGCAGTGTTTCTGCAGGCGGTACACGGTGAGAATACACTTTAGGACAATATAACGCTGCAGTCAAATTAATAATAATGATAATAATAATACACACGATTATGTATTACAATGTTATGTGTCTGAAACAATAAGTATGTATATTGCGCTCAGGTAGTTTGGCGTGACTGGCCTGGAACGCTACAAAGCCGTGAGTCGTGGTTTGAAGTTGTGATTTACGTGCTCAAAAACATGCCTGGAACGCAGCATTAGATGAGTGATCAGCACGAACACAAATACTCTTATCTCGTTGAAATCTTGACGGATTTATAAACGATTTGGTTTCTTACAAACGTTGTTAACGTGGCCATAATTCTGGATGACTATTTATTGATACACGTATTATTCATAAGTATGCAGGCAGTGTCATAACTACATCTCTGACGTTTATAACAAACCAAACCATTTGAAAATCGGTACAAAATTGAGCAAGTTATGGTTATTTAAAAAGTGCATGCACCATTAAAACACAATGTCACGAGTGAGCGAGCTGCCTGTGACAAGATGGCCGCCAGGTGTGGACGTCGACTTCCATTGGCCAGCAGCGCGGACGAGACATCTTGCCTTTATGATGGATATCTATGGCCACACAGCCCTGCAGTGTTTAGCTTCAACCCTAATTAAACACACCTGATCAAGCTAATCAAGTTCTTCAGGACTACTAGAAACTACCAGGCAAGTGTTTTGGAGCTGGTCGGAGCTAAACTCTGCAGGACAGTGGCCCTCCAAGACTGGAGTTTGACATGTGCTAATGATAGTTAATAATAATTTGTTTTCCTAAGAAAAACTGATATGTACCTGAAATGTTTCCAAATACAGTATTTTAATTGTGTGTATGTGTGTTTGTTCATTAGGGCGTGTTTTCAGCAGTACGGTCTGCGATACACAGCCGTCATCCCTACGAACATATTTGGACCACATGACAACTTCAACATTGAGGACTGCCACGTGATGCCGGGGTTGGTACACAAGACGTACCTGGCAAAGAGTGAGTCATGTTTATCTTTCTAGAACAATCTGAAGCCACAGTCACATTCAGAGCTTCCCACATGTTGGTAAATGTGCCTGTGTTTGTGTGTTTTGTAGAGGAAGGTAAACCACTTCAGGTCTGGGGTTCAGGTCGCGCCCTGCGTCAGTTCATCTATTCTGTGGATCTGGCTCGTCTCTTTGTGTGGGTTTTGAGGGAGTATGATGAGGTGGAGCCCATCATTGCGTCAGGTACACGACAAGTGTTTGACATCAAACATGTTGGATCTGTTTCATCAGAGCTCAATGGCTGATCAAATATCAAGATCATGTCTCTCTTGATTTTCTTTGCCTTTGTTTCTTTCTCTCTAGTCGGAGAGGAGGATGAGTTGACCATAAAGGATGCTGTGGACGCTGTGGTTGAAGGGTTTGAGTTTAAAGGTGAAGTGATTGTATCCTTTCGAATATTAACATTGTCTGCAGTTATTTTGTACAGCTGACCGAACTGAAATCTTTGTTCTATGGAACTCAAGATAAGATATTTTGCAGAATGTCCCGATTGTTCTTGAGCTGTTGAGCTTAAAAAAGCAGCACTTGAATGACAGAAACCCTT
Source organism: Rhinichthys osculus (assembly GCA_029959095.1). NCBI lineage: Eukaryota > Metazoa > Chordata > Actinopteri > Cypriniformes > Leuciscidae > Rhinichthys > Rhinichthys osculus. The sequence continues at coordinate 3,135,863 of JARWKJ010000012.1, forward strand.
TAACCCTTAACTAACCGCTCTCAGTATGACACTAGTAAATCAGACGGCCAGATCAAGAAAACCGCCAGTAACGCCAAACTACGCAAATACCTGCCAGACTTCAAGTTCACACCCTTCAAAGCAGGTGATTAAGCTTCACTTCTCGCTTCAGCAATTATTAAATGTTTTTTCAATAGTAGTAAAAACCGGAGACCAAAACAAGAACCTTTATAAGTGCTTTCCTTTTACAGCCGTCAAGGAGACGTGCGATTGGTTAGCGGCCAATTATGACATCGTCCGTAAATGAAGATCTTCACATCTCATTGGCGGTGGGGGGAGCATCTTAATGCTGGAAACCAATGATTTATCAAACACCTTTCAAACAACACTTAATTTTTACAAAAAATAAATCAGTAAACACTTCCATTTTAGTGCTCTTTTCATATTTATTTAAAGTGTTTTGTTTAGATTTTTACTTGTGGGCTCCTCTGTGTTTGCTGCTCTACATTTTCTTCTTTTTTTTTTCTAATCTGTCAATCAGGGTATGTTCTGGGTTTATTGTCTAATGATCTGTACTGTGGATTTCTATAATACACTTATATTTTAAATAATGTTGTTTAATGTCTTTTTTATATACAGAATTTTTAAAATATTAACCCTAACCCAAATTCATACATATCTAGAAAATCAGTAGACAATATGAGGTAAATCCAGCCCTGGTACTGTAATGCACACATTGTCTTTCTCAACTGTTTACATTGACTTAAAAACCTATGCTGTGTTTACAAGGAAATCTTGACGTAATTGTGTGTATATTTGTCCTTTCAAGTACAAGACGACGCGAAAGAGAACTAAATTAATTATTTTTCCACTATCTGAGAGGTGGCATTTTCTGCACGCTTTGGATGTGTGATTGCCAGACCTGTCAAGTATCCCGTTTTGGCCGGGAAAGTCCCGTATTTTACCATTCTTTCCCGCCGTCCTCCCGTATTAGGATTTACCCGTAAATCTCCCGTATTTTAACCTGCGTTATTGAAAAATAATAATACCCCGGGCGGAGTAAAAAAAAAAAAAAAATTCCCAATCTGAGCTCTGTCACTAGCCTCGCGATAACTACAGGTACTGTAGGTGGCAGTTGTCGCGATGTTAGTGTGTGAGGTCAGATGATGAGTGACAACGCGGGGGAAACAAAAAACAAACAAAAACAGAGTCGGATGATGGACGCTATGACAGAGCAAGGCACTCCTGCCAAAAAAACAAAACCCTCATGTACTAAATACCGCGATCGATCAATGGGATAGCGAATTTACTTTTCTGAAGAGGAGCAGGGTAGGGGACAGTCACGCGTTTTGTAACTGCGACTTTAGCATCTCACACGGGGAAGGAATGATGTATGTCAACACGAGAAAGGGTGTTTAGCATGGTACGAAAGATTGTTACAGAGAATAGGATGACGTTAGACAACAGAACTGTTTGCTCTACTCTCATGTAAAATTAACCAATCTGGCCCAGCCCACAAATAGACTCCTTCCAAAACAGTTAATTACAAAGTCTGCAACAAATTTGTTCAATAACTCACTAAAAGAGTAAAGAAAAGTTATGTGAAATGTTAAGAAAAACTGCAAATGTAAAGAAAAACTGTAAAAGAAAAGCAATATGAAATGAAAATAATGTGTGGAATGAAAATAAAATGTAAATGTAAAGACAAGCAATGTTAAATGAACAGAAAATATGCAAATAAGCTTTTAAATAATGCTCTTAATGTATACCCTATATAGGCCATACCATACATAGGCCTATATATAGGCCTACCATACATATATATATATATATATATATATATATATGTGTGTGTGTGTGTGTGTGTGTTATCATTTAGGCTATAATACCTGTCTTAAAATGTAAGGGATACTGTAGCTTGGTTGGGGTGGTGGGACTGCTCGCGGTGGGCGCCGGAAAATTTCCCTTATTTTCAAATCCAAAACTTGACATGTATGGTGATTGCCGAATTCAGTTCTCTTTCGCGTCTTCTTGCGCTTGACAAGGTCATGGCAGTTTGCAATGACAAAATAAGGTAATGTTAACTGATAGCACAACATTTACTGTGGTAAGAGACACTGAATCTGCAGTACCATGGGTTTCCTGTACATTGACAATAACTACTACTTTTCATCCCTTACCCCTTTCATATAGCCACAGCTTGTGTAGTTTTTTAAATGCATATCAGAAGACTTCTTTCATTCTGCATAGACCTCACTTGACAGCATTGAGGGTTCTTGGACAGAATCCAGAGTTTAACTGTAAGATCAGGGCACAGACAAAAACATGCACCCGCTCTACCCGCATGGACTGCTCCGCCCTGGCCACCCGCTCTACCTGCTCCGCACTGGCCACCCGCTCTACCTGCTCCGCCCTGACCCCCCGCTCTACTTGCTCCGCACTGGCCACCCGCTCTACCTGCTCCCCCCTGACCCCCCGCTCTACCTGCTCCGCACTGGCCAGCCGCACGGACTGGTCCGCACTGGCCACCCACTCTACCTGCTTCGCCCAGGGCACCCCGCTCTACCTGCTCCGCCCAGGCCACCACGCTCTACCTGCTCCGCTCTGCCCCCCCCCGCTCTACCTGCTCCGCCCTGGCCCCCCCCGCTCTACCTGCTCCGCCCTGGCCCCCCCGCTCTATCTACTTTGCCCTGGCACCCCCGCCCTACCTGCTCTGCCCCCCCCCGCCCTACCTCCTCTGCCCCCCCCCGCCCTACCTCCTCTGCCCTGGCCCCCCCCCCCCCTCCGCTCTACCTCCTCTGCCCTGGCCCCCCCCCTCCGCTCTACCTGCTCCGCCCTGACCCCCCCACTCTACCTGCTCCGCCCTGACCCCCCCACTCTACCTGCTCCGCCCTTGACCCCCCCACTCTACCTGCTCTGCCCGCTCTACCTGCTCCGCCCGCTCTACCTGCTCCGCCCTGGCCACCTGCTCTACCTGCGCCGCCCTGGCCACCCACTCTATCTGCTCCGTCCTGGCCACCCGCTCTACCTTCTCTGCCCTGGCCACCCGCACGGACTGCTCCGCACGGACTGCTCCGCCTGGGCCAGCCGTTCTACCTGCTCTGCCCTGGCCACACGCTTTATCTGCTCCGCCCTGGTCAACCACTCTATCTGCTCCGCCCAGGTCACCCACTCTACCTGCTTCGCCCTGGGCACCCGCTCTGCCCTGGCCACCGGCTCCGCCCTGACGCCACGCTCTACCTGCTCCGCACTGGCCAGCCGCACGGTCTGCTCCGCACTGGCCACCCGCTCTACCTGCTTCGCCCAGGGCACCCCGCTCTACCTGCTCCGCCCTGGCCCCCCCACTCTACCTGCTCCGCTCTGGCCCCCCTGCTATACCTGCTCCGCCCTGGCCCCCCCGCTCTACCTGCTCCGCTCTGGCCCCCCTGCTCTACCTGCTCCGCCCTGGCCACCCGCTCTACCTGCTCCGCCCTGGCCCCCCCCCCCGCTCTACCTGCTCCGCCCTGGCCCCCCCGCTCTACCTTCTCCGCCCTGGCCCCCCCGCTCTACCTGCTCCGCCCTGGCCCCCCCGCTCTACCTTCTCCGCCCTGGCCACCCGCACGGACTGCTCGCCCTAGCCAGCCGTTCTACCTGCTCTGCCCTGGCCACCCACTCTACCTGCTGTGTCCTGGCCACCCGCTCTACCTGCTCCGCCCTGGCCCTCTTCTCTACCTGCTCCACCCTGGCCACCCGCACGGACTGCTCCGCCCTAGCCCCCCCGCTCAATCTGCTCCACCCTGGCCACCCGCTACACCTGCTCCGCCCTGGCCCCCCGCAACACCTGCTCCGCCCTGGCCCCCCGCAACACCAGCTCCGCCCAGGCCCCCCGCAACACCTGCTCCGCCCTGGCCCCCCTATACTGTCCTTGCAATGAGTTGCTTCTTCAAAGCTCGACAGTTAGCTAACAGTGTAAAGATCTCCAAAAAGATGAAAAAACTGTAACAAAGAGCAAAAGACAAACAGAAATGAGATAAAACCAATACAGATATCTAAAGTACACAATTTGTAGCAACAGAATGGTAAGTCATAACTAATAGCCATGCTGCTAACTATCATGAGAAAACTCCAATAAACAAAAGATATGCCAAGTACAATTACTTTTAACATTTTTTAGTAATAAGTACAGTACTTACGGACAAATAGTATCCAAGGCAACAATGTAAAAGGAGAAAATGCAGCAGGAGAAAACAGCACTGGCACTTTGCTCTGCAGCACACTCAACTAACTGTTGATGGAAATTTACCTCAGAAAGTGAAACTTAAACTAAAGCTGCAATTGCTGGTTATCCAAAAGGGGGCACTGTTGCACACACAATTAAGACAAAAAAAACCAAACTCTTAATTTACTTCAGAGAGGACAGAACACCCCCGCTACACCTGCTCCGCCCTGGCCCCCCGCAACACCTGCTCCGCCCTGGCCAACCGCACGGACTGCTCCGCCCTGGCCACCCGCACGGACTGCTCCGCCCCCGGGGGGCTTTGTCATGATTTCTGTCTTGTTTGGACTTTTTATTTCCTGTTTTGTAGTCCTTTGTAGTTTTTCTTGTTGATTAGTTTTCCCCAGGTGTTTCCTATTATCCCCTTTGTTATCTTGTTAACATTGTTTCTCTGGTGTGTGTATATAAGCCCTAGTGTTTCTCTTGTTACTTTGTCAGTCGTTGTTGGATGTAGATGCTTAATTTTGAAGAGTCTCAAAGTGCATCAGATTGATGCATTTAATCGTAAAAATTTACAAGATTTTCTTACGGGGTGGGGGTTCCTTTAAGTCAGTCCATGGACAAACTACATTTGGGTTTACGATGTCTGGCTCCGCCCCTGATAGGTGTGTGTAAGTACATACACCAATAAGCTGGATATGCTTTTTTTACCATTTCCTCAGAACTCACTGAGCGACAGCCAGAGAGCAGGTAATTTATTAGTTATTAAGTGAATTAATACACAATCTAAGACACGATTCATCAGATGTGATGGTTTGTTCGGTTAGCAGTTGTTTACGCTGTAGATTTTTTTTAAGCTCAAGTGAAGTTTATAAAATTCATTGAAAGTTAAACGTATTATTTTATGTACTGACTTTCATTGATGAAAATGATTATAAGGCACTTAATCTGTGTATTTTTTGTCTGTATATTATTGTGTTTTGGGGTCATATTGATACCTCAACAGTAATGGGTTAACTTTACTAGCAGTGCGTCGCGTCTATTTTGAAATAGCTTTGACGGTGATCAGTTTCTGTTTGCCTTTGTTTGACAGTTTCACAGTGTGTGTTCATTGATTAATCCCATTTAGCTCCTTTGCCCTGTGTTTTTGGTTCAGTTCGGTTGTCTATTATGGTTGCGTGTGCGTGTGCGTGTTCGGTTCAGTTTGTTTAACAAAGCCTGAAAACTGGTGCGATTAGATCCTGTTTCAACTTATTTTACAACCGCCTGTGCCAGAGTGTCGGTGGATAAACTGGTTTTACCTGTTTCAGTGGTCTAGTAGTTCATTGTGAGCTGTCGAGAGAAAAAAGAGGTGCTTTTACTAAGATAATATAATAGCTTTATAAACCACAATAAAAATACTATTGTGCTTTTAGTAGTAGTAGTAGTAAAATCTTTATTTGTCCCTTTTGCAGAGCAATTTTAGCAGCTTCAACCTCACCAACATACAATTTTTATAATACATCACAAACAACACATCACAAACCAGAGCATTTACAATACTTCTAGCTACTATTAAAGTTCACGGTACCTTTATCTTTGTTTCAGATAAGTATTTACACTCATTACTGCATTTGAAACAAGAGATCTAGAAGCTTTGACAGTCCTCCATTTGGGCACTCTATATCGCCTACCTGAGGGAAGCAGTTCAAATTCTGAAAACAAAATGTGTATCGAGATGTATCTAGTGGGATGGATTATGAAATGTAATGTATCAGATGAGGCCCATGGAAGGGTTAAAGGCAAAAAATGAGCTTTTCACTGCTCCCATAGTCTATGATTGCAGAAAAAAAGTATGTTTTTGCTTTTACCCCAAATAGAGAATAAAGTCAAATGTGCCTTTTACCCTGGTGCACCTTTTTCTCCATTGTACCCTACAATACTTAATGATCACCATGATATGGGAATGGTTTTTTGACATGGGAATACAATAATAAAGAAGATCCGCTCTATCACTAATAAACATACTGTAGGAAACTATACAGTTTAGATAGATAGACAGATCCAGCATAAACCAGCAAGAAGTTGCTCCCCAGCATGGAACTATAGTGAAAATTGACTTATAGTATCTCGTGGCCTCAAGATAGTATCTCGTGGCCTCAAGATACTATCTCGAGGCCACGAGATACTATCTTGAGGCCACGAGATACTATCTTGAGGCCACGAGATACTATCTTGAGGCCACGAGTTACTTATCTTGAGGCCACGAGATAATTATAATAATTTTTTTTTGACAAAGTGGGACTAGGGGGGCTCCGTAGTTATGTTCTCTGAATGTTTAAAACGACTATTTTTTAAATGTTTTGAACCTTTTTTTCCTATTTATGTGAACATTGGGAGAACATTCCATTTAAAAATGTTAGACAAATGTCCAACTTCCACACCTTCCATCCACAAAAGATGATGTTTTTGTGTTGACGTTTTGAGAACATTTTTAAAGACTAGATCTACCCTTTACCTGAAAAACATAATGAACGAACCACACCCCATAGACTCACACCCCCTTAGTCAACAGTCATAATAAGAGCACATTCAAGGTCACCAATGTTCAACAACCCCATTCGCTCTTAGGCTGAATAACATACAGTTATCATGTACATTTACATCACACCAAAAATAAAACACACAAATCTATCAAGCATGACTTTGGTTACAGGTTTGGTCAGAATATCTGCAACCATGGCTGCTGTAGGACAATATTCAATAGTTATCTTTCCATCTTCAAGTGCAGATCGAACAAAATGATACTTAATGTCAACATGTTTACACCTTTGACGGCTATAGGGGTCTTTGACAAAGCAATTGCCCCTTGATTGTCCTCATAAATTGTCACTGGTGTGTAAATACATTTATTGTCCATTTTGTTTAATAACTGGACAAGATATAGGCTTTCCTGTGCAGTAGCTGCCAAAGCCATATACTCCGCCTCACGTGTGGAAAGAGCAACTGTGGATTGTTTCTTAGATCTCCAAGAAATAACAGGACCAGTGGCAGACAAACTAAAATAGTAACCAGTTGTACTTCTTCTATCATTTTGGTCTGCTGCCCAATCAGCATCACTAAATGCAAAGAGATTAAGATTTACATCATTTCTCCTATAACACAATTCCTCGTTCACAGTTCCCTTTAAATATCGCAATACATGCTTAGCAGCTACTACCCAGTGTTGGTTCTTTGGTTCAGAAAAGTGTTGTGACAGCTTACTGACAATGAAACCTAGATCTGGTCTAGTACAAGTCATTAGATAGATCAAGCTACCAACCACTTCTCGATACCGCTTTGGATCAACACGTTCACCTTCATTATCAAATTGCATTCTGTTTTTCGCATGGAGTTGACCTTGGTTTACAATTAATCATATCAAACCTCTCCAAAATCTTAATAATGAACCTTTTCTGGTTCATTTTTATGTCACCATCTCCTTGTGCAAAATCAATACCCAGGAAATGTGTAAGTTTACCAAGATCTTTCATTTTAAATCTTTCCTCCAACATTCTTTTCACATCACTTGCTGCGATAAGAAGATCATCAACCCAGACTATCAGTATGATTCTCATACTGAAAATCATCTAGCATTTTATTCCAATTGTTTCAAACCATAGAGTGAAGTCTACAGACAAGCCTCTCATATGTTTCTGACTTGACCTCAAATCCTTCTGGCTGTTCCATATATAATTCAGTATCAATAGGGGCGTGCAAATATGCAGTCTTTACATCCATTTGATGCAGTTCTAAACCATATTGAGCTGCAATTTGCATACAACTACGTATTGATGTCATGTCAGCAGTTGGAGAAAAAGTTTCATTATAATCAATGCCTGCAACTTGACTATACCCCTTCGCCACATACCGAGCTTTGCATGTTGTCCCAACTGGGTTTTCCTTCAATGTGTAGACCCATCTGCCCCCCACTATATTTTTACCTTCAGGTAGTGTTGTAAGGGTAAACGTATCATTCTCCTTAAGAGAGTTCATCTCCTCCTGCATGGCCTTACTCCACAATTCTGACTCTGGTGAACTTATAGCCTCCTTTAGAGTGTGGGGTACATCACATGCAACTCTATAACAATAATCAATACTGGCTAGTGCATGGTCATCATCACATTTTATTCCACACTCATAATCCCTCAAATACTGTGGAGGCCTCTACTCTCTCTGTGGATAACGCCTGCTCTCAACACGTTCCCTTTCACCTGTGTTGGGGCTTGGGTGACACGTTTCAGATCTTATGTCCTGGGGATTTATTAATTCTATTTTCTCAGGTTTTGGTAGGTGAGTTTCGGCGCTCTCCCTACGCACATCATCTTCACACGTTGACTGATCTGTCTGAGTGTGGCATTCTGTCCCACTCTTTGTGATAAACTCCACCAACCTACTTTTGTTTACTTTTCCTGAGTCTGGATAGAAAACTAGATATGCAGGGCAATTCTTGTCATAACCAATGAAAATCCCTTTTTCACATCGAGAGTCTAGCTTTTTCTTTTTCTGTTTGTATGCATAGCACTCTGACCCAAATATTCTCATTCTTGAAAGATCAGGCTTCTTTCCAGTCAGCATATAGTATGGGGTCTGTTCTACACGTCTGTTATAACATCTGTTGCGAATAACAGCTGCAGTCTGGATTGCATACATCCATAACATTTTTGGTAAGCTACTCTCGATTAGCATACACCTTGCCATATCAAGCAAAGTTCTCCAGCTCCTCTCAGCTGTCCCAATCTGATGGGGTGAATAGGGAGCTGAGGTTTCGTGTCTAATTGCATTTTTACTGAGCAGGGACTGAAATTCCCTGGATGTAAACTCGGTGCCATTATCAGATCTCATACATTTAATTTTACCATAAGGTGAAACATCAGCAATGAACTTCTCTGTTCCTTTGACTGTATCACTCTTTGCTCTCAAAAAATATGTAAAGATTGCACCTGAATAGTCATCAGTAAATGCCAAGATATATCTGAAACCATCTTTTGCTACCGGCTCCATAGGTCCAGCTAAGTCTGTGTGCACAAGTCCAAGGGGAACTTTTGCTTTTTCATCTGCCTCCCTGTTCCTGCTCTGAACAAATTTTCCCTGTATGCACACTTCACATTTTAAATTAGACATTTCAGTTCTACCTTTAATTTTCATCCCCTGTGTAACATTTTCCAGCTTCAACACATCCTCATAATTACAGTGACCAAGAATTTCATGCCATGTGTGGATATCGTAACATACATGACATTGATCAACATCATCTGTAACCGTGCTTAAATAGAACAGTCTATCATACACCTGAATGTCAAATGTTACACCGTTCTTATGAACAAGTCTGTTTTGACCTTCTTTGAAAATGACCGTCACTCCCTGGGACGTCGCTGCCTTGACTGAGAAGATGTCCTGTGGAAAAGATGGGACGTGCAACGCCCCCATCAGCATCGTTTCCACCACTTGACCATTGTTGTCTCTCAGGCGAACTTTGGCCGTAACTTTCCTCAAGGCGATACCGCTGGTCCTCTCTCCATCAGCCAGCTCTAGGATGTGCTTATGTGGCTCAAAACTTTTATCAAAGTCCTTGAACTGTGTAATGTCCCGGATGATTTGCGACGTGGCTCCTGTATCAACCATGACTCCTTTTTCCCTCACCCCGCTGTCCAGGACGGCATCCACTTGGCCCACCTTAAAAGCAAAGGTGTGGTCCTCCTCATCCATCACCTGCTTCACGTTGTCCCGCTTTCTCCACTTGCAATTCACATCCCTGTGCGTGGAACTTTTACAAAAATTACACCACTATCGCTGTTCTCTATGCTCACTCGTAGTAGACATGCACTCCACAGGCTTATGTCCCTTCTGTCCGCAGTTGAAACAGGTCAATTTCATATTCCACCCGTCTCTTGCTTTCACCTTCATCATGCTGTCATCCTCTGAGCAAGCAGCACTAAACTTTTCTGTGCTCTCATAACTCCTCAGCTTTGTTTTGAACTGCGTGAAAGTTATCGTTTCATCACTTTGGGTTATGTGGATGGAAAATAGCTTAAAAAGAGTCCGGTAGGCCCTTCAGAACCATTGCAATCAACAAGCCATCACTTAAAGTCTCTTCCGCATTTCTCAAAGCTGTAATAGTGGTCTCTGCGCGAATGACATAATCTGTGACGCTCTCATTGACAGCTTTCTGAAGAGACGTAAGCTCTGTGTATAAGCTGATCACTCGTGGTTTCCCTTTACCAGCATAGTGTTCTCTCAGAATCTTTAGCGCCTTTCTTCCATCATCCGCTGCATCTCTCATCACAAGGGAAAGGCTTTTATCATCCAAGAGCTGAATCAGTTCTGCATACGCGTCCTCATTTTTATCCGCGTCTTCTTCTACACCGTCATCATCAGGTGGTTCGCTCAGTATGGTGCTCTTCAAACTGAGCAGACGCAGGTGCGCCAGAAACTCAGTTTCCCACAGTTCATAATTTTTCTCATCCCCGTCAAAACATAAACGGTTCCACCGGCTTCCAAACTCCTTCCTGGGCCCATAACCTGTTGAGTTTGCCATCATAACATAAAGGGTAGAAAACCGGCTAAAACATGACGGAGGAATAAACTCACGTAGCCATCGGGTTTCGTTAGACTGTTGTGCATACTCACACAGGAGCATGCAGTCGTTTATTAAATTGCAACACCTGAAAAACATAATGAACGAACCACACCCCTTAGACTCACACCCCCTTAGTCAACAGTCATAATAAGAGCACATTCAAGGTCACCAATGTTTAACAGTGACAACTTAGATAAGTTTTAGGCTATATTTTTGGAGGGAAAAGCTTAGTGTTCATGTTCGCATGGGTAGTAGCACTGGCTTTAGCGGCTCTAACTTAACTTTTCCATGTCATTCATCTGATGATGGACGTCTCATGATATTTATTTGAGCACAACTGGGCTGTATTGGGCTATTGATTCCCGTGATCTTGCTTCTAAATTCCGATTCAGCCATTAGCCTACCTTCGTGATCACGCAAAGAGATCTGCAGTCCCTTCAGAACTCCAACCAACATAACATATAAATAATTACGCTGTGCATGTACAAATGAATGATTTAGGAGGGAAATAGACTGCTCCCATAACGTAGAAAGCAACGACTATATACAGCAATGTTCGGTAAATATTCAATCGAAAAATATTCTTCATAAAATTAAACCGTAGAGATAGTTAATGAGTGAATTAACTATGTTCCTAAATACTTATAAGCACATATATACATAACCCTAACCCATTTAGGCATGGCAAGGCAAGGCAAGGCAAGTTTATTTATATAGCACATTTCATACACAATGGCAATTCAAAGTGCTTTTCATAGAAGAAATTAAAATAATCAAAACAAATAAGAATAATTAAAACAGTTTAGAATAAAAGTAGTACTGGTCCACCCCTATCTGAGATGGAAGAGATTGAGCCGGTTTACGGTGCCACTGGGCCTCTAGCCCAGGGACGTACTCTGCTGGGGTGGTGCTACACCAGTAATGCCCAGCGGGGCCCCCACAGAGCACGCTTCGTGTGCGCTGTCTGCTGCCGTTACCCTTAACGACGCTCTCAGCGACTTCTTATACAGCAGTATAACTTACTCCTTCACTCGCCTCATCGGAGTGAAGACTCTCCCGCTCTCCTTCAAAATCTCTTCCAGAGATTATAAAAATAAATAAATAAATTTGAAATTTGAAAACAAACAAAGACAAGCCAGTACCAGTCGGACGAACAGTGGCACAGTGCTCATTCAGTAAATGCATAGCTAAACAGATGTGTTTTGAGTCTGGATTTGAAAGTGACTACTGTAGGAGCACATCTGATCTCCTCTGGAAGCTGGTTCCAGCTGCGGCTGGCATAATAGCTAAAAGCAGACTCTCCTTGCTTAGAGCGAACCCTTGGTATTTCTAGCTGATGTGATCCTAATGATCTGAGTGATCTGTTAGGTTTATATTCAGTGAGCATATCTGCAATATATTGAGGTCCTACCCCATTGAATGATTTATATACCAGTAATAATACTTTAAAATCAATCCTAAATGTAACTGGGAGCCAGTGTAAAGTCCTGAGGACTGGTGTGATGTGTTCATATTTTCTGGTTCTGCTCAGGATCCTGGCAGCAGCGTTCTGTATGAGCTGCAACTGTCTTATGGTCTTTTTAGGAAGGCCAGTGAGGAGTCCATTACAATAATCCACCCTGCAGGTGATGAAAGCATGCACAAGTTTCTCTAAGTCTTGATTGGAAACAAAGCATCTAATTCTTGCAATATTTTTCAGATGATAGAATGCTGATTTAGTTATTGCTTTGACATGACTACTGAAACTAAGGTCTGACTCTAGAGACACACCAAGATTCCTGACTTGATTTTTAGTTGTTAGACCCCTAGCGTCAACGTATGCATTCACCTTGAGAACTTCATCTTTGTTTCCAAACGCAATAACTTCAGTTTTGTCTTTGTTTAACTGAAGAAAGTTTTGGCACATCCAACTGTTAACTTCATCAATGCATTGGCACAAGGAGTCAATGGGGCTGTAGTCGTTAGGCGATAGGGCTAAGTAGAGCTGTGTGTCGTCTGCATAGCTGTGGTAAGCAATTTTGTTCTTTCTCATTATTTGGCTCATTGGGAGCATATACATGTTGAACAGGAGTGGTGCAAGAATTGAGCCTTGAGGGACTCCGCAAGTCATGGATGTCCACTCAGACTTATGGTCTCCTATACTCACATAATAACCTCTCCCTTCTAAGTATAACCTGAACCATTTTAGGACTATCCCAGGAAGCCCCACACAGTTTTCCAGCCTGTCAAGAAGTATGTTGTGATCGACAGTGTCAAATGCAGCACTGAGGTCGAGTAGTACCAGTACTGATAATTTGCCTGTATCAGTATTTAAGCGAATATCGTTTGTTATCTTTATGAGCGCTGTCTCTGTGCTGTGATGCGATCGGAAACCAGATTGAAAATGGTCAAAGTATCCACTTGAGCTTAAGAATTTGTTCAGCTGATTGAAGACAACTTTTTCAATGATCTTGCCTATGAAAGGAAGATTTGAGATCGGTCTATAGTTGCTCAAGATGGTCTTATCCAAATTTATCTTTTTCAGGAGGGGCTTGACAACTGCAGTTTTCAGGGAGTTTGGAAAACTCCCAGAGAGAAGTGAGGCATTTACCACTTCTAGGAGATCTGCTTCTAAGCTGTTTAACACCCTTTTGAAAAAAGATGTGGGAAGTGCGTCAAGGGGCGCAGGTTGATGTTTTAAGGTGCTGTATGGTTTCTTCCAAAATTGTGCCTTCAATTCCTTCGAAAAAAGACAAAGTAACTACTTTCTCAGGTTGTGGTCTGATCTGTCTGACCCCAGAGCAACTCAAAGATGTGCTGATCACCTTTCTGATATTATTGATTTTCTCAGAGAAGAAGGAAGCAAACTCACTGCACTAACTGTCTGAGAGTATTTCACTGGGAATCTGGCTTGGTGGGGTTTGTCAGTCTCTCTATAGTAGCAAAAAGTGTGCGTGTGTTGTTTAAGCTTCTGTTTATAATATTCAAGAAGAAAGTCTGTCTAGCTTTGCCTAGTTCAATATTAAAAGCATGGATGCTGTCTTTGTAGATGTTATAATGGACTACAAGTTTTGTCTTCCGCCACATGCGCTCTGCTCTTCTGCATTGTCTTTTCATATTTTGCACCGCTGTTGAGTTTCTCCAAGGTGCTTTTTGTCTACCACTATTCTTCCTGACTTTCACAGGAGCAATATCATCAATTGCACTTTTAACTTTTGAGTTAAAAGAATCAAGGAGAAAATCAACAGAGTCAGCAGATATGCTTGGTTTTAAAGATATGGCCTTCATAAATAGCACACTAGTGTTCTCATTTAAGCATCTGTTCTTGACAGACACAGATCTAGCTTCAATGGCAGGAGAGATCAATATATCAAATAAAATACAGAAATGATCAGACAGTGCTACATCCTTAATAACAATCGATGAGATGTTTAAACCCTTACTGATAAGTAAATCTAGAGTGTGTCCATGATTGTGTGTGGGACCATGTACATGCTGAGTCAGATCAAACGTTTTTAAAACAGTTTTTCCATATTGTTTTCTGCATTATCTATGTGAATGTTAAAATCTCCAGCAATGACAAAACTGTCAAACTCTGAGGAAATTGTTGATAGCAGTTCTGTAAAGTCCTCAGCAAAGGCTGGAGAGTATTTTGGAGGCCTGTAAATAATGATAAGTAAAAGACGTGGAGCACATTTGAACACAATACCCAGATATTCGAAAGACGGATAATTCCCAAATGATATTTGCTTACATTCATAGACATCTTTAAAAAGAGCAGCTAAGCCCCCGCCTCTCTTACCCGCTCTGCAGACACTCATAAAAGTAAAGTTAGGAGGGGATGTTTCATTGAGGACTGTTCCACTGCAGCTGTCTTCTAACCAAGTTTCATTTAGAAACATGAAGTCCAGGTTGTATGTGGTTATTAAATCATTGACTAGAAGTGATTTATTTTTAAGTGAGCGGATGTTTAAAAGTGCTAACTTGACAGTCTTACTTTTTGTCCCCACAGCAATCTTAGTTTGGTGCGTAATAGGCACCAGATTAGATGGGTTTGCTGTACGGCTTTTTGAAGGCCTTAGATTTTCTATCATGTAATTGAACGGCAATAGAGAAAGATTCAGGCACACTGGGTTCCCGCTTGTTTTGTAAACATTTAAGAAAGTTACTGTTTTCATAGCGGGGACCCGACATATATCACTGAGAGCTGGTATCAGTTGTTTTTGGTTCACCTAGAGCCGATGGAGGAGGGTGTGAGCCCTGGCGCTGTGGCAGAGGCCGAAGAGCTCTCACAGGAGGAGGAGGAGGAGGGGGAGGGCGAGCTGGGCCCGCAGGCTTTGGTGGTTGTGGGGCCTGCCGTTTTTTGGTTGACAAATGGGGACTTGCAGCAAAAGAGTGCGATAGTTTGGTTCCAGCATACACCAGTTTTTCCATTTTCTCTGAGAAGCACAGAAGTGGAGATGCTGGAGAGAGGGATAACGTGTCTGGTGAGACGGGCTGTTGCTCTGGTGTTATCGGAGGCTGTAATATGCTGTCCTGGTTTCCCTCGCTGTTTTCCAGAAAGTTGTCCTTGGGAGCTGAATCTTGGAGCAGTTCTGATATGTCCCGGTCTGTCTGTGGTGAGCTCTGTGGGCAGGGCTCTGCTGAGATTGTGTCTGTGAGCAGAAGTTGTTGTGGCTGCATGGTGTTATCATTGTCCTTGTGTGATATGTCAACCGCATGTCCATTCAGGTGCTGAAGTGAAGTCCTGTGGTCATTCATACTGTGTCCAGGTGTGTGTGTGCCATTCAGGTTGTGTGGATTGGCACACACTGCAGAAGGATGATTGAGAGAGAAGAATATCTTGTCCTTTAGCCCTCTTGAACCAAGTTTGTTTGGGTGGTGGCCATCCTGTTGAAACAGTTGCCTCTGACTCCAGAAAAGATTGAAGTTGTCAATGAAGTTCACTCCTTTTATATTGCAGGTTTTGCAGCCATGTGTTGAGCCCAAGGAACCGTGAAAACCTGTTTGTTCCTCTTGCTGGGAGTGGTCCACTGATGAATGGCTGAACTTTCAGTCTTTTAAGTGTTTCAAAAAGTTCATTGAAATCCTTCTTAAGGAGTTCTGACTGTTCTTTATGAATATAATTTTTCCCCACATGAATGATGAGTCAATTTGCAGTCTTACGTTTCATCGGAATGTTCTGAAGTTCCCTATTTACACCAGAAGTCGTTGCTTGTGGAAGGTAGGGATGGCGAAAACTAAAAAAATTCTTGACCGACCACCGAGCCTCATTAACCGGTTGAAACCGGTTAACCGATTAGTTTAAAATATGCTACGCTATTTGAAATAGCAGCCATTTCGAGCCGCGCCTGCAATTTCACAACTCTGTCGCTCACGTCACTTAAAAAAAAAAAAAAACTACAGCGCGAAAGTAACGAGTCCCGCAAACGCAGCGCCGAGCTTGTATGTAATCGGAGGACCAATGGCTCCTAGTTTCGAAGTGGTTTGGGTACAAGGTGATCGCGTTGAAAATAAAGGCGTTAGTCAAGCTCATTTGAAACATTGCCGCGGCTGAGGCTCATTTAAGAAAATGACAGCTCCGAAGAGACGCGGCTTTAGTTTGAGGTAGTGCTTACAATAATAATGAAAGATGATGATCATCGCCTTATCTGATCATCGCCACTGAAATGTAGATGTAATGTATACCAAATCTAAGCCCATCTTATGCGGAATGTTGCCTAATAGACTGCAACACGATAAACCCAATGGATAAAACAGGCACCTTCAGAATGCGTAAAAAGACGCACCGGCCAAGGCAGGTCTAACTCAATGTGTGCCTTCTAATAACGGACACAACTCTTTTGTATAAACTCTTATGTTAAGGACAACATCTCATAAACCATAACAGACAATGGCCAACATGGCCTACAGCTATTCTTAATAATAACATTAAAACGAAAAATTATTTTAATCTATGAATGAAAATAGCCTACTGTATAGCCAACAAATAGCTCACAGACAGGTGTAAGGCCACCGCCTAATTATTAAAACATAACACAACGGTTTTTCTTCATTGAAATTTCGTTTTTCTTTATTGAAATTTCGTTTTTCTTTATTGAAATTTCGTTTTTATTTATTGAAATCTACCCTTTACTGTGACAGTAATTTGTTAGTCAGAAAAAATATTAGACTACTTTATTAAAAGTAGCCTATTGCTTAAGTTAACAGACCTGCGCCAGAACAGCGTGCCTCGCGGGCAGGGCTTACGCTCCGAGAACGCATTATAGTGATATAAAACACATGTTTTATAGAGAACTGTTGACATGTTTTATATCACTAGTTCAGTGTCCGTTATCGGAGCATATAAGCCCTACCCGCGAGGCGCGCCGCTTCCCGCGCGCAAGCTGTTCTGTAGTTTATAAAAAGTTTATTAATTCTGAACGTGCCGAGTCTCGCGTGTCTATCTATTGCACCAAATGTGACACTGCACTCCCTTGTGAAGTCGATTGGATAAACGTTCTCGAAATAATCAAAATGCAAACACACAGACAGACATGGGGCTTGCGGGTGTCGCGTTTTCAGATGATACAGCATAGAATAGATGATGTGACTGTAAGCACTGTATCACACAAGTTGCAACTTACAACTATGTCATGTTTTTTTTGGTGAAATGGTCCCACACACTACTTTTCTTTGCACGCTTCATCCTGTCGTCTGGCCTGGCTCGAACCCCGAGTGTTTTAGCCTGTAGGCTTTACTTTTCGCAAACCTTGTGAGCTCGCGAACCCAAACGCTGTGACCTCGCGCCAAATGTTTTTATTGGTTTATTAAGTACAAACAGGCGAGTTATGAAAAATTTAGTGTGAGGGATTTGTTCACTTCACACAAAAATATCTTGGAATGAGATGGCTAACTGTAGTAGCGTTTAGTCTACTGTCTATAATAGCCTAATTTAGAGATCACTTTTTTTTTAACCGACTACCGAGAACTTTAATCTGTAAACGTTGATACGGTCAACCATCGGTTAAACGGTCATCGGTTAACATCCCTAGTGGAAGGCAGCACGTAGTTGTATCCCTGCTAATAATGTTTCTGATTATGGAGTCACCCACTATCAGAGTCCTGGGCTCGGCTGCACTCTGAGCTGAGTGCCGCTGTCTGCTCGACCTTGAGCGCCAGTTAGCAGTGTTGGCTACTGGCTGATTCAGTCTGTGTTCGATCACATTCATCACATTCAGGGATTCCTAATTCATTAATACTTCAAATCTGTTCTCAAGATGTATAGGCAGTGGTAGTAGACCAGTGTTTGCAATCCTTGTCAGAGCCGTATCTGGGGTAGAGGATGCTACTGCAGCAATATGTGATGCTCGTGACAATTTGATGTCTCGAGTGCCTTCGGGTCTCGCTCCCTGTTTGTCCCATTGATTTGTAAGTCGATCGGCTTGTTTCTCTACACTCAGTATGCCCTGTATTGGAGCACTAGATTCATGGGACTCACCGGCTGTATGCTGAGGGCGTCCATAACGAAGCTCTGTTGTGTGTTCCGTCTGGTTTGGTGGTCCCACAAGTAACTTTATTTCAAGAACTGCAATCCTTTGTGAAAGTCTCTGGCAGTTAGTGCAGCAAGTAGATTCCAGAAGAGGCATTTTCTCTGATCCTTTTGCCGTTGCGTTTTCCCTTCCCTGGAATGTGAGCGTTCAGTGGGAGGCTGGTCGGAGAAAAGAATTCTGCTTTTTTGTAGTAATCAAGCGTTTGAGCACTGTGCTGATTTGTTGAAGTTAAAATTAGGTGATAAAAGGAGATAAAATATAAAAATATAGAAGCAATAGAGCGATTAAAAAATATAAAAGCGATAGAGCAAAGCGCAGAGCAGTAAGCAAGAGCGGCCGAACAGTAGCTGAACAGGAAGTGTCAATAAATGAATTGTGTATGTGGACATACAATATATTGTATGTATATATAATATTATATATAGGCTATATATATATATATATATACATATAAAATATTATTAAAAATATTATATATTAGTTACCGTAAGTTAGCTAACGTTAGTGAAGTGTTGGTCACGTAAGCTATAGCTGCAATTAACCTATTATCTTCCAATAAACATTTACTAAAACTGGCTACATAAAATATAACTACAGACTAGATTCACGAGAGGTCGGCTAATGTGTGAAAAAATACAGTAATTTCATTAATTTACCAGCGAGCGTACTTCGGAAGCACTGAAAATGAATGGGGTTCAATGCTGGAACTATCAGTGTTTGGAACTATTGGCCGCTCCACGACACGCGTTAATTCCGCATTCCAAAGTTCCTATTAGCCTGACTTCGTCATACTCATATTCTAGTCAGAATGTGAGTCTGATACTGCTTCATAGGGCTTTGATTATGAGGCGTGTCTTAACCGAACCAGGGAAAAAAAAAAACTCTGCACTCAATTGGATAGACCTACAACCAATGAGAGCAACGCAGTAAGTCAACTACTTTGCATAGCACAGTTGTCAACTACAGAACTCAAATGCACGCACGCTGGAAGAAGTAAAATAACGAGTGTTGCTTCTTTTACTTGGCCCTCTATGAGTGCGACCAAAGGAGAAACTACAACGACCACAGGGTTTTCATTGCGTCCCATCTTCTTAGTTACCATCGGAGCCAGCTGATAAATTAAACTTTTGCCGAATCCCGTAGGAAGGACGGCAAACACATCTTTCTGATCGACAAATGCCTTTATTGCAGTTCTATGTTCGTCTTTTAAAATGAATGCGCTGTCGATTTATTTTACAACAGACGCAATAGCGGACTCTATACATCTCAGTTCTCCAGCGGCAGTCATCTGTGAGGGAAACCAGTTCAACCCAAGCGCTCTTTGATAACGTGAGGATTACGTCCCTGCAGATCATCTGTCCATCATCGTATAAAGCCCGCCCTGGCAATTTGATTGGCCCGACGATTTCTGAACCGATCATAATTACTCCTCAATGGAGCGAGTCAAGACCGAACTTCCCGATCAAAAAATGTTGTGGGCGGGGTTCGGGCTGGCATCCAGGCTAGCGGTCTATGGGAGTGTCGCAACTCTTTCTCTCTATGGCTCTGCCTTTCGGTATTGTGGTATTCCGCCCTGTTTCTCACTGACACGCCCCCAACTCGTAAGATCGGGACTTAAAGAAAATCCCGAGCTACCCACTCATATTTACGACATTGTGGTGGCGTTCATGTGTGTTTAACTCGTAAATACGATCTATACGAGATGACTTGAATGCACCATGACACAAGACGCGTCACTCACTCAAATTGTTTTGAATGGGAAAAGTGCAACGCTCAATATGGCGGAATAAGTCCCGCCTTCTAAGTAAGAGCCAATCGCCGATTGATAAAGTAACTGTAATTGCCGTTAGAAGCTATGGTTCCTACTGTAAACCCTAATGCTCAAAATAATTAATTGGTTTGAGTAGGACAAACTTAAATTAAACAAATTAGTTCAGTCAAATTAACTTTTATGAGTATTTAGCACTTTCTTTTTCTTTCAAGTTCACAGAACTGATATATTTGAAGTAAACTGAACTGTTTCATTGTTTTGAGTTTTATGAAATTATTTATTTTAATTTAGACGAACTTAAGTTTAACTGAAACAGCTGGGATGTCTATTTCCCAGCATGCTTTGCCGATGGCACTCGAAAGGGAGAGTAAATGCTAAAATTAAGTGTAATATAATGTTTTTTTTGTGTGTAAGATTAATGTTATGTGTGAGATTTAGTAGTGATTCATGTTTTGTTATGCTAATTTAGAAGAATTTCTGTTAATGTTGGCTTTAGGATAGTAACCATCATGGTGACAAGTGGTGCATTCAGCTTGATTTGAGAGCAAATAATCCATATATATTGCTGTGCTCATACAGCAAGTGTTTCTGTATAACATACTATTGCTAATATGTTAGCATTTACTATGTTAACAGATTAGCTTTTTTAAAGCTAACTAAATTTATACTAATAAAAGTATTTTGAGTTCTGCCAACTTATTTGGGTTTACAGTGTACTTCACAGATTTAAGTTATATTAACTGAATGGAATTAGTACTATTAAATTTATTTACCCAAGTTATCTTAACAATAAGTTATTGAGTTACTTGAACACAAATCAAATATTTTTTTAGGCTTAAATTGTTTGAGTTAATAAACTTAAATGATTTAAGGCAATCGGTTTCCTCAAACGGTTTGAGTTGAACTAACTCATCAGGTTTTACAGTCAGTCAGACTCGCGTTTCAACTGTTCATGGCATTAGCTTGATCCAGCCTGTAAAATGTCGTTTTCTCTCATGATTCGAGCGTTTAGAAACAAAATGTATGAGACAGTTGTTGTCAGATTTTATTGGTGATTTCAACAATGAAATTTAATCCTAAGCTTGGCGAACAGTTTTGGAGAATTTGATACTTTCCAATCTGCACTAGGAGCTGCACTTTCCTGCCCGAGAGACGTTTCAAAGATGGCCGCCGAGTAAAATGAGTTGTGTTAAAGGGACTTTGACGTTAGTCAAAGTTCTGAGAATGTTCCCAGTTAGCTGAGAAAATCCAGCTAAAAGACACTGAATCCAAATAGTGCACTCATATAATAAAAGGTGTGTCACTGCACTCAGGAATTCTGCTGAAAGAGAATTACTACAACTAGAGATGTAGTTGTTTCTACTCTTTTTCTACTTTAGTTCCCCACTGATGGTCAACCATCCCTTGTAGTCTTTGTCTTGGTCATTAACTCTGAACACACTTAGAAGGCTACATAGATGTGTAACATATAGACTGCATGAGTTTTGTTGGTCTTGCTAGAATTTTTCTTCAAATACTATATTATTTACAGTAGTTCCTGTTTTTACACATTTGTTAACCCCTGAAGTGTTCTTCAATCCTTATCTCTCTCTCTCTCTCTTTCAGATGGACGGGCCGATGCGTGTGTTGGTGACGGGTGGCAGTGGGCTGGTGGGACGAGCGATTGAGCGAGTGGTGAAAGAGGGCGAAGGGAGAGAAGGAGAAGAATGGGTATTCCTCTCATCCAAAGATGCCAATCTCATGTAAGAGATCCTGAACAAACACTCATGAGACGTCACACCAGTTAAACAACACAATCATATCATTAGATATATTATGACTAGAGTCCGACCGATATGGATTTTTGGGGGCCGATGCCGATATTAGGGAGTAAAAAAAAGCCACATATCTCTATATCGGCCGATTATTATTTATGTGTATATTATAATACAGTAGCAATATTATATATGTGTATATTATAGTACCGTATCAGTCAAAAGTTTGGACACACTTTCCCATTCATGTGTACAAATTTTTGACTGGTCCTATATATAGAATACACAGTATACATAAACAGAATATATATATATACACTCACCTAAAGGATTATTAGGAACACCTGTTCAATTTCTCATTAATGCAATTATCTAATCAACCAATCACATGGCAGTTGCTTCAATGCATTAGGGGTGTGGTCCTGGTCAAGACAATCTCCTGAACTCCAAACTGAATGTCAGAATGGGAAAGAAAGGTGATTTAAGCAATTTTGAGCGTGGCATGGTTGTTGGTGGCAGACGGGCCGGTCTGAGTATTTCACAATCTGCTCAGTTACTGGGATTTTCAAGCACAACCATTTCTAGGGTTTACAAAGAATCATGTGAAAAGGGAAAAACATCCAGTATGCGGCAGTCCTGTGGGCGAAAATGCCTTGTTGATGCTAGAGGTCAGAGGAGAATGGGCCGACTGATTCAAGCTAATAGAAGAGCAACTTTGACTGAAATAACCTCTTGTTACAACCGAGGTATGCAGCAAAGCATTTGTGAAGCCACAACACACACAACCTTGAGGCAGATGGGCTACAACAGCAGAAGACCCCACCGGGTACCACTCATCTCCACTACAAATAGGAAAAAGAGGCTACAATTTGCAAGAGCTCACCAAAATTGGATAGTTGAAGGCTGGAAAAATGTTGCCTGGTCTGATGAGTCTCGATTTCTGTTGAGACATTCAGATGGTAAAGTCAGAATTTGGCGTAAACAGAATGAGAACATGGATCCATCATGCCTTGTTCCCACTGTGCAGGCTGGTGGTGGTGGTGTAATGGTGTGGGGGATGTTTTCTTGGCACACTTTAGGCCCCTTAGTGCCAATTGGGCATCGTTTAAATGCCACGGCCTACCTGAGCATTGTTTCTGACCATGTCCATCTCTTTATGGCCACCATGTACCCATCCTCTGATGGCTACTTCCAGCAGGATAATGCACCATGTCACAAAGCTCGAATCATTTCAAATTGGTTTCTTGAACATGACAATGAGTTCACTGTACTAAAATGGCCCCCACAGTTACCAGATCTCAACCCAATAGAGCATCTTTGGGATGTGGTGGAACGGGAGCTTTGTGCCCTGGATGTGTATCCCACAAATCTCCATCAACTGCAAGATGCTATCCTATCAATATGGGCCAACATTTCTAAAGAATGCTTTCAGCACCTTGTTGAATCAATGCCACGTAGAATTAAGGCAGTTCTTAAGGTGAAAGGGGGTCAAACACAGTATTAGTATGGTGTTCCTAATAATCCTTTAGGTGAGTGTATATATATAAACACATGTTTTGCAATGATCACTCAAATGTGGTGATCAAACTCTTGTGTGACAAAGATATGCAAAGGAGGCAGGGTGAATGATAGAATGAGAATGATACATTTGAGCTGTAACCAAACTAGTTTGCATTGCATGTTCTATTCTATATTATATTCTAAATACTGTTGCATAATCTTTACTAATGACTTTGTCTTTTAGTCACATTATATAAAAAATAACTTGTATCAATATATATATCAAAAGTGTCACTGGCAAAGCCTTATTATCTTCTATTATTAGTCTTAATTCCTCTAGTCTCTTCCCCTTTACGAAGCGTAGGAGTCATTCAGATCCAAGTGCAGCTTGTCTTTTAAACAGAGTAGTCACCAGGCAAGGGTCATACAACCAGCAAACACAGCAGAGAAGATCAGGCAAAATCGTGGTCAATAAACAGGCATAAGATCAGGAACAGACAAGGTCACAACAGGCAGGTAAACACTTGGAAATGTTCGCAGCAGCAAGCCAAGACTTCGCCCCAGAGTGTTGTGTGAGTGTGGCTTAAATGAGTGTTTGAACATGAGGTGCAGGTGTGTGTGTAATCAGCACAGTGCAGGTGTATGGTGTAATCAGTCCAGGGAGATGCATGATGGGAAATGGAGTCCATAATCACCCAGGGAGTGCGTGGCTAATCGTGACACTACCAGTGGAGGAAGAACTCAGATCTTTTTACTGAAGTAAAAGTAATAATACCATAATGAAAACGTGTTTAATTGCATATGTACAGTACTTTTATACTATTTTAAATAAGTAGTCAGCAAAATGTACTAAACGTGAAAATAGGCTACTCTTTATGCGCCCGTTACAAAAAGCGCCCGTTACAAAGCAGAACGAGGCATCAGTTTACTGTCGGAGATTTGTCGCTCGCGTTGCGCCGCATCCAGTGTAGACAAAATAACCGATTATAATGGGTTCAACTGTCTTTTGTTGCATCACGCCACTCGTGTCCGGTGTCTTGTTCAGGCAGCAGCAGACAAGCAGTGTCTTAACAGTAAGTTGCTTACTAGGACCAGTGCGGTGGTGACATGAGTCTGTTGAATGGTGAGAATGTCACCTGGTGAGACCCAATGCTATAAAGTAAATAAACAATGTCCCCGTCTACTCTTACTACGAGCTTATCATACTCGTTTGCTACATTAGCTAGCTAGCCATGTTTCATACCTTGTCAGTGGAGTGGAAGCTAATGTTTGCGCATCTTACACCGTGTCTGAAGTAGAGACCTCCTGTTACTGAAGTGACTACAGTGACATGGGTCGCCATTAGCTAACAATGGAGCGTGCTCTGCTGGACAAACTACGTAGTTACACAATTTACAAGCATTTTATCCGCGTTATATGTTCTGTAAAAAAAATATATATATATATACATATACACTCACAGGCCACTTAATTAGGTACCCCATGCTAGTAACGGGTTGGACCCCCTTTTGCCTTCAGAACTGCCTCAATTCTTCGTGGCATAGATTCAACAAGGTGCTGGAAGCATTCCTCAGGGAGTTTGGTCCATATTGACATGATGGCATCACACAGTTGCCGCAGATTTGTCGGCTGCACATCCATGATGCGAATCTCCCGTTCCACCACATCCCAAAGATGCTCTATTGGGTTGAGATCTGGTGACTGTGGAGGCCATTTTAGTACAGTGAACTCATTGTCATGTTCAAGAAACCAATTTGAAATGATTAGAGCTTTGTGACATGGTGGAAGTAGCCATCAGAGGATGGGTACATGGTGGCCATAAAGGGATGGACATGGTCAGAAACAATGCTCAGGTAGGCCGTGGCATTTAAACGATGCCCAATTGGCACTAAGGGGCCTAAAGTGTGCCAGGAAAACATCCCCCACACCTTTACACCACCACCACCAGCCTGCACAGTGGTAACAAGGCATGATGGTTCCATGTTCTCATTCTGTTTACGCCAAATTCTGACTCTAACATCTGAATGTCTCAACAGAAATCGAGACTCATCAGACCAGGCAACATTTTTCCAGTCTTCAACTGTTCAATTTTGGTGAGCTCTTGCAAATTGTAGCCTCTTTTTCCTATTTGTAGTGGAGATGAGTGGTACCCGGTGGAGTCTTCTGCTGTTGTAGCCCATCCGCCTCAAGGTTGTGCGTGTTGTGGCTTCACAAATGCTTTGCTGCATACCTCGGTTGTAACGAGTGGTTATTTCAGTCACTGTTGCCCTTCTATCAGCTCGAACCAGTCTGGCCATTCTCCTCTGACCTCTGGCATCAACAAGGCATTTCCGCCCACAGAACTGCCGCTCACTGGATGTTTTTTCTTTTTCGGACCATTCTCTGTAAACCCTAGAGATGGTTGTGCGTGAAAATCCCAGTAGATTAGCAGTTTCTGAAATACTCAGACCAGCCCTTCTGGCACCAACAATCATGCCACGTTCAAAGTCACTCAAATCAACTTTCTTCCCCATACTGATACTCGGTTTGAACTGCAGGAGATTGTCTTGACCATGTCTACATGCCTAAATGCACTGAGTTGCCGCCATGTGATTGGCTGCTTAGAAATTAAGTGTTAACGAGCAGTTGGACAGGTGTACCTAATAAAGTGGCCGGTGAGTGTATATATATATATATCGGCGGCATATACGCTGATACCGATATATCTGCGACAGGCTCATATCGGTCGATAAAATCGGCAGACCGATAAATTGGTCGGGCTCTGATTAGGACATACTTTCTCAGTTGGGGGCCCAAGATCTCCTCTGACCAACGAACGAACAGAGTATGATTATGATTCAGGCAGCATTACAGGTCAGAAGTCAGATTGTGGACCGCGAGCATTCAAATATTTAATCCAGTTCCTTTTGCTTGAAGATCGGATTCATCACGCCAGTATGGAGACGAAGTTGGTCATAGGCCTATAAAGAGGACTTGTTTGGTTGTTGTGGTCTTTGTTGAGGATCTGTGCCGATGACTGTCTTGTCGACGAGATCTTCAAAGGGGAAGCTCTAGTTGACACGGCCTCTGCTGAAATTCAGGACCACGTTGTGGTCGTGTCTAGGCACAGGTCCACCATCTGATCTGGATACAGCCCAGATATGGATGACTAAGGTAACCTCAGGATAAACAGGGAGACTAATATTAGCGTAGATGCTATTCTTCTTATGATGTAACAAGTACATCGGGTGTTGTAGTAAGTGTTCCTAGTTCCGGTTGACCTGATTTATACAGTCTAACAATCATTTAACTGATTTTAATAATAGAAATTGTATAATGTGTTATGTGTAAGCCAGGTTAAAAAGATGTGTTTAGTCTAGATTTAAATTGAAAGAGTGTGTCTGCTTCCCGAACAATGTTAGGAAGTTCCAGAGTTTAGGTGCTAAATAGAAAAAGGATCAACCGCCTTTGATTTTGATATTCTAGGTATTATTATCAACTGGCCAGAATTTTGAGATCGCAATAGACGTGAAGGACTATAATGCGTTAATAGCTCGCTCAAGTACTGGGGAGCTAAACCATTTAGTGCTTTGTAAGTAATAAGCAAGACTTTAAAATGTGTAAGATGTTTAATAGGGAGCCAATGCAGTGTTGACAGAACCGGGCTAATATGGTCATACTTCCTGGTTCTGGTAAGAACTCGAGCTGCGGCGTTTTGGACCAGCTGGAGTTTGTTTATTAAGCGTGCAGGGCAACCACCCAATAATCCAATATTCTAGCCTTGAGCTCATGAACTAAATTTTCTGCAATTGTCTTTGAGAGCTAATGTCATAATTTAGATATATTTTTAAGATGGAAAAATGCTGTTTTACAGATGCTAGAAATGTGACTTTCAAATGAAAGATTGGTATCAGAGCACACCCAGAACTCGTTAACACCCGTGCTTTACTTTCTCATTTGTCTATTACATTCTTAATTACTCTTTACGTGTACAAATTTTAAGCAGTCTTGCACTGCGCGCATAGCTATATTAACAATCTAGCATAATCTTTATCAATACACACCTCATATCGTCATATCACACATCCCTGCACATGAAATTTGAGTTAGCCCATGGTTATTTATATATTGTGGTATTCACGAATTAGAAAAATTGCCATACTGCTAAATGTATAAATTAATTTATGTTTCTCTGGATTTTAGAAAGCTTTTATTTGATTGCTCATTGTCTATTTGTATTGCATGACAACAACTGTATTTACATGTGCTGTTTCAGGAGCCCTGAAGAGACGAGATCAGTCTTCCAGAAGCATCGTCCGACACACGTCATTCATTTGGCCGCCATGGTGGGCGGGCTCTACAAAAACATGAGACAGAACCTGGACTTCTGGGTAATTATTAACAATTATTATTAAATAACATTGGAAATATGTAATAAAAGCTTGGAAATATCACTGTTGAATGACTGGACTGTACATTGACTGTATTTGTTTGTTGTTTTCAGAGGAATAATGTATTTGTCAATGACAACGTGCTGCAGACAGCTCATGAGTTCGGGGTGGTGAAGGTCGTTTCTTGCCTGTCCACGTGTATATTCCCAGATAAAACCACCTACCCGATAGATGAGACCATGGTAAACTCTTCTCTCAAACACACACACACATACACACACTCTTTGAATAAACGTTACAAAAGCGCTCACTGCGAAGGTACCCTTTAAAGGGTACCTTTTTGGACATAAATGTGTGTCAGCAGTGTGTACACAACCAGCCTATAACGGTAAAAATCCACCATCTCCTTTAATCCCCAAAAATCATAAGCAGTGTCTAAAAACAAGCCATTTGCAGATTCTACCTTTTGTGACGTCACAAAATGTCTGACAACCCGCCCACGACTGCTGACAGACTCTGCCCTATTAGCATAGACCCGCCCACAGTGGGCTGCACACAATCCGCCATTTTCTACACGCTGGAGCAGCTGTAGTGATAAGAAAAATGTCTCAGTTTCCTATTAAGAAAGCCAGGTTTGTTGTTGTTGGATGTAAGAGTGAGCATTTACTCCCGGAAACTGAGCCACTGGAGACGCAGTGGATTAAATTTGTTTATGATGGGAATGTGCCCCTCAAGTTACCTAAAATCATTTAGCAGGTTTAGCTAAAAAGTTGTTTGGGATGTTGGCTGCCAGACAGACTCACCAGTGCTGCATAGTGTTATTACACAACTATTCTCAACGTTGTTGCTACTGCCGGAGTCTCTCCTTCATCAGTGGCCCTGTCCCAAATGGCTCACTTCATGCGGACTTTCGGTCTCGTGGAATTAAATTGCGCGTGCTCGCCTAGTCTACGAGACCGTAGGCCGTCCCATTTAGCATTTTAACGCTCTGAAGTGTGCTCAGCAGCACCCCCTTTGTACCCTTGAAGCGGTCTTCCGCGAAGCCCGCATAGATGCAGGCTCCACGCACTTTAACTACCCAGGAATCCTTGCGAAAGGCCAATCAGACAACGGATGGGAGGAGATTTCGCTCACGGACAATTGTTAACATGGCTGAGAAGAAAATATTTAAGTGTAATTATCATTACGGTTTTTATGAAAAGTTTATACAAACATTATGATCATCGACCAGTGGTTGATGTCTCAAACATAGGCTAATAATAGTGAGCTGAATAATACGATCGCATTATGATTCATTAAATAAATAGAACAGAATGTCAGGGCTTTACTGAGTCATATGTAAACACAACAACAATAGGCAGCATATTTCCCCGAACCTGAAGCTCCTGTCCATAACAACAATTAGACCGTCTTCCTGTTTCCGGCGTGACGATCGAGTCTGTCCCAAAAATACCTCTCAATGCGCCCTCGCGGACTCGCTAAGGGCCCTATAGGTCTCCACTACATGACGTCACCGAAGTGTGGACTCTGAGGAAGTCCACAAGTCCGGAGTGTGCCATTTGGGACAGGGCCAGAGTCCAACTCAGGTTCATACATATAGGGCTGAACACCTGTATTTACGTTGTCAGTCATATTGCTTCTCCTGATTTGTTATTGCCGTAGGATCGGCAGCAGGTAATTTGAATTTAAAGAGGCACACACGAAAACGGCGTGTTTTTGTTCTCACCCAAATGGGGACAATTTGGACAAACTATAATAATCTATTATCAGTATTTTGAGCTGAAATTTTACAGACACATTCTGGGGACACCAGAGACTTATATTAGTCTTTTGAAAAGGGCCATAATAGGTCCCTTCTAAAAAGGTTCCAATATGTACAATTTAGGTACTAATCAGTCCCTCCAGGATTTCACGTGATTTTTGCGATCAAAATGACTGATTTTGTGGTGGTAATTTCCAGAAATTTGTGAAAAAATGTGCGATTTTTATATTTTATAATTAGGAGATCACATTTACCATATATTATGTCAGATGCACAATAGTCATACATGACACAAATCACAAACAAAATGCATGAAGCTTGTTTATTTGGTCTAATAATTTTCTTTTAATTGTGCTGTACCCTATTGTTGTTGCTTGATTAACATTAACAACAGCAGGTAAATTAGGTTACTGTCACTTTAAGACCTACTACAGTAATGACAAACGGGGCGGCAGTGGCTCAGTGGTTCATGTAGGTTGTCTGCGAACCGAAAGGTTGGTGGTTCAATCCCCGGTTCCACCTGACCAAGTGTCGAGGTGTCCATGAGCAAGACACCTAACCCCATTTTGTTGGGGTTAGGTCCACCCACGTATTGTTGACCTAACCCCAGCTGTCTGTGTGTGTGTGTGTGAGAGACACCTGACCCCGGCTGCTCCCGACGAGCTGGATGGCGCCTTGCATGGCAGACACCACCGTCGGTGTATGAATGAGTGTGTGAATGGGTGAATGTGAGGCAAATGTAAAGCGCTTTGGTGGCCATTCGGTCCGTGAAAGCGCTATAAAAATGCAGTCCATTTACCATTTACCAAACGTCCCAATCAGTTATTACTGATTGTTTTACATAAATACTTGCCAAGATGAATATTTTGAAGTAATTGTAGCTATGTGTATTTGTTCATGCGCTATAAAGAGAATTCAATATTCTAACTAGGCCGACAGGCGGTGACACGCAGTCAGTCAGTCAGTCACACACACACACACACACACACACACACTTGCAGTCAGAGACAGACTGTCACTCGACTGGCTGAAATTAGTTCTCTTTCACGGTATACTGCGCTTTTAATAATTCTTTTTAGTACCATCGAGCATATCATACTTTTTGTTATGTCATTCAATCATGTTAAACGCGTTAATAAGTTTGCCGTATCCCAATGAAAACCTGGGCGCTTATGTGAGAGGGCAGGAGAGACGCTTTTTCTTTTTCTGACAGACCGCACACAGACATCACGCGTGCGCAACATCTATTCTGTACCCATGTAAAAATGCATTGAAACTTTAATTAACTAGAGATATTTCAATTGGGTGATTATAATTTAATGTTTTGTGAGGTCTTTTTTTGAATTTTTGTGATTATTTTGCGGTTAAATTAAAAATTATGCAGGATCGCAAAAAAATGCGATATTATGTTGATTTTGCGTTGTATTCAGCGATCGCAGAATCGCGAAAAACTGGAGGGACTGGATAATATGTAATTGTTTTGTACCAACATGTACCTTTGAGGTACTAATGGCTCGTTTCCACCGAGCGGTACGGTACGGTACAGTACTGTACGCAATTATTTCCGTTTCAACTGTCAAAAGTTGTGAATGGTACCAAAATGCCGAACCGAACCACTTTTTCGGTACCCTTCCGTTGTGGTACCTAGCACAGTGGTACGGTACCAAAAGGGTGGAGCTAGACTCACTGCATAACATTGATTGGTTGACAGAGAATCGTCACTTGCACGTGCTACAAGGAGAATAAGAAGCGCCATTTTTTAATTTACAGTTGAAATATAATACTACTGTTATTGTGTCACAAAATGTTGTTTTAAGAGTTTTTTGGGCGAGAATGTAGTTGTTTAAAGCTCAAATCTGTGGTTTATTTATAAAGATTTATGAAAATTTGATCCAGGTTGTGAGATCCATTCCAGGCGATCACCGGGCGCTCGGCGCTCATGTAGCCCGCCTAGAACAGCCTTAACTCGGCTAGCCGTTCTGACGTTTGCCGCTGACTCTGACGTCTTTGTAGTGGTTAAACATGAGATATAATTCGTCTTGTGTAGACCTAACGGGCAATCTTTGGTCTCGTAAATCTATAATTTGTTCCCTGGCCAATCGTTTTGGCTAAGGGCTAAGTGAAGTTTCATTACTTTATATATTTAGGCTATTTAACTTAACCGTTGTAACGTTAGACTAGAGCGCTGACTTATTGTTTAGCTTCTTGTAACTTTTACTTATACTTTTATAATGGGTATTATTGATAAAATTTCAATTTAACAAAAAGAGACAGGGTTGAGTTTTGTCATGTTTAATTTTATTACAGGGAAGATTAAGAAGTACAAATGCACATATTGCGTGGACCATATTAATATGTTTAATATTTTTAAAATTTAAACGAAAAGAGGCAGGGTTGTGTTTTATATTTCGTTTTGTTATAAATAGGCTATACATGCAGTGAATATAATCAATATGCGTTGCCTGAACCACATTTGTGTGGCTATAATGTTTAAGATTTCTTTAAATGAAAACGAAAAGAGGCGGAGTGGTGATTTATAACATATTTCGTTTTATTGTTGCCTAAAATCTACATACAGAGATAACCGGAGTAGCAGAGCGAGCTGAGTCACGCTTTCAAGAACGCGCTGTTCCATTAGCAGAATTACCCAAGGGCTGGGTAATGCAGGGCTCCCAAGTTTATGTTCTACAAGATCATCCACTCCTATTGTGTTATGATTTGAGGGAGATTATGATTAGACACTTTTTGTTTGGTATTGTCTATATTTTTGTCATCTATACAGACGTGTTTCTCTCCCGCTCTGTTTCAGATCCACAACGGTCCGCCACATGAGTCTAATTTCGGTTATGCCTACGCCAAACGCATGATTGATGTCCACAACAGGTCAGCGTCAAAGTTCATTGGTCATGAGCTTTCCTTGGGTGTATCACATAAAAGCATGTCTGTCACATTTTGAAAAAAAAAAATGTTTCTATGTATATTATAAAATGAATTATTATTTTTATGACAGTGATGGGAATGTGTGATTGTCATGAAAATAATGTCAAAATGGTTGTTTATAGCTTTCATAAATGAAAGAAACAAATCATTGTGTGTTTGTCCATTAGGTCGTGTTTTGAGAAGTACGGTCGGAGATACACAGCCGTCATCCCCACCAATGTGTTTGGACCCCATGACAACTTCAACATTGAGGACGGTCACGTGCTTCCAGGATTGATCCACAAGACATATCTTGCAAAGAGTGAGACGCGTTTAACTTTCTGCAAGGACCCAGAGCATAGAAAAATGAAGCCAAAATATCCCAGAAATGGCGGTTGACATTGTGCACTGTTACATCATTTGAAGCCTAAAGCTGAGCAATATTGATCCTGAGGTGGAGCCGTGGTATCTGGACGGTCCCGCCCGATACTCCCATTTCCACAATCACAACTGCCAATCATGACATCACCCGTTTTTATAGCATTAAATAACTAACTAAAACCAAACTTATTGGAAAAACAAACACTTGAGCATATGCCAGTGTGATGAGAAGAACCCAAAATGACAGAAATCATCTTTATAGGTATTTGTAAGGTATAATCAGATTTTTTTTTTTTTTTTTTTTTTTTTTTGCTCGCATCCCATTCGGACTGACGCACAAAGTTTTGGCTTCACTTTTCTGTGTGACCAGTGGCGGAGCCAGGATTTTTTCATAGGGGTGGCCAGGCAAGGGCCAGCGAACAGTCTGGGGTGGCATATAAATCTTAATTATTTTAACATAAAAATTAGTTTAAATAATGTATTGGACTGTTTTAGTGCCGTCCTACACAACTGAATACAGTTCATTTGTACTTAATTGTAATTGAGATAGTAGTGAAGGAATCATGGAATACTGAGTGAATTTGATCTTTTTTTTTATTATTATTAGCTACTTACTACCTCCAGGTATATTAATAAAGAGTACACACACTATAGCTAAAGTTCAACTTGCTCAGTTAGCTTGGTTCTGGTTCTCAAAACCCCCAACATTGTTGCACCTTCATGGATGAGACATGCAGATAACTACTGTAGTTCGAAGATTATTTAACCTTCATTGAATTTTATATAATCAATTAACTCTTCAACTTTCTATATTAGTTGTCAAAATAATGAATCTAATCCGTTCTATCATACCTAAATTAAAAAGGGGGGGGGGAAACATCTCTTTTGAATCTCTATGTCCAAGAATGTGAACAAGGCGGAAGTAAACAGCACATAAATACCAGAATGTAAAATTAGTTATTTTATGTATTTAAAAATGATAATTTTTTGTTTTGCCTTTACAAATTAACGCAAAATTACCGCCTATCTTCTAGTAGCTTACAAATGCACAGTGCTCACATTTATTTGAACATTAAAAAAAATCACATAGCCTGTCAGTTTGTGCCTTAAATTGTGATTTCACATGGCAGAATATTTTAGTCGAGACATATGTGACGCATATATAACAAATACATGCATGCATGCAGTTTTGACACAGATTTGATCGCCTTTTTGATTATTTCATGAGTTAGCTAATTGACGACAGAATTACTGCTACAGCACGCCACATTGCGCGTGATGTGCAAGTACAGTACAACGGCTGTCAGGACAGGAAAGTTAGTTTTACTGACATTTGTTGACCTTACAACATCTCATCTTACCACAGTTACTGATTCAGGACAACGCGCTTTTCTCCGCATCTGACAGAAGTGTCACACGCTTTCACACAGATCTTTCATAATAAAAGTAGAAAGAGAATTACGTTGTTGTTTCTTTGACTGGACATATGCGACTCACTCAAAACGGTCTCGCAACCCACCAGTTGAGAAACATCGAATCTATATTTACTATGCTCCGATCACTGCTCAAGCTCATTCGGTACCCGTACATCTCCGCACTCGTTTGACTTGCGCCTGGCGCTGAGGTGAAGTTGGAGTGCGCGTCTGAAAAGTCTCACGTTTTTTGTGGTCTTAAAGCGACGGTTCTGTGTTTTGAAAACAAAATTCTTGTAAAAATTAGAGCGAGACAGAAACAGCAGTTGTGAGAGGGGTGGCCAAAGGGGTGGCCAAGCTTAAGCCAAGGGTGGCCATGGCCACCCCTGGCCACCCCCTGGCTCCGCCACTGTGTGTGACACACTTGATTTTATAGAAAAAACACAGTTCAGTCCTCTTAATGCCAGTTACACATATAGTGAACTTATCCATTAGAGCAAATACATTTCCTCAGCAATGGAAAACGGCTATTATAACTCCAGTCTTTAAGTCTGGAGCATCTGACCAGGTCTCAAATTATAGACCAATTTCAATTTTACCTGCACTCTCAAAGGTTCTTGAAAAAACAGTTGCCAAACAACTTGTTGATTATCTTGAAAGTAATCATCTCCTACACGCCAAACAATTTGGGTTTAGACCACGGTACTCAACAGAGTTGGCAAACTGTTACCTCACTGAAATGATAAAAGGTCACTAGATAAAGGTAATGTAGTGGAGGCAGTGTTTCTGGACCTGAAAAAAAGCCTTTGATACTGTTAACCTGGAATTCTTTTAAATAAATTGCAAAATTGTAATTTGTCACATGATGCAATAACTTGGGTTAGATCGTATCTTGAACAAAAAAAATTCCGCCCAGTCATCTGTCCAAACTTGTCGATTCGGAATTCCACAAGGTTCAATTTTAGGCCCTTTACTTTTTAGTTTATATATAAATGATCTTCCTGACCGTTGCAAAGGGGTTAAATGCCAAATGTATGCAGATGATACAATTATATATGTCTCAGCAAAAACCCCTCAGATTGCAGCTGAGATGCTTTCAAAAGAACTGGACGGGGTATCACAGTGGCTCCGAAATAATCATCTAACCCTAAACTATGATAAGACAGTCTCTATGTGCTTTTCAATAAAAAGAAAGGTAAATGAAAATTTTAGAATAAAGATTGATGATAAGGAGATAGATGAGGTACATGAATTTAAATGTTTAGGGGTTATTTTAGATTCTCATCTTAAGTTTAATAGACATGTAAAGAAACTATGCAGAACTGACAGGACAAATCTAAACTGCTTCCGATTAATAAGACAATATATATACCCCTTAAGGGAGCACAGCAGTTTATGCATTCTATGATATTTTCTCATTTATCGTATTGCATAACTGTGTGGGGTCAGGCCAACCAAACAACAATTACACCCATTAGGTCATTATATGAACAGGCACTAAAAGTAATGGACCAGAAATCTGTAAGATGGCATCACTGCATCATTCTAAGGAAGCATAATATATTGAGTTTTGACAGTTTTGTCAGTTTTTCATTTTTAAAACTAACTTTTAAGTGTGTGAACAACCTTGCACCAGAAATATTCTGTCAACTAATAGAGAAACAAAAAAGCAGAATAAGAACTAGAGGCACAATAAGTGGAAACTGTATAGCTGCAAAACGTAGAACAACGTTTGGTCAGGCATAATTTTCAGTAAGAGGCATATTTGTGGAACGCTTTACCATCTGAAATTAAAACTTTGACAGAACTCAAGGTTTTTAATACACATTTAAAGCAATGGCTGAAACAGAAACAACTTTGTGAACACTGACTGTACAGGATACAACACAATGCATACAAACATAATGTTGCATAATGTTAGCACGCATATGCAGCCTTTTGTGTTTTTGTATTGTTAAATCTGCCAGATTGTTATATTGCCCACAACCCATCGCGCGTTGGACAAGGATTCGGTTAGAACTACAAACACGAGTGAAAAGTGTTCAAAAACTACAGACATGGAGGACGCGCGGGTCCGACGGTTATGTAGAGAGGTTTAGACAAAGGGGTTTGAGTGATTAATTGTCAGTATCTAACCTGACGAAAATGTATTTATTCAATGTTGTCCACATTATATTGCATCTGCAGCAGCATTGTGAACTTTTGCAAAGATAGGTTTAGCCATTCACTTTTAAATACATTATTATATTCAAATTCCAAACACTTGAGGAGAGTCTCCGCATTAAAGACCCACAACTGGCAGATGAACGTGCGACAACAATTCTCTCCGAAATGGTAAGAAGTTATATTAGATTGTATGGAGGATTTTAACTGTGACGAGATGATTGACAGGGCAGTTTACGGTGACAAGATGCACGCGACAGATCTGTCCGTTAAAGATGACGAAGTAATATGTCCCAAAGCTTGCCTACTCTTTTGCTACACACTCAAAAGTATGTACTTTTTCTTTACAAATAGAGTACATACTTTTAGGGCGTAGTATAAGTAGGCGAATTGGGACGCAGCATGTGACACAAGCATGTTTAAAGAACATTTGCATTTAAAGAAAGGCCATTTTGAACTGTGTTTCTATTATTTACACACTTTTATAAAATTTCAATGTTTTCAATCTAATGCTTTTACAAGACTTGACTCTTTGTGATGTAGTCATACAAATAATTAACCATTTCCATAACTTTAACACAAGTTTTTATTTCTCAAATTATAAACGGCAACAGAGCTTTTGCCGAAAAGTGAGCTAATATCACAAACTATACATAATATAATATCTGTTTTTAACCTAGCCATTATAAATAAATAATATAACGTTATTTTTTAATTGTATCTATGTTGATTATATGAAAAGTGATGCGGGATTTTAGGTCCTTGCTATAGTGATCCTGCTATGGGGGTTCGTGGGAATTTTTTTATTTTCCTCATCTACACATGTGCATTTTAAGGTGTAAAAAAAGAAAAGAAAATAACAGTAGCAGTGGTATAAATTATTTGTCAAGGAGAAATCAGATTCTTAAACATGAGAATCAGTTTAAATGCTGCAATGAATGATCCACACTACAAAATGTTATGCAGATTGTTTATGCTTATTGTTGACAAAACACAAATCACATATTCGAAATGGGAATGGCCTTAAATTAGAAATGATTCAAGGATTATTTTGCATAGATGTTACATTTCAATCAAATGCCAATGCAATACTACTGTGTCCAGAGGCAAATGAGCGGAAACCCCGCAATTGACGGAAATCCGTCGTAGCGACGGAGAACTTTAATCCCATTCAAGCAGAGTTCTGATCACATGTTAAACGTGTTTCGTGTGTTTGTGTGTTTTGTAGAGGAAGGTAAACCTCTGCAGGTCTGGGGTTCAGGTCGTCCTCTACGGCAGTTCATCTACTCTCTGGATCTGGCTCGTCTGTTTCTGTGGGTTTTGAGGGATTATGACGAGGTGGAGCCCATCATTCTGTCAGGTACTCGACCCGTGTCAAATTTAGTGAGTTAATTCACTCAAGAATGAAAATTCTCCTATTAATTACTCACCCTCATGTCGTTCCAAACCCGTAAGACTTTCGTTCATCTTCGCAACACAAATGAAGAAATTTTTGATGAAATCTGAGATATTTCTGTCCCTCTATTGACAATCACTTTGACGCTACAAAAGGTTCATAAAGAGATCGTAAAACGAATCCATATGAATTGAGCGGTTGACTCCAAAATTTTCTGAAGAGACACGATCGCTTGATATGATGAACAGATTAAATTTAGGCTTTTATTCACATATAAACATCCATCAACGGAAGCTCAAGCCTGATGTTCTCGTGTTACGCATCATGTTTGAGCTTCAGCAAGAACCAATGAGGTTCGTTCTCGTGTTACGCATCATGTTTGAGCTTCAGCAAGAACCAATGAGGTTCATTCTCGTGTTACGCATCATGTTTGAGATTCAACAAGAACCAATGAGGTTCATTCTCGTGTTACGCATCATGTTTGAGATTCAACAAGAACCAATGAGGTTCATTCTCGTGTTACGCATCATGTTTGAGCTTCAACAAGAACCAATGAGGTTCA
Organism: Rhinichthys osculus; assembly: GCA_029959095.1. Classification (NCBI taxonomy): domain Eukaryota; kingdom Metazoa; phylum Chordata; class Actinopteri; order Cypriniformes; family Leuciscidae; genus Rhinichthys; species Rhinichthys osculus. The sequence goes on from JARWKJ010000012.1 coordinate 3,174,136, forward strand.
TTCTCGTGTTACGCATCATGTTTGAGATTCAACAAGAACCAATTAGGTTCATTCTCGTGTTACGCATCATGTTTGAGATTCAACAAGAACCAATGACGTTCATTCTCGTGTTACGCATCATGTTTGAGCTTCAACAAGAACCAATGAGGTTCATTCTTGTGTTACGCATCATGTTTGAGATTCAACAAGAACCAATGAGGTTCATTCTTGTGTTACGCATCATGTTTGAGCTTCAGCAAGAACCAATGAGGTTCATTCTCGTGTTACGCATCATGTTTGAGCTTCAGCAAGATCCAATGAGGTTCGTTCTCGTGTTACGCATCATGTTTGAGATTCAGCAAGAACCAATGAGGTTCATTCTCGTGTTACGTATCATGTTTGAGATTCAACAAGAACCAATGAGGTTCATTCTCGTGTTACGTATCATGTTTGAGATTCAACAAGAACCAATGAGGTTCATTCTCGTGTTACGCATCACGTTTGAGCTTCAGCAAGAACCAATGAGGTTCATTCTTGTGTTACGCATCATGTTTGAGCTTCAGCAAGAACCAATGAGGTTCATTCTCGTGTTACGCATCACGTTTGAGCTTCAACAAGAACCAATGAGGTTTATTCTCGTGTTACGTATCATGTTTGAGATTCAACAAGAACCAATGAGGTTCATTCTCGTGTTACGTATCATGTTTGAGATTCAACAAGAACCAATGAGGTTCATTCTCGTGTTACGCATCATGTTTGAGATTCAGCAAGAACCAATGAGGTTTATTCTCGTGTTACGTATCATGTTTGAGATTCAACAAGAACCAATGAGGTTCATTCTCGTGTTACGTATCATGTTTGAGATTCAACAAGATCCAATGAGGTTCGTTCTCGTGTTACGCATCATGTTTGAGATTCAGCAAGAACCAATGAGGTTTATTCTCGTGTTACGTATCATGTTTGAGATTCAACAAGAACCAATGAGGTTCATTCTCGTGTTACGTATCATGTTTGAGATTCAACAAGAACCAATGAGGTTCATTCTCGTGTTACGTATCATGTTTGAGATTCAGCAAGAACCAATGAGGTTCATTCTCGTGTTACGTATCATGTTTGAGATTCAGCAAGAACCAATGAGGTTCATTCTCGTGTTACGTATCATGTTTGAGATTCAACAAGAACCAATGAGGTTCATTCTCGTGTTATGCATCATGTTTGAGATTCAACAAGAACCAATGAGGTTCATTCTCGTGTTACGTATCATGTTTGAGCGTCAGCAAGAACCAATGAGGTTTGTTCTCGTGTTACGCATCATATTTGAGCTTCAGCAAGAACCAATGAGGTTCATTCTCGTGTTACGTATCATGTTTGAGATTCAACAAGAACCAATGAGGTTCATTCTCGTGTTACGCATCATGTTTGAGATTCAACAAGAACCAATGAGGTTCATTCTCGTGTTACGTATCATGTTTGAGATTCAGCAAGAACCAATGACGTTCATTCTCGTGTTACGCATCATGTTTGAGATTCAACAAGAACCAATGACGTTCATTCTTGTGTTACGCATCATGTTTGAGATTCAACAAGAACCAATGAGGTTCATTCTCGTGTTACGCATCATGTTTGAGCTTCAGCAAGAACCAATGAGGTTCATTCTCGTGTTACGCATCATGTTTGAGCGTCAGCAAGAACCAATGAGGTTTGTTTTCGTGTTACGCATCATGTTTGAGCTTCAGCAAGAACCAATGAGGTTCATTCTCGTGTTACGCATCATGTTTGAGCTTCAGCAAGAACCAATGAGGTTCATTCTCGTGTTACGCATCATGTTTGAGCTTCAGCAAGAACCAATGAGGTTCATTCTCGTGTTACGCATCATGTTTCAGCTTCAGCAAGAGGTTTGTTCGTAAAGCAGGTTCGGCTGAGCCTCTGTTTATGTTCGCTGATTAATGTTTATATGTGAATAAAAGCCTAAATTCAATCTGTTCATCATATAATGCTATCGTGTCTCTTCAGAATCTTTTTACTAAACCGCTCAATTCATACGGATTAGTTTTACAATCTCTTTATTAACTTTTTGAAGTGTCAAAGTGATAGTTGCGTAGCTGTCAATGGAGGGACAGAAATCTCTCAGATTTCATCAAAAAGATCCTCATTTGTGTTCTGAAGATGAACGAAAGTCTTACGAGTTTGGAACGACATGAGGGCGAGTAATTAATGGAAGAATTTTTATTTTTGGGTGAACTATCCTTTTAAGATTCAAAAAAATTCTTAAACAAGATCTAAAATAGTATAACTAAACTATTAATTATAATTTTTAGATGTCTTCATTTTGGGGATGGAAAACATTAATCGTGATTAGGCATTATGTGATTATTATTAAACTTCAAAAAGGTGAATAAATGTGAACTGATTAAATTGAATTAACACAGAATGTCCCAAATCTGAATTTAAATGAATCTGAGATATCTGATTTGTTTATCTTTGTCTCTGTTTTTCTCTCTAGTCGGAGAGGAGGATGAGTTGTCCATAAAGGATGCTGCGAACGCTGTGGTTGAAGCGATGGGTTTCAAAGGTGACGTGATTGTATCCTTTCACACACAATTACTCTTCTCAATGCTCATGGAGAAAATCTGCAGTTTTTACAGAACGGTAATCTTTGATCTGTGGGACACAAAATAAGGCAGTTTGCAGACTTTACAGATTGTTCTTGAGCTGTTGAGCTTCAAAATGCATCATAAAAGTAGTCCTTGAATTACAGAGTTGTCCTTTTGGCATGAACTACCTTTTATCCACAAACCTAAACTAACCGCTCTCAGTATGACACTAGTAAAGCAGACGGTCAATTCAAGAAAACCGCCAGTAACGCCAAACTGTGTAAATACCTGCCAGACTTCAAGTTCACACCGTTCAAAGCAGGTGATCAATCTTCACTTCTCGCTTCAGCATTAACTAAATGTTCTTCAATAGTAGTCAAAAGAACAGTCATTAAAAGTGCTTTTATTTTTTTTCCAGCTATCAAGGAGACATGTCATTGGTTTGTGGCCAATTATGACATCGCCCGTAAATGAAGATCTTCACATCTCATTGGCTGTGGGGAGTTTGAACTTTTCAGTGCTGGAAACCAATGATTGATCGAACCATTTCAGCATCCCTTAATACCGGTAATCTTTACAAAGACAAATAATAATGCATTTTCAAATGCATTTATTAAAGTCCCCATGAAATCAAAAGGCAAAGGGCTTTTAGTATGAATATGTTAGCCTTACTGTTGTCTATAAGCTAGTGAGCTCCAAAACAATGACAAATTCACATTCAGAAGATATAAGTATTTGAAACTTACAGTCTTTGACTTCTGCCAAAAAAACATCAATGATTTTGATGACATCACTGCACTTCAGCTTTTCAGCAGATTTCCTGTCCAATCAAATGCTCTAGAATCTGAAGCTCCGCCCCCACACTATAAATAGACGCTGAAGCTAATTCATTCAGTCATTTGTTCACACGATTACTTTTTTTTATGGTGAAAGGCACATGGTGCACTGTATAGGGGATAGGGAACGATTCAGACCATGTAAATATACTTTCCTTTGAGATGAATAAAGTCTGGACAAAGTCTGGTGTCATGCACCAACATAAATTACATACTTTTCAAACTTTACTTTTAGTTGCGTTGCTAGTCTGTTCCACTCATGAGTTCCTCTAAAAGCAAAAGATAGCTGTTCAAAGGTACTTCTTCTCTGCAAAAGTCTCTGTAAAGTCTGCAAAACTCTTTCCTTTTCCCTTAATCCTCCCTTGTCTGGCTTATGCTATCTGTGAAATGCCTGCACTTTGTATTTTGAGCACTTCTTGCGTTGTTTTTGCCTCTTCACAATGACTCGCTTTAATTTAGTCCTAATTTGTAAGTCGCTAAAAGCGTCTGCTAAATGACTAAATGTAAATGTTCTTCTCAATAGCACATTACAGTCACCCCTTATACCGGCTCTTGTTTACCGTCCTGTTATTTAATGAGTGTCATTTTTAAAGCGCCATTGAAAATATTAGTGCGCGCTCCTCGGATCACAGAACTGTTTTCGGTAACGTAATTGCATTTCAGAGTCGAATGAAGTTAAGGTTCTTTTTTTAATAACTGTTTATGTATGCTCAATGGTTTGTACATTGTATCATATGATATAATTTAATGATTACAGCTAATGATTTGCCAGTGGCCTATTGTGAATAAATTAACCAAAATCCATCGAGTTTGTTTGTTTGAATTATATAAGCAACTTCTGTTTGTTGTGGCATAATAAAGTTTCAGGCCCGGTTTCACAGACAAGGCTTGAGTAAATCTAGTCCCGGACTCAAATGCATGTTTGATTTGTTTTAACTGAAAACAACTTGCATTGGCATATCTTAAAATATCAAAAAATGAACACCAGTAATGTTTTTGTCTAAGGCACATTTATAAAACCTATTTAAATTATATTATTACTTAAATTGCTGTCCTAATTGAACTAAGCCGGTCTAATCCTGGATTAATCTAAGCGCTATCTGTGAAACCAGGCCTCAGTTGTGGTTATTTTGTCATTCCTTATTGCTTTCTCAGTTGATAGCCTGTATAACTTCAACCAGTCGTAGTATTAATCGTAGTGTCATAGTTGGGTTATTAATATGTATTTGAGGGGTATAGCTCTAATCATTGAGCTTTTTGTGTTTTGAGGAAAATGATGGAAGGTTTACATGCATTAATTCATGGATGTCAAAAACAAACATTTCTCTTGTGTTTTAATACTATGATGATTAGAAACATGGTGAGATTAGCAACCCTGCAGCACTTTCACAAGGTTTTAGTTCAATTCTACAAGCTTACCACAATAAAAACGTTAAAGGGGTCTTATGCCCTTTTATGTAGTCTTGATTTTGTTTTCGGTGTGTATTAGAATATGCTTGATTGTTCAAAAAACACATTCTTCACATATTGTACAATATTACAGGGGTAATTAATATGGGGATAATTAGACAGAAAACTAGATTTCAAACGTCAAGTGCAGGACAAGCAAGTGAAGCAGATATGGTCCAAAAACAAAAACTTTTTTTATGGTAACAAAAACATTCTCAAACAGCATCGCAAAGTTTAGTTTGTTTAGAGATTTAAAGCGCAGTTTTTGAACAGTGCGCATGTGCGAACGAGCTGTAAGAACGAGTCTAATATGATTGAATCTGGAAATAAAGCAAAATGACTGAGAAAAAAATGAAGTAGTCCTCAGATGCCATGTCATTTATAGCAAAACATCTAACGTTATCATTAATTCGATCTCAAACAGATTACCAATTTCCAGCCGACGTCACAGTTACGTCACGGCGCTAGCTGGTGGCAGAACAAAGGGAAAACTGGAGGCGGTGAATACAAACCAGCACAGATTCGGCTACAAAATAAGGATCTTAAATTATTCTTATTATTATTAAATGTCATCTTGTTGTGTTGTTGGGTGCAAGAATCAATGAAACATTAATATGCTTTATCTGCAATTTTTTATTTCTAGAAAATATTCACCTCATTAAAATTGCACCGTAATGTCACTCTTTATATTGTCGTCTTCATGGCGCTGGCTCGGCAGAACTGCGGATCGTACACACACGTCTTGCACATCACCATTCAGCACATAGTTATAGGCATCTAAAGATTTATATGCCCTCCGTTTCTCTATCAGGTTGGTGTAGATGTCAGGCCACTCAACCGGAGGTAGCGTTAACGTTAATCCTGTCAGATCCTCAATGAGTGTACGGGTCAGCCAATCTGGTTCCGTCCGTTAAAATTAACTTTTGCAAATAACAATCGCGGTCCTGGACAGTGAGTGACCTTGCACATTAAGATAAAATCGGATTTTCTCCAGTCATTGTTAAAAACAAGCTAACAAAACTTGCAGACTTTACGTTAGTGAAGCGGCCAGAGGGATCGTTCTGCCACCACCTAAGCTCCGCCCACATAAAAACGTCACCATGTTTACCAACTGAAAATTGGTCTATATTCCACCACCTGTGTGACATCATTAACCAACGGTTGAACCGAACGATCAATTTGAGACAATATGGTCTTCTTGGGAAACAGTCGTGACTAGCTAGTAGTTCAACGTTGCATCGTACTAAAATAGTGAAGCAGGAGTTATGTCATTGTAGCCTAAGGGAAACTCACCCCAGATGAGGAACAGACTGAAACATCTGTGTTGTTGGACACTCACTTGCAAGGTGTTGATGTGTTGCCATCTCCTGAGACAGCTTGTTATGTACCTTCAAATGTTGTTGTACAGCAGACAAGTGGAATTACATCAGAGTTTATGGACGGTGTCTGAGACCGTCCATGGACATGTGGAGTGGCACCCTGAACTCAGAATAATGTTATTTGGGAGTGTGTGTGACCAATGACCATTAGAGGGCGTGCTTGTAAAACAAGTGGCCTTACCCCTCAGAGTTAGCATTAGCAGAGTTGTTGTTGCCCGGGCTTGGTAGCAGATCCTACTCGTGTGTTCCTGTGTACCCTAGTGACAAAATAAATATAGTAAAATGTATTTGAAATACATTTATTTTATGCCAAGTATACTACAAATACATTTACACATTTAGTACCCTAATACCCTGCAATTGTGCCTACTTAAAATCTGCTAATTGGAACTAAATTTGTACTTAGTAGCTACTTTACTTATCCAGAAATAGTGAAAAAGTTCAGCTAAAGATATACTTAAGTATTTGATTGTGCTAAAGTAGAACTATTGCAAGTATACTTTAGGGACACTTTAAATATCTTGCATTTTAAAGACTGATATTATACAGAGATCATATCATTACTAATAGTGATATTAAAACACATTTTAGGCTTAGGCCTAATATTAATAAATGCGCATTGTGCTCCAAAAAAAAGTTGAATTATAATATTTATATCAGTAGCCTAAGTCTCAAGCGATATGTCAGTAAATATGGTAATGGATTTGTAATGTAGGCTACTTAGTATGAAATAAATGTATTTTAATTACATTTTGGTATAGGTTTAGAGACACATCAAATATACAATATCTCTGTCTCTATATTTTGCTACACTAAAGAATATCACACTAACCCTTAAAGTTTCTACAGTGTAGAGCTTTTTACTTCTTTTTCATTTATGTTTTGTTAAATCACACTTATCTTAATGACATTTTTCTCCCCAATAAAAATCATCTTGAAACATGCTAAGAATGACATTTTCTAGACATTTCACACAATTCTTTGTTTTTGTTAATCTAACATTCCTGGATATATGTATTGTGATGTTTTATGTGGTGTATATGTAATATTGTATGTTATTTTATTTGTTTGTCTGCCCAGGGACAGCAGATGTAAATTATCTGTTAGCTAACTCTGCTCTTAATTGTGCACGGTCTCTGTAAAAATAAACAATAAAGTAATTAAGTAAGCACCAAACAGTACAGAGCACAAATAAAAAGTATATTTTTTTAAGAAAAACTCAAAATAAACATAAACAGAGAGTTAAGAGCTGATTTTGTTTTTGTACAAATGAGGGGTTGTTCAAGGTGTTTAATCAATCATCGGTTTCCAGCATTGGACAGTGTTTAAACTCCCCACAGCCAATGAGATGTGAAGATCTTCATTTATGCACTATGTCATAATTAGCTTTGAACCAATCACACGTCTCCTTGATGGCTGGAAAAAAGAAAAGCACTGTTATTTTGACTACTGGAAAAACATTTAGTGAATGCTGAAGCTCTTGAGTGAAGTGAAGATTGATCACCTGCTTTGAACTAGAATCTAACATACATGTTCTCGATGTTGATGATTTAACAAGATTAGACCATTCCTCCTCTAATATAGCAAATAATGAATGGAATTGTTCCTCAGGAAGGGTCTATGTCTTTAGAATTCACATAAAATTGTTAATTTACATACATTTACAGTGCTTTCCCCTTTAATTGTTGATGTCATGAGATGGTCATGAGCCAACATTTGCCTCCTCTTCCCTTTTGAATGGGAGACATTTATTTTGACTTCTAAATATCGTATTTAATTGTACTTTGTTGTAATTATTGCTTTTATGTCTATATTGGGACCCCAATTTATGTGTATAATCATGTTATTTTACTTACCTGTGTGATTATATTTAGCCATTTTACCCTTTTTGAGTTGTCTTCGGCTAAATATGTGGAAATGAGAGCACATGGTGACAAGTGCACATCATATTCATGTTATAGAAAACAAGGGTGATTCACTCTCTAAGAGAATGCTTGTTTGGGTGTATCAAGTGTTTTCTCTTATGTATAATGATTTGTGCTACCAGCATCATATTCATGTGGTTTGAGGCTTTTTTTCAACGTCCATACCTACCCCTATCCTAAACCCTTAAAACAATGCAAATATATTGTTGGCAGCACAATCTGATGTTTTGTCAGCACACAGCTACAAAATGATGCTTTTCTGCTCTATCCTGAATAACGTGACGCTTCCATAACAGATGTAAAGTGCTGTTTCTCTGGCGTTTTCAAAGGCTCATAAAATGTAATACTGTGGCTTGGGTTGATACACAACGAAATCCAAATTTTAAACATATTTTTCTCAACCAATTTTATGAGCCTTATACTTCCTATTTGAGCCAATGCATATGAATGAGCAAAGTTATTTCAGGGCAAGACCACCCTGATTGTAAAACAAATTGTGATTGGTTGGTGCGAGAGCATTCTCTGATTGGTCAGTGAAAATGGCTGTTATCTGATTGGCTTAAGAAGACAGTGGGTTGGAGACCAATTATTTCTGGATTTGTCTGCATGTCTTGATGCTAGAAATGTTTCAGAATTCACAACTGAAAAACTCATTATAATACTGAGAATGAATAAAAAACGCTGATGAAGACATTTTTGCATGATTTGCAGAATCATGCAAAAAATAAAGGTTTACAGTAACGGATGCGACTGTGGAAACACTTTATGTTGATGGTCTCTTCTGAACATGTTGTTGACTATAAGTAACTTTGCAACTAAATGTCTATTAGTCTATTGGTAGACTATCTATTCTATTAGTAGATAGTCTAAGACTATCTGATTAATATCTGATACCTCTTTATTGTGATGATCCCCAAAAGATATTCTACTGACTATGAGTAACTTGGCAAGTACAAGTCAACTTACTTTAACCCAAACCCTACCAGTCTACTAATACTCTACTAAACCAAACCCTACCAGTCTACTAATACTCTACTAACCCAAACCCTACCAGTCTACTAATACTCTACTAACCCGAACCCTACCAGTCTACTAATACTCTACTACCGCGAACCCTACCAGTCTACAAATACTCTACTACCCCGAACCCTACCAGTATACTAATACTCTACTAACCCGAACCCTACCAGTCTACTAACCCCGAACCCTACCAGTCTACAAATACTCTACTACCCCGAACCCTACCAGTATACTAATACTCTACTAACCCGAACCCTACCAGTCTACTAATACTCTACTACCCCGAACCCTACCAGTCTACTAACACTCTACTAACCCGAACCCTACCAGTCTACTAATACTCTACTAACCCGAACCCTACCAGTCTACTAATACTCTACTACCCCGAACCCTACCAGTCTACTAATACTCTACTACCCCGAACCCTACCAGTCTACTAACACTCTACTACCCCGAACCCTACCAGTCTACTAACCCGAACCCTACCAGTCTACTAACACTCTACTAACCCGAACCCTACCAGTCTACTAATACTCTACTAACCCGAACCCTACCAGTCTACTAATACTCTACTAACCCGAACCCTACCAGTCTACTAATACTCTACTAACCCAAACCCTACCAGTCTACTAATACTCTACTACCCCGAACCCTACCAGTCTACTAACACTCTACTAACCCGAACCCTACCAGTCTACTAATACTCTACTAACCCGAACCCTACCAGTCTACTAATACTCTACTAACCCGAACCCTACCAGTCTACTAATACTCTACTAACCCGAACCCTACCAGTCTACTAATACTCTACTAACCCAAACCCTACCAGTCTACTAATACTCTACTACCCCGAACCCTACCAGTCTACTAACACTCTACTAACCCGAACCCTACCAGTCTACTAATACTCTACTAACCCAAACCCTACCAGTCTACTAATACTCTACTAACCCGAACCCTACCAGTCTACTAATACTCTACTAACCCGAACCCTACCAGTCTACTAATACTCTACTAACCCAAACCCTACCAGTCTACTAATACTCTACTACCCCGAACCCTACCAGTCTACTAACCCGAACCCTACTAACACTCTACTAACCCGAACCCTACCAGTCTACTAATACTCTACTAACCCGAACCCTACCAGTCTACTAATAATCTACTAACCCGAACCCTACCAGTCTACCAATACTCTACTAACCCGAACCCTACCAGTATACTAATACTCTACTAACCCGAACCCTACCAGTCTACTAATACTCTACTAACCCCGAACCCTACCAGTCTACCAATACTCTACTAACCCAAACCCTACCAGTCTACTAATACTCTACTAACCCGAACACTACCAGTCTACTAACACTCTACTAACCCGAACCCTACCAGTCTACCAATACTCTACTAACCCAAACCCTACCAGTCTACTAATACTCTACTAACCCGAACCCTACCAGTCTACCAATACTCTACTAACCCGAACCCTACCAGTCTACCAATACTCTACTAACCCCGAACCCTACCAGTCTACTAATACTCTACTACCCCGAACCCTACCAGTCTACTAATACTCTACTAACCCCGAACCCTACCAGTCTACTAACCCGAACCCTACCAGTCTACTAATACTCTACCCCGAACCCTACCAGTCTACTAATACTCTACCCCGAACCCTACCAGTCTACTAATACTCTACCCCGAACCCTACCAGTCTACTAATACTCTACTAACCTGAACCCTACCAGTCTACTAATACTCTACTACCCCGAACCCTACCAGTCTACTAATACTCTACTAACCCAAACCCTACCAGTCTACTAATACTCTACTACCCCGAAAATAAAGTAAAACCTCAATGGTTAATGCGTTATTTGTAGGCACCCATGATAATTTATTTTGCCTTTCCTAGAATGGACAGTTTGCAACTTTGGTTATAAACAACATACAATAGCACTGGTATTACAAAACATTCAGTGGCACATTATTAGTGTCGTGTCAGTGTTTCTCGGCCATGTCAGTGGCACATGCCAATGAAGACTGTGCGTCAGATGCCATGTCACTTAATGATAATACCACCCCTCCAGGATTGGGAACCATTAAAACAATCCAAAAATCCTTTATATAGAAAAGCACATTACACATAATTTAGTATTATTACAGTACATTAGAAAATAAACCCAGAACATACCCTGATAGACCAGTAAAAACAGAGGAAATGTACAGCAGCAAACACAAATAAAACCAGGGATGTGATCATCCAAAGACAAAAGATTAAAAAGATTAATCCAAAGATTAAAGAGCTCCATGTTTGTTATTATTGAATGTAGGGACGCACAATTAAAGCCCAAAATCATATTGTGACTATTTTATCATATTATTATTATTATTAAATGAACAACTCTCTGTACTTCAGTTGTCATTTTCCAAGTTTGGCCGATCATTTGCCAAGATGTGAAAGGATTCCTGACTTTTTAACACGCAATTGTAAGTTGAGATCACTCAATTCTGACTTTATAACACGCAATTGTGAGTTCATATCTCTTAATTGTGACTTAATAACATGTAATACTGACTTTATAACACTCAATTGTGAGTTTATATCACTCAATTCTGACTTTATAACAGTTTATATCACACAATTGTGTGAAAAATAGTCAGTATTGTGAGATAAAAAGTCACAATTACCTTTTTTCTTGTTTATTCTGTGGCAGAACCTTCTTCCTTAGGGAAGGGAAGAAGTCCATGCATTTAACCCTCTACTGCACAGTGTTGCCATATGGCAACATACCCTTTCTTTGGACATTTCTTGAAATTTGAAAATAAACATGAGCTCTGATTGATCTTAAATTCATAATAGAACCCGGTGGTAACCAATGATATGCTTTGATGACATCACGACACTACACACACCCTTGCAACGTCATTCTTTTCACACACTTTTGATGACTCCAGCTGCTGAAAAAGTGCTCGTGTATATGTGAAGATTTTCCTCATTTTTTTCATATTTCTTCGGAATAAAAAAATACATCAAGCATCTGGGATAAGTTCTAATCTTTTTTCAATCATTGTCACATTGTTTTGATACTTATATTACCTTTTTATTTAATAAAATAGGTATGTTGCCATATGGCAACATTGTGCGGTAATGGAACAATATTTTGCCCATGCTATTGCAGAGTAGCTTTGTATGAATGACAATGTATGGATGCACTGATATAGTTGGATGGTTGTATTCTACTCATATATTTATATATATTTGTATATATTTATAAAGTAAAGTAAAAGTAAAGTATAAAAGTAAAATATATATCCGTCTTGACCGCTTTGATCACTGGCCAGAGATGGGTGCACCAAAAGGAAGGTGCAAGAATCCTGGCTGCAAGGGCATCGTCAGAGTTGTTTGCTCTAAGTGCAAGGTGCACCTCTGCCTTAAAGGTGGGGTAAGTGATTTGCAAAACGGCCGGCAGATTTTGAAAATACACAACTCAAAAGGTCCTACCTTCTTTCCTCCAACGCTGGCCCTGACTCCACCCATTCGAAGAGGGGCATGGGGGGAGGGGGGTATGGTACGACCGTTTGATTGACGCACTTACTGCCCAATGATTCTAGGTGGTCTTGGAAATGATTGGCTGGAGTTTTTCGAGTCCTGCCCGTTCCACAGATAATTACATTTTTTAATTTTCATGTCAGTGCTTCAAACTCAGTGGCTGTAAGTGGGTTAGGAATAGGATTTCAAGTGATTTTGAAAAAATGGTCAAAAAAGAAAATCACATACCCCACCTTTAATGGAGAGAACAACTGCTTTAAGGCGTTTCACATCGAGTAGTTTCACTTGAACAGTTCTTATGAGTTTGCGTCAGATGTTTTGTAAATGTTGTTGAAATAATACTTTGAAAATTAGTTTCATATTTTGTACACAAAGCTCTTGAAAACATTTTAAATAATAAAAACAATTTCATTTCTAAAAGACAGGTCTGTAATCATCTATGAATTTCATATCATTTTGGGAGAAAACGCATCAGGCTGTTCCATTGTCGCACAATGTTGCCATATGGCAACGTACCCAAAAGTACCCCTCCCAAAAAAAAAAAAAAGAAATGTTAATTTGAGTCTATTTTATATATAAAAAACACTGTAAATTTTTTTTCCATGATTGCATAATAATGCGTGCAGTAGAGGGTTAATAAATGCATTTGAAAACAGTATTTTGCAGTTTTAGTAATTGCAGAACTGTAAAATTCACATCTTTAAGAAAAACTTTAAATAAACATGAAAAGAGAGCAACAAAAGCAGTGTTCAATGATTTTGTATTCATAAAAATGATAAAGGGTTGTTCAAGATGTTTGATTAGTGGTTTCCAGCATTGAACTCCCTACAGCTAGTCTTGGTTTCAGACAGACCGTTGGCTGAATGTCTGAGGGTGCTTTCACACCTGCCTCATTCAGTTCGGTTGGGTCGCACTAGAGTTCGTTGTCCCCCTCAGTGCGGTTCGTTTGGGCCGGTGTGAATGCAGCGATCGCACTCGGGTACACACCAAACGCGGACCAAACAAGCGTACCGAGACCTTCTCGAAGAGGTGGTCTCGGTACGCTTTCAAACGAACTCTGGAGCGGTTCATTAGTGGTGAGAACGTGATCCGACCTCGAACAGACCCGACTGCCAAAGAGCCGCGCGTTTTTGGACTAAACCAGCTGCCGTAGTCAAACAAAAACATTATTTAGATTGTCAATAGCGCTCCCTTTAAGCCATGACTGACTCATCGCGTTCTGCACTCTCACTGAAACTCTCCTCATGAACACTGCAGTTGTCCGCACTGCACAGGGAATCTCTTATTTATATCGCGTCTAGACTTTGTTGTTTATGAGGGGATTTGCGAAAGGATAAAGCTTGTGCTGATTCTGAACATACATTGTGAGCAAATCTTCCTCCTCTTCTTTACTTCCAGGAGTTCTGTTTGAATTTTCCCGGACGTTAATTCTGACCAAACGAAGTGAAGTTATGGAAATATGTTCAAGACACATCTGGCCAACGAGTGATGTGGATGTTGTCACGTGACTGCATTTTGGTTCGTTTCATCAACTCATCAACTGATTCGGACCAGTGGTCTGGACCAAATGAACCGAACTACAGATGTGAAAGCACCCTAATGCATGTGTCACACAAAACTGGAAACACTTCAGGAGTTTCGAAGTCATCATCTGAATGCTTTGGATTCTACCAGACACCAGATGTGTGACATCGAACCAATACAGAAAGCCGAAGTGTTTACAACTGTAACAATAAACGGTTATGATCAACTAAATACTGTGTTTTAAAAAGTATGAGAAGTTTACAGCATACTCTATATACAAATATACCTAAGAGTTTTACAAGCTGGTCTGTTAATGTAGGAACATCGACTGTAATTTTTCACGTCCCTAAACGTGATGCTGAACAAAACGAACTGTGATTGGTTGTTTTACACTTCAGTCAGACGGCCTCTGGTCCTTGGCCAATGAAAGCTACTATGAAATCCAGAACCTCGTCCAATGAGATGTGTAGATCTTCATTTACGGGCGATGTCATAATTGGCCACAAACCAATCGCACGTCTCCTTCATAGCTGGAAAAAATAATAGCACTTTTAATGACTGTTCTTTTGACTACTATTGAAGAACATTTAGTTAATGCTGAAGCGAGAAGTGAAGATTGATCACCTGCTTTGAACGGTGTGAACTTGAAGTCTGGCAGGTATTTACACAGTTTGGCGTTACTGGCTGTTTTCTTGAATTGACCGTCTGCTTTACTAGTGTCATACTGAGAGCGGTTAGTTAAGGGTTAAAGGGTATGTTCACACCAAAAGGACAACTCTGTAATTCAAGGACTACTTTTATGATGCATTTTGAAGCTCAACAGCTCAAGAACAATCTGTAAAGTCTGCAAACTGCCTTATTTTGTGTCCCACAGATCAAAGATTACCGTTCTGTAAAAACGAAAGATTTTCACAGTAATTGTGTGTGAAAGGATACAATCACGTCACCTTTGAAACCCATCGCTTCAACCACAGCGTTCGCAGCATCCTTTATGGACAACTCATCCTCCTCTCCGACTAGAGAGAAAAACAGACAAAGATAAACAAATTTACTTGATTAAACAGTCTGGCGCACACATTCAAATGCAAAACAAGTTAACAACAGGTCCTAAAGATATGTTTTATTCAATAGACATCAGGGGTGTAACGGTGCACTGAAGTCAGGGTTCGGTAAGTACCTCGGATTCTGGGTCACGGTTCGATACGAGTTCAGTCATTTACATGTCCACCCATCCCCAGATTGTTGAGTGCTTACGATAAAAAAATAATAAATTGTGATTTGTTACTCTAATAGCTGGGTTTCAGTCACGTGATTATGATGACGCGCGAAATTCAGATGGAGGGCAGGGAGTGAAGAGCGCAATGGACGAGATGGAGGAAAGTCCGTACTGTACTACTTTACACGCTATTACAAGAGAAAGAGAAAAAACTAAAAATCAAACCTATGTTGGACGTGATCCTTACGTTATGTAGAGGAGCGGTTTTTCAACTGAATTGAAAGATTTTCCTGCCATCGAGGCGCTAGATATCAGCAACTACCTCGTCTTACAGACATACTTTGACTTTACAAAGTTCGTACACAAACATAGCCACTTAAGTTGTATTAACTCATCTTTGACGAAGTGATCACCGCACACACGCGCATTTTCCCATTCGGCTCCTCCCGACCGCAGACGTAGGTTTGCAAGCCGTTTTTCCGGAGTTTTTCGGTCAATTTCTTGCATTTCCGCCCCTTATGAACAACAACTTTTGGTACACGATAAAAACTCTTCGTGGTTTGATCGATTTAAGTAACCATAAACGACGCAAAACATAGGCATTTTGAGTTTGTTATAGTGCTTTCTAAATACAGCAAATCACTTCCTGCCCTCCATTTGCATTTCGCGCCATGGCAACGCAGTGGCGTGACATCATATGAAAACAAGCTATCCACCTTATTCCTGACGACCTTACTGCGTTTTGAATTATGGGCGGCACTTCCGGTTTGGGGAACTTCCATTCAAAAAGACTGAAACGAATCATTTCAAATCATAAGGTTGCCCTACAAATAAAGCGTATCTGTCAGTTTGACTTAATGAGCTATCAGTTTTCTTTCATGTTTTATCTAAGAATAACATGAGAATAACGTAACACTTGGTATTTTAACGTGACATGTTATAACAAGAATATCTATAGTAAGAGCTCTGCATTATTTTCCTCATAATTATTTTCTTTTTTCCTTTTCGAATTCCGCTGTAATAGTATGACAAAAGTCAACACATACTGCACATTTGTGGTCTGTTCTCCCGATTTAATTTACGATGTATATATCATTAATAATTCACCGGAATCCTCCCCAAATCCTCACGTCTTTTTCCAGGTTTGGTTTCACAGGTAAATACAATTTATTATCTGTCAAAATGACTGAAATCACTTTAAATTAGTATCACGCAATGCTGAAGTAAAACACTCTTTTATTAAGGCAACGTATGTTACATAATACAGATACCACAGTGATAATTAACCGACCGATTTTGCTGTGGAAAGATGCTTTTGAGATTATACATGGTCTGTTGAAAGTTACCTTGTTGATGCTTTTACACTTTTAAATGTCTTTTTAATGTTCAATGGTTGAAGGGTGAGTAGAATAATGTAATGTCATCGTACACGGTTTAAAAATATATTATTGCGTCCATAGAGCTTAGTCTTTCACTGATTGTTTACATCTTAACGGAAGTTACACCCATAAATTCGCGCAAAGCGTCATGGGGCGCAGGAATACTGTGGATTGATAGATTGTCCAATGCTGCGTGGTAAAATGCAACGCTGTTTGATTAACGTGTTCTGCGTAGCTTACGCTGTCATTTTCTTTGCGCGTGAGAGTTCATTGGTTCACCCAAACATGTCAACTCTGTCAGTAATGACTCTCCCTCATGTTGTTCAACCCCGTAAGACTTTATTTGTAAGGAACTGTGGGAACACTGTGTCAAACACGGGTCGAGTACCTGACAGAATGATGGGCTCCACCTCGTCATAATCCCTCAAAACCCACAGAAACAGACGAGCCAGATCCAGAGAGTAGATGAACTGCCGTAGAGGACGACCTGAACCCCAGACCTGCAGAGGTTTACCTTCCTCTACAAAACACACAAACACACGAAACACGTTTAACATGTGATCAGAACTCTGCTTGAATGAGGCTCTGGATCAAGTGTGTCACACACAGAAAAGTGAAGCCAAAACATTTCGATCGCCCCTGGTGGCTTCCTGCAATATAGGTTATAAACCTCGCCCTCTCTGAATGGGAGCCAAAAAAAAAAAAAAAATCGAATTATACCTTAAAGATGATTTCTGTAATTTTGGGTTCTTCTCATCACACTGTTTTTTCCAATAAGTTTGGTTTGAGTTAGTTATTTGATGCTATAAAAACAGGTGTGAGTCATGATTGGCAGCTGTGCTTGCAGAAAGTTAAATGCATCTCACTCTTTGCCAGATATGTCTTGTGAATCAATCCTGGAAGCACGTGACCGTCCTCTATGTTGTAGTTGTCATGGGGTCCAAACACATTGGTGGGGATGACGGCGGTGTATCTCCGACCGTACTGCTGAAAACACGCCCTAATGGACAAACACACTGTGATGTATTTCTTACAAAACAAACACTTCAAATCTCATAATACATACATTTTGACCTTATTTTCATGACAATTACACACATTCCTCACAAATTGTCATTGTTGTCATAAAAATAATTCATTGTATACATATATACACTACCGTTCAAATGTTTGGGGTCGGTACGATTTTAAATACTTTTAAAAAAATTCTCTTCTGCTAACCATGGCTGCGCTTATTTGATTAAAAATACAACAAAATCAGTTATAGTATTAAATATTATTCCAGTGTAAATCAGCTGTTTTCTGTGTGAATATATAGTAAAGTGTAATTTATTCCTGTGATCAAAGCTGAATTTTCAGCATCACCAGTGTCAGTGTCTTCAGTGTCAAATGATCCTTCACAAATCAGTATAATATGAGGATTTGATGCTCAAGAAACATTTATTATTATTATCAATGTTCAAACAGTTGTTGGTCTGTCAGTTGTACAGTTTTTTTTTTTTTTTTTTTTTGGATTCTTTGATGAATAGGAAGTTCAAAAGAACAGCATTTGTTTGAAATAGAATCTTTTGTAACATTATAAATGTCTTTACTGTCCTTGATAAATAAAAGTATTGATTTCTTTCCTCCAAAAAATAAAAATAAAATTCTCACTGACCCCAAACTTTTGAACGGTAGTGTATATATTTTAAATATTTATTTAAATTGCTAAATATTTATTACACATGGTGTTTTTAATGCTGCATTTAATTTATGATGATCTAAATGTAAAAAAAAAAAAATTGTATCACAGTTCACACGATTCGGTCTTGTCTTGGTCACGTTTCATGTCATGTCTTCTCATGTGATCCTTCCATCTGTCTTGTCATTGGTTAATCGTCTGTTCATTGTTCACAGGTGTCCTTTGTCTTGTCATTAGTCTGTGTATTTAAGCCCTCATGTTTGCCATGTGCCTTTGTCAAGTTTTGTTTCACTGTAATCTCTGTCGCTAAGCGTCATGTTTCATGCCACGCCATGTTTTTGTTTTGTTAAATTGGTAAATAAACTGCACTTGGGTTCTCTATACAACTTGCCTTCAGTGGATCATTACAACAGTAATGGGTATTTAACGAAATTCACCAATTAGAATAAGAATTACACACAAAAATTAAATAAAGAAAAATAACCATGAACTACGGTAATGTTTAAATCTCATTTGATGATATGAAAAGCCACGGAAATTTTTTATTTTTTTTGATGTAACAGACTTTTATGTGAAAGACCCAAGAAAAACTCATGACCAATGAACTTTGACGCTGACCTGTTGTGGACATCAATCATGCGTTTGGCGTAGGCATAACCGAAATTAGACTCATGTGGCGGACCGTTGTGGATCTGAAACAGAGCGAGAGAGAAACACGTCTGTATAGATGACAAAACATATAGACGATACCAAACAAAAAGTGTCTAATCATCATCTCTCTCAAATCATAACACAATACCAGTGGATGATCTTGTAGAACATAAACTGGACCCACTGGATTCTAATGCAGACGAAGTCTGAGTTATGAAAGTTACAGTATGGCCTCGTTTACACTGCAGGTCTTGATGCCCAATTCTGATTTGTTGCCTATATCCGATTTTTTTTTACCGTCCGTTTACACGTTCTTTAAATTGTGACCCATATCCGAGTCATGTGTTTACACTTGAGTGAAACATCGCGCATGTTTAAAGGGGTCTATGGACGAACGCGCAGCGAGATCTCAGGACAGGTGGGAACATGATCTCATAAAAGTGAGTATCTATAGCACAAATTTTATTTCTCATGCCATTTATACGCCAAAAATAGTTTTTGCTTGCATATGATACGCACTGTAAACGTGCGAATTGAACGCCATAAAGTGCGTATCATGCATGCAAAAACTATTTTTGGCGTAAACGCCACGTGAAAAAAAAAATCGTGCAATAAACACACTTTCATGAGATTGTGGCGGGCTTTAACGAGGAGCAGGGGGTCCGAAATTTTAGGATGAGCAAGCCAACCTTTGATATGTTGTGTCAACGTGTGTCCACATTCCTCTCCTATGACAACACAATGTTTCATCGGGCCATCCGTCCCTTTGCAGATGCGCGTCTGGGTTTCTCTCGTCATTAAACCGCGGAGACGTGGCCTAATGCCTCGGAAAATCCAATCTGCCTGTTTACATGACAGTCGCATTGGCACATATCCGATTTACTTCTGATTTATTTCCACATTTGAACGAGGCCTGAAACCGATCTCGAAATATCCGAATGCATGCGTTTTTTTCCTGTTTACACTGTCATAGAACACATCCGATCTGTGTCGCATACGAGTAAAAAATCGGAATTGAGTCACATTTCACTGACAGTGTAAACGAAGCCATATGAGTCCTGTAGTTCCAGGTCTTATGGGTCTTTTAGTAGCTATCAAGTCTGTTAGCGAGCTAGCTGCATAACTATGGACTAGAAATAGGATTAACTCCAAGGTAGCTAAATTGTGTAAAGCAGACAAGGTTTTTTAAGATAATCGAGCAGTAATAATTCCTCCGTAAATAATCTAGCTCTACTGTTGGGTCATCTCTGGTTCTCATTGAAAACCATAGATATCACAAACCTCAAAACACCAACTTTTGTATAGTAAATCTGGCAACGTCCTGGCAAGATCCTTGATTAGTTTACTGGGTTTCGTTGCTGGAGAACGACGTTCTTGCCCGCCAGCCAGTACTTGTGATGTCACGTGCAAAGTATGAATTAAAGTGTGTGTGTGTGTGTGTACTTGTACAACTATCTTTGTGAGGACCAGTTTGAGTTTTAGACCATTGGAGTGAGGACAAAGAGAAGTGAGGACATTTTGGCCGGTCCTCACTTTCTGAAACCCCTTTAAAGGCCTGTTTGAGGGTCAAGACTTGGTTTTAGGGATAAGGTTATAATTAGGTTAAGGGTAGGTTTAGGGTAAGGGTTCGGGTTAAGCACTTAGTTGTGATGAGTAAGGTTATGGTAAGCGGCTAGAGATTGCATTGTGTCAATGAATGTCCTCATAAAGATAGATGTACAAGAGTGTGTGTGTGTGTGTGTGTGTGTGTGTGTGTGTGTGAGAGAGAGTTTACCATGGTCTCATCTATCGGGTAGGTGGTTTTATCTGGGAATATACACGTGGAAAGGCAAGAAACGACCTTCACCACCCCAAACTCATGAGCTGTCTGCAGCACGTTGTCATTGACAAATACATTATTCCTCTGAAAACAACAAACAAAGACAGTCAATGTACAGTTAAATTATTCAACAGTGATATTTCCAAGCTTTTATTACATACTGTATGTGACCCTGAACCACAAAACCAGTCATAAGGGTAATTCTTTTTTTAAATTGAGATTTATATATCATATGAAAGCTGAATAATAAGCTTTCCATTGATGTGTGGTTTGTTAGGATAGGACTGAATATTTGGCCGAGATACAAGTATTTGAAAATCTGAGGGTGCAAAAAAATCTAAATATTGAGAAAATCGCCTTTAAAGTTTTCCAAATGCAGTCCTCGATGTTTCTGCATCCACTCACAAAAATAAATTTGATATATTTACAGTAGGACATTTACAAAATATCTTAATGGAACATGATCTTTACTTAATATCCTAATGATTTTTGGCATAAAATAAAAATCGATAATTTTGACCCATAAAATGTATTGTTGGCTATTGCCACAAATATATTAACCGTGCGACATGTGACTGGTTTTGTGATCCAGGGTCACATATGTCCAATTACCCAGAAGTCCAGGTTCTGTCTCATGTTTCTGAAGAGCCCGCCCACCATGGCGGCCAAATGAATGACGTGTGTCGGACGATGCTTCTGGAAGACTGATCTCGTCTCTTCAGCGCTCCTGAAACACCACATGTAAATACAGTTATCATGAGACACGAAATGGACAAAAAGCAACAAGAATTAATTTACATATTGGCAATTTACTATTAGTGGCAAATGTTTCCATTTCATGAACACTGCAATATGCAAATAAGCATGAGCTTGGCTAACTCAAGTTTCGCTCAGAGCTCCAGTACGCGAGTCTGACACTGCGTTCAAGTCATGCTGGAAAGATCATATTTGCGTGTTGAACAGACATGAACGCCACCACAATGTCCTAATTTGATTCACATTTATTTGTATAGGCCTAGCGCTTTTCACAATACACATCGTTTCAAAGCAGCTTCACAGAAAGTGCATGAGTCCACATTAGAATTTACAGTGATCTGTTATTATCAGAGAGAACTGTCTAAGTTATGTATTTCAGAAATGTACATATACAAATCACAGTTAGCTAAAAATGTATTAATTTAAACAATGTAATAATTTAAGGCAGAAACAATGAGCTCATTGAAGTAATGAATACTTGTTTGTTAACAAATGATTATGACAGAAAATTTTATTTTCTAATGGGATTTTCTTTACGAGTTGGGAGCGTGTCAGTGAGAAATATGGCGGAATACCACAACACAAAGCTGTAAGCCCGTCTATTGGTCCAAAGAGGGTTTCCAATAATAGAGAGCCTAAGCCCCGCCCCTTCCGTTCGACCACCATGGGACCTTATTTCGGAAAAATATTGTATGGTAGTCAATGGTGAGAGACAACAAATATTTTGATCTCGTTTGAATTGTGCCCTGAATTACACATATGATGTTTGTCAATTTAAAAGATACATTTTAAAGTCAAGAAAGTCGCAGTTTGATGTAAAACTGTTGAGGTATAAGACTGTGAAAATACGTAATTACAAAGACTACAAACCCAAAAGGCGCACATTTTCTCTCAATGAATGAAAGTAACTTTACTGAAGCTAACTTTACTGAAGCTAACTTTACTGAAGCTAACTTTACTGAGGCTAACTTTACTGAAGCTAACCTTACTGAAGCTAACTTTACTGAAGCTAACTTTACTGAAGTTTACTTTACTGAAGCTAACTTTACTGAAGCTAACTTTACTGAAGCTAACTTTACTGAAGTTTACTTTACCGATGCTAACTTTACCGATGCTAACTTTACCGAAGCTAACTTTACTGATGCTAACTTTACTGAAGCTAACTTTAGTGAAGCTAACTTTACTGATGCTAACTTTACTGAAGCTAACTTTACTGAAGCTAACTTTAATGAGGCTAACTTTACTGAAGCTAACTTTACTGAAGCTAACTTTACTGAGGCTAACTTTACTGAAGCTAACTTTACTGAGGCTAACTTTACTGAAGCTAACTTTACTGAAGCTAACTTTACTGAAGCTAACTTTAATGAGGCTAACTTTACTGAAGCTAACTTTACTGAAGCTAACTTTACTGAGGCTAACTTTACTGAAGCTAACTTTACTGAGGCTAACTTTACTGAAGCTAACTTTACTGAAGCTAACTTTACTGAAGCTAACTTTACTGAAGCTAACTTTACTGAGGTTAACTTTACTGAAGCTAACTTTACTGAAGCTAACTTTACTGAGGCTAACTTTACTGAAGCTAACTTTACTGAAGCTAACTTTACTGAGGCTAACTTTACTGAAGCTAACTTTACTGAAGCTAACTTTACTGAAGCTAACTTTACTGAAGCTAACTTTAATGAGGCTGACTTTACTGAAGCTAACTTTACTGAAGCTAACTTTACTGAAGCTAACTTTAATGAGGCTAACTTTAATGAGGCTAACTTTACTGAAGCTAACTTTACTGAAGCTAACTTTACTGAAGTTTACTTTACCGATGCTAACTTTACTGATGCTAACTTTACTGAAGCTAACTTTACTGAAGCTTTACTGAAGCTAACTTTACTGAAGCTAACTTTACTGAAGCTTTACTGAAGCTAACTTTACTGAAGCTAACTTTACTGATGCTAACTTTACTAATGCTAACTTTACTAAAGCTAACTTTACTGAAGCTAACTTTACTGAAGCTAACTTTACTGAAGCTTTACTGAAGCTAGCTTTACTGAAGCTTTACTGAAGCTAACTTTACTGATGCTAACTTTACTGAAGCTAAATTTACTGAAGCTAACTTTACTGAAGCTAACTTTACTGAAGCTAACTTTACTGAAGCTAACTTTACTGAAGCTAACTTTACTGAAGCTTTACTGAAGCTAGCTTTACTGAAGCTTTACTGAAGCTAACTTTACTGAAGCTAACTTTACTGAAGCTTAACTTTACTGATGCTAACTTTACTAAAGCTAACTTTATTGAAGCTAACTTTACTGAAGCTAACTTTACTGAAGCTAACTTTACTGAAGCTAACGTCTGTCATTGTTTCTATAGTCTTACGTTATAATCGTAACGTTACGCCGTCATGCCTGAGTGTTTTGTACCAGACTGCACACACGCGAGCAGCGGATCTCGCTCGTTGTTTCGCTTCCTGGGAGATGTAGTTCATTGAGCGATTTTCACATAAAAACTAAATCTGTTTTATGACAAACTGTGACTTTCTTGACTTTCATAATTATCTTTTAAATTGACAAACATCATATGAGTAATTCAGGGCACAGTTCAGACGGAATAAAAAGATAAGTAGGGATGGCTGACGTGAAACTGTCGTTCCGAAGCTTTGCGAGATCCCGAAGCGTAGATGTTTCGAAACACTGATCCGAAGCGTGATTCAAAACACCCATGTCACGTGACTACGGCTAAATGAAGCTTCTGAGTGTTTCGACAGGTGGCGTGCTCCGCCGATTCAGCGTTTGATTGACAGGGTCGGGAACAGACCACACAATCACACATCTGTATAAAAGTGTCAACTCATCCTGACCTCGTGGGTTTTTGTGGGAGGATTTTTTCAAAAACTGGAGAAATGATCTGTTAAAAAAAAGTAGGCTAAGTCCTTCCAAAGAAGAGAAATTAATATTTTTAATAAGAATCTCTAAAAAAAGTGAGACATTGTGGCTTGATTTGTTTTATTAATACTCATTTTTCAGGACCAAAATAACATTCTGCACAGTGAGGAGCCTACAGGTTACAAGCTTCACATATTAGAAAAATAGCTACAATAAAAAATAAAAAAAACATTTTTTTAATGGCTCGTTGTCAAGGTTGTTTCAGATCAACAACTGCAAGCGACCACTAGGTGTCACCGTTGAGACGGGTGTCGGATTGATTCGAAGCCTTGACACAATATGGCACATTTGGTTCAACGGTTTCATTGCTTCACGAAGCCTCGATCTGCACATCACTAAAGATAAGTTGTTTTTCGCCATTGACTACATATTTTTTCCGAAATAAGGTCCCATGAGCCGGAAGCGGAGAGGGAGGCCTCAGCGTGTTGCTGTCTTTCCTTTTACACAACACAACAAGATTAAATGGAACACCGTTTTTATATATATTCTCTCGTTACTTCATCTGACTCCATAAATGATTTATTTTTTTAATGATATCTGTGTATCATCAAAAGTTAACAAATGCTTGATTAACCTTTTTAACTATTAATTATGTTTTACTCCCTCAGATCAGGAAACTATACCTCTTTGAGGTCTGTGCGTCTTTCGCAGGTCTCCGACACAATCTCGCCAGTTTCATCAAACAGAGGCGATTGGCTAAATATCTGAGATTTGCCGTATTCACATGTACAAAATCAAAAGATACTTTAATAACCCCCTTGAAATGCCTCCTCGTGGATTTAATTAAATCGTTTTACTTCAATAGAGATTTTGGCCAGCATTAAAGCAGCACTAAGTAGGAATTCCGTTTTTGTCAAACAGCGACCCCTAGAGTCGCTGTGGAGTAGGGATGGGACGATACACTTAAACTCACGATACGATGCACCTCGATATGCCAGGGTCACGATACGATACGTCACGATACGATATCAAAAAAGGGGAAAAAAGAAAAAAATATTTCTGTATAAAAACAACTAATTCATTTGCTTTGGCCGCCAAAGCAAATGTGTGTCCCGCCAAAGCCTTTTTTGATCGGCGAGTGATGTAGAATGAATTGACTGCTGCGCTTGACAGGGCGCATAATGAGCAGAGAGAGAGAGAGAGAGAGAGCGCCCCGGCCGCGCGCGCGCACTCTCACGTCTTCAAACAAAACGAGCGCTGTCTTGCTCTCTCTCCCTCGCGCATATTAATCAAAATCAATTGACAGTTTGACACGAATGTAAAAGGTCGGAAGACCGCAGTTTCACGTGGAGCATTTGGAGATTTTTAGAGATTAGAGACTCTAGGCTTACTTAGACTCAATGAACATCTTAACACTAAATTATAAAGGCCGGTCTCATATAGACGCCTGTCTCAAATACAAGCCGGTGCAGTTCGACGATTTGGGAAAATAAAAGCCCGGGCTACTATTTGAAGTTTTACGGTATATATATACATTTGACTCCTTGGTCGGCTGTTTGGGGGCAAGGCAGTTGGTACTGATGCTAATATTTGTTAGCTCGCTGTAGACTGCAGTGTTGTTGTTGCAACATGCGCTGTCTTGACGTGATGACGTACCGCACCGTTCCCCGGATATAATTTTTTTTTTCATTTAGTTTTACCCATACCCTGCTTGATCAGCAGATGGTGCTGCCAGCCTGCCACCATAGACTGTATGTCTGCCCCATATACATACACACACACATAATACACTAAATTATTTATATACTACGCAAATCATGCAGCAGTGCCATCTATCTTTATTTCGCGATCCATTTTTTTTCGACCTCGATGCGTTTCGTCACGTTTTGTATCGTGATATTTTGTCAAACGATATTCCGTCCCATCCCTACTGTGGAGCACTTGTACTGTCGTGAATAGCACTCACGCAGAGATGGCTCGCACTCACGGCCGGATCCCCTCCCCCTGTACACCGGTACCTGTTCAGTAGGATGGACGCTGTAACGTGTGGAAATAAGGTATGGCCCCTTTAAGAGCTGCGCGCGCCCAACACCACATGTATACGGCGCCGGGTTATTTCTGTTTGATGCTAATTTTATCAGAATTTTATCAGATCTGTTTTTTGCCGTAAAGCAATTCGTTACCTCGCGAGACCTGATATCACACGATACTTCCTAACAAAGTTGCAAGGGTGGTTTTGCGGCTCACAGGCACCAGGGGGGTGCGAGACGACCACCATTCAACACGAAATCAGTAATATAAACATTACAATGACTCCAAAGCTGTTCGGTTAAAGCCTAGTTCACACTACATGATTTTAAAACGTCGGGCTGAACTGTGCGGTTCACACTACATGACTTGCTCTCTGTGAAATCAGGAGTGTTCAAGTTGTTGAGCTGTTCACACCACACGACACAACGTGATTGATCCGCAACAGGAGGTAACGCACTACGCGAGTTGACAACAACTCTGTCACCCAGCGATTCTATCTTGTCTACAAACCACGTTTTGTCACGAAAAATCACGCGATAAAGCGAACCGGAAATGACGCGAAACAGCACGCGCGCCAATACCCAGCGAAGAAGACGAAGAAGAACACAACACGCGAACATGCCTTGCTCTGATTGGCTGTAGCTCATGACATCACTGAGGTCGAGTCGGGCGACAGCTCTGGATATCTAGCATGCCAGATATTTTTCTGGGCTCGGCGACGCGTATGCGAGGCGTCTGCGAGCGTCTTTGATGCGTTGTTGGCTCTTTCATACTAACAGATTGGCGAGCGTTCACACGCGAAAACACCCTGACCTGTCGGCGAGCTCAACGATTTGCAAATCGGGCTTAAATCGGGCTTAAAATCATGTAGTGTGAACTAGGCTTTAGGTAAAAAAGTTACTTAGTTCACCTTTAAAAGACGCCAGTCGATCAACTTCACTTCTCTCAAAATGGGTTTTGATTGGCCAAGCCTGTGATTGCTTACGCACGCTTATTAAAAGTAACATTAAACCAAAACAGAGGTAAATGAGACACACCCAGATCTAAGTTGGTCAAACAGCGTTTGCTGCTATTAGACGGAGCTGTCTCTGCACCCAAGCACTCTTGAACCGATACTGGATATTAGTCGTCACTAATCTGACGCAAAACTTGTGGAAGTATACGAATCCTCCAATAATCTATTTGGGAAAAATAATCTTAGAGTCAGTCGGAATAAAATCAAACGTTTACAATTTATTCACCAGGTAATGAAGCAATAATTCAAAATCAAATTCATGAAATCATCAGTTAATCATATCATAACAACAATTCAGAGATCGAGGAATTTGTAGAAATTATTGCCTGGCAACGAAAATTACACACAGCGGTTGTGTGGGCAGTCAAACTACAGACTCCTCGAACTTTTCTGCTCCTTTTCCTTATAAACCCAGATATTCAATATTCTTTACCAAATGGTGTTGTCTGTCATTATAATTAGACTTTGGTTCACACACACAGCTTGAATGGGTTCTTGTTTTACATACAGGAGGTAGTTTGAATGGAGGATCTGGGGGAGGGAACACCTTTAACCCTTTAAGTGTCACCCCCCTTTTTTTGAATATACATGAAAATGCACATTTCGAACTTCAATGGTTGTAATTCAAGAATGCTTTGGAATATAGACGTAAGATTGGTCTCGTTTTAAAGAAGACATTTGGCAGATTTTTGTAGAAGTGAAATGAATTAAGAAAGTGAAACAGAAAAAAAGTTATAGAAGTTTGAGTTTATGAAAATGTACAATGTGTAAAATGTAATTATTCATATTTTATATAAAATATAAAACCTGGGTGACTCTAAAACTGCAAAAAAAAAATCAAAGCCAAAAATCTGAACAAGTTGTGTTTCAAATTTTAGCTTGATATCTCAAAAAATGAGCTTTCAGTGAGATTTTGTTTGGGCGCAGTACCGAACTTTTTCACTAGGTCACAACCAGACTCCATTACTGCCCGTATAAGGGCGCCTCCATTTCCATATGTGTTTTGAGTGATCTGAACCATTATTTCCACAATTTTCATACAATTTATGAAGTAGACATCCTATTCAGAAGTAATATGAGAAGTTTGGCATATTTTGATATGAGTTCATTATAGCTCGCTGCCACATTACAAATGGTGATATATCTATAATTCTTTTCTTTATATTTAAAAAAATTCAGACCTTTTTTTCTAAAATATTTGAATGGATGCTATCTTTTGAACTCTTGGCATGAGGTTTCTACCCTTCTTTCATGATTTTTCATGTTCATCACTATTTCAAAATAAAGGTCTAAACAAGCCTTAGGAGTATGAAAATATACTTGTTGCAAATTGATAAATTATGGCTCCTCTGTAATTTATTTTGAAAATCAAATATGGTAACTAGAGATTGTAAGCTTTCAAATGATATATAGTTTGTCAAGATTAGTTTAGGTTTAGTATAGGATATTACGGTTTTAAAAATGTAATGGATTTGGGCCCACCGGTGGGCCGGTGAAGGGACACATCACTTTTCTCATACTTTATAACTTCTTTTAGCTTCTCATTATAGTTGGGAGAATGAGACCATTTGGCGCACTGAGACACTTAAAGGAGAACTCTGTTCAATTTTAACATTGAGCTCATTTTGTTGTAAATCTGGAGTGCTGTCAGTACAGAGAACGACGACAAAAATTGGTGTTTCCTACACTGTGTTATCCTCTTTTTAAAATTGTAGTTGATTGCGCGCGAACTCGACTCTCGACTACTGTGGACTTCGACCGAAAACAGGTATGTGAGCTGGCTGAATAAACATAATTTTTATTCATATCTACTGCAGTCAGATTCACCGTGTTCACTCGCATGGCTGTGCACTTGTAATGACACATCAAGGATGTTAAGAGGCTAAAAGCAGGTTTAAAACTTGCCCCATTTAAGTCAACAGGGGGCACATTTAAAAAAGAGGATAACACGGTGTAGGAAACACTGATTTATGTCGTTGTTCTCTGTACTGACAGCACTCCAGATTTACAACAAAATGAGCTCAATGTTAAAGTTGACCGGAGTTCTCCTTTAAAATGAGACCAAACATCTATAGTTACTTTTTGTACACACATAATATTGCATGGGTTTTCAGTGAGTTCCAGGTGAGGAGGAGAAGAGGGGGAGCAGGGGGATGTGATGGAAGGTGTGAACTGCGTCTCGGATGTTGCTGTTACATATGCAAGAGGGAGTTCAAATGTTAATTCTTTTGCTCTCTCGAGGGGGATGCTCAGATGGACTGGCACCTGGTTTACAAAGCTATTTAAGCAGTGGTATTGTCATGCTTTTCTGTTCACAATTAAGTAACTTGCTTGCACAAAACATGATAGCATTGTAATAAATTCATTTTCAAGCTGAAATATGGACTCATCCGACCACAGCACACATTTCCAATGTCATTTAGAGCACCTGAGATGCGTTTGGGCCCAGAGAACTCTCTGCATCTCGGCATTCAACAGAGGTATATCTTTTTCCTTGCGTAAGAGATTCGAAACGGTTTTCAGTGACAACGGTTTTCCAAAGTATTCCCGAGCCAATGTGTCTCATTTATGATACATTCGTAAATATGCGAGTGATTTGCGCGTAAAGAGACCTTCCCGAAAACTCTTCTCCTGATTCACAAATACTTCGTAAACGTCAGATGTGATAGTGAAATGTGTGTGTGTGTTAATGAATTCCAATCAGTCGTAAATGGGACGCGTGTGCACGCTCATTCTCAATTACCATAAATCCCGCCCATTAAATCCGACTGACAACTATATATGGGCATCATATTATGACATGAATGCGAATGAAAAAAAAAATTCTCAGATTCAGAAATTGAAGTTTTATTATCAGAAGTTCATTCAAAACGCCACATTTTATTTTCAAGCACACATAGTGGCGTATCGGGTCCTAAAAAAAAGGCAGCATATTACAGATGCAGTTACTGGAGTTTCATCTGTTAATCGAACATTCCCAGAAGTGAGAAGAAAATGGTTCGACATTAAGCTTGAGAGCAAAAAACGAATTAGTTCACTTCGGAAAAATAGTATTCAAACTGGAGAAGGACCACCATCGCAGATATTATTACTGGCTCTCATAATAAGAAAAAACGTATGTAATTACTATATATAATATTTTTTCAAAATTTACACGCTGTGTAAATATGTACCCGATTAAGGTGAATTAAAATGCAGCCTTATTAATGAGCAAAACGTTCGGGTGTTAAGCGCACTAGGTGTCGATTTCTTTCGTACCAACTAACATTTGGAAAATACGAACATTTAATGAATCCGAAAATTTACGCCAGAACCACTTTACACACGATTTACACAGAAATTTGTTCTGCTCGTGTTTCATGAATGAGACCCAATGTGTCTATCTAACACAGCAGCATGACGGTTCCTCATGCAATGCCATCTGAGGGGTCAAAGGTCACATACATTCAACAGAGGTTTCCTGCCTTGCCCTTCATGTACTGAGATTTCTCTGGATTCCCTGAATCTTTTCACAATATCATATATGGTAATTGGTGAAAGACCTAAATACTTTACAATCTTGCATTGAGAAGTGTGATTTTGGAATTGTTTGAGAGTCTTTGGTGGATGCTCCTTTTATACCCAGTTACGTAATCAGATTACCCTTTTTCAAGTTACTTTCAAATTTTTAAAAAAGTAATCTGATTACGTAACTGGGTATAAAAGGAGCATCCACCAAAGACTCTCAAACTATTCAAAAATCACACTTCTCAATGCAAGATTGTAAAGTATTTAGGTCTTTCACCAAAACTGATCTCGTCTCTTCAGCGCTCCTGAAACACCACATGTAAATACAGTTATCATGAGACACGAAATGGACAATAAGCAACAAGAATTAATTTACATATTGGCAATTTACCATTGCGATTTACCATTAGTGGCAAATGTTTCCATTTCATGAACACTGCAATATGCAAATAAGCATGAGCTTGGCTAACTCAAGTTTCGCTCAGAGCTCCAGTACGCGAGTCTGACACTGCGTTCAAGTCATGTTGGAAAGATCATATTTGCGTGTTGAACAGACATGAACGCCACCACAATGTCCTAATTTGATTCACATTTATTTGTATAGGCCTAGCGCTTTTCACAATACACATCGTTTCAAAGCAGCTTCACAGAAAGTGCATGAGTCCACATTAGAATTTACAGTGATCTGTTATTATCAGAGAGAACTGTCTAAGTTATGTATTTCAGAAATGTAGTTACAAGTGACATAATCAGATTACTTTTTTTCAAGTAACGCATTACTTTTATATTTACAACAAAATATCTGAGTTACTTTTTTTTTTAAATATGTTAATATACCCACACTGATATGATATTGTAATGATTGTGTTGTTTAACTGGTGTGACGTCTCATGAGTGTTTGTTCAGGATCTCTTACATGAGATTGGCATCTTTGGATGAGAGGAATACCCATTCTTCTCCTTCTCTCCCTTCGCCCTCTTTCACCACTCGCTCTATCGCTCGTCCCACCAGCCCACTGCCACCCGTCACCAACACACGCATCGGCCCGTCCATCTGAAAGAGAGAGAGATGAGGTTTGATTATAAATAACAACTGTGATTATCTATCTATCTATCTATCTATCTATCTATCTATCTATCTATCTATCTATCTTCTTATAATAAGCACATATGCACAAAATATACTATCATGGTAGAATCCAAAAATGACCATGGTTCTCCATGGAATGTTTAATGGTAATAGAGCGGTACTTCTTTGTAACTCTATTCCCTTTTTAAAAAAGTATTATGAAAAGCCAGGATATTTAATACACCTCTGATTGTGTATGACTGAAAGAGGAAAGTCACATACACCTAGGATGGGATCATTTTAATCTTTTA
The DNA here is from genome assembly GCA_029959095.1 of Rhinichthys osculus. Taxonomy (NCBI): domain Eukaryota; kingdom Metazoa; phylum Chordata; class Actinopteri; order Cypriniformes; family Leuciscidae; genus Rhinichthys; species Rhinichthys osculus. Next base: position 3,206,696 of record JARWKJ010000012.1, read on the forward strand.
ACCTCTGATACGCCCTTTATTTCAATATGACAACACATAACTGATGAGGTGTCAATATATGCATTAACACATGACCACAAAACACAGACAAACATGCTTTATAATGACACAATGCATGAACATAATCACAGTACACACTTTTAACACTAACTCTCAGATAATATTGAAAGATTATTTTCACGTGATTAAACAGCTGCAAAGTGTCTAAAACGAGCATACCGTGACATCGAATGAATGACTGTTTTATCGTGTATTAGTTATGTTAATAACTGATGAAACTAATGATTTGCCAACTGGCGTCACTGTAAGTTAATCCAAGTCCTTTTCGAGGAAAGTCAGTTCACTCGCTGGCCATATTTCCATCGCCTCCGGGCAGGTATTTTTCTCATGCAAATTGCAAAATCAACTCCTATTTTCTGGAATGTAGAATAACCAGAATATCAGCTGTGCTCTTTCCTATAAATGTTTCTCATGCTCAGATAACGGTAAAGCGTTTCCGGTTTGGTCGAGAGAGAGTGCGCATGCGCGGCTCTAAACGCGATTCACTGGAAGAGGAGCTTCTAACTGCAACTGCAAACACGGGAGGACTTACCATTTGGCGATTTGCACTTTTGTTCAGAATTATTCCACGTTGCAGTTTTTCCTATTCATGGTAATCCGAGTGAGCAGTCTAGATATGTCTACAGAGATCTTATAGAGATCCATAAAGGTCCGCCTGGATCACGTGTGCCTTACAAACCAATCACATCATAGCCTTGACGTCATTGAAACTCTAGAGTTTTATGTCTGTGAATCACTGGAACGAAATGCAACTTTATTTTGAAACATGGCAAGGGCTTTAAAGCCGTAAAGCCATATCTTAAATTAAATTTTTACTTTGTACATTGTAATACATGTATAATTTCTATACTGTTTATGGATACCCTCTATCCGTCTTTATTTGTGTATTTGTATTGTTTATTAACAGTAATGCTTTATTTAATGTTGTTTTTATTCCTATTATAATCTTTTTTCAATTTCCAAGTATACACATTAGTCTATATAATTGTTTAATGTTATTAATGTAGGTAAAAGTATTACATTCAATGTATTACATATTTACTTTCCTGCAACCAATATTCAGTTGTTACATACACATCTGTAACGTTACTGTATATTTTAATGTTATTTCGAATATATTTGTTACAGGTTTAAAAACTTAGCAGTAAATGAGAGAGAAAGAGAGACAATAGTTAGTTGCTTTAAAGGTCCTCTTTGTTGTCTTTTAATAAACATTGTTTGTACTTTAGAGTCATCAAGACACTTTGAATCACAGGATTCATAAATACATTGAAATACACAAAACATAATATAGATACTTAAATCAAATCACAATAAATAAGTAAATAAATAAATCAAGATAGGTACCTTAACCGCAATGCTCTAATTCTTCCACACAACTCCTGAACTCAGGTAAGAATACACCAATGGACTTATTTATGACAAAAGCATATGTATACGATATATATATATATATACATACATACAGTGGTGGGCAAAATTATTAGAACGGTAAGATTTTTTTTTTTAAAGGAGTCTCTTCTGCTCACTAAGACTTCATTTATTTGATCCAAAATACAGCATAAACAGTAATATTGTGAAATATTTCTACAATTTAAAATAACTTTTTTTTTATTTGAATATATTTTAAAATGCTATTTATTCCTGTGATTAAAGCTGTATTTTCAGCATCATTACTCCAGTCTTCAGTGTCACATGATCCTTCAGAAATCACTCTAATATGAGGATCTGATGATCGATAAACATTTATGATTATTATTTATTATTATTCTAGAATCAGTGTTGAAAACAGTTGTGAACAATTTTTTTTCAGGATTATTTGATGAATAGAAAGTTCAAAAGAACAGTATTTATGTGAAATAGAAAGCTTTTGTAACATTTTCATACCGTTCAAAAGTTTGGGGTCAGTACGTTTTTTTTTTTATATATATATAAATTAAATTAATAATTTTATTCAACAAGGATTAATTATATTGATCAAAAGTGACATTTGTTGTGTTATTATGTATTTGTTATGTTTATTATGTTGCAAAAGTTTTCATTCTTTAATATTGTACTGATTTCATGTTTTACAATACTGACTAATTTACAGCGTAGTATTATTATTCAATATCAATATGAAAGCAAATCTTAGAAGGAAACTATTCTATACTATTCTATTATTATTATTTTATTTTTTTACAAAAATGATGTGTGTTTGAGAGAGAGTATTTTTGTGTATGTGTGTCAGTGAGAGTTTGTGTGTGTGTGTGAGAGAGAGAAAGTGTGTGTGATTGAGAGTGTGTGTCTGTGTAAGAGTGTGTGTGTGAGTGCGTCTGTGGGACTCTATAAGTAAGTGTGTGAGTGAGTGTGTGTGAGCGTGTCTGTGTAAGAGTGTGTGTGTGAATGTGTCTTTGTGAGAGTGTGTGTGTGAGAGAGAGAGAGAAAGAAAGTGTATGTTTGTGAGAAAGTGTGTTTGTGTGTGAGAGAGAGAGAGAGAGAGAGAGAGAGAGAGAGAGAGAGAGCGTGTGTGTGAGAGAGAGAGTGTGTCTCTGTGTGAGTGTGTGTGAGTTTTTGAGAGTGTGTGTGTGGGTGGGAATGCGAGTGAGTGTGTGTGAGAGAGTGTGTGTGTGTGTGTGTGTGTGTTTTTGTGTGTGTATAAAAATGTGTGTGAGTGTGAAAGTGTGTGTTTGTGAGAAAGTGTATGTGTGTGTGTTTGAGAGAGAGTGTGTTTGAGAGTGTGTCTCTGTGTGAGTGTGTGTGAGTTTGTGAGAGTGTGTGCGAGTGTCTATGTGAGAGAGTGTGTGTCTGTGTGAGTGTCTGTGAGAAAGTGTGTGTGTGCGAGTGTGTCTGTGTAAGTGTCTATGTGAGAGAGTGTGTGTGTGTGTGTGTGTGTGAGCGAGTGTCTGTGAGAAAGTGTGTGTGTGTGTGTCTGTGTGAGTAAGTGTCTATGTGAGAGTGTGTGTGTCTGTGAATAAGTTTAGCTATATGAGAGAGTGTGTGTGTGTTTCTGTGTGAGTGAGAGAGTGTGTGTCTGTGAATAAGTTTAGCTATATGAGAGAGTGTGTGTGTGTTTCTGTGTGAGTGAGTGTCTGTGAGAAAGTGTGTGTGTGTGAGAGAGTGTGTCTGTGTCTGTTTGAGTGTGTGTGTATAAACAGCATTACAGAAATGATCACACAAGTCAATAAATCCTTTGAACTGTTTAATAAACAACGTTCAGCTCAACCGTAACGTCCAGAGTGACCTTTGACCTCAGAGCAAACGGAGGGAGAGGGGTTTATTAACACGACTCATAAATACAGTAAACCCGTGACGAGAAACATCTCTGCATTCAGCACAATCTCCCAGAATCCTGTGTGTTTGTGTGTGTGCTGCTCTCAGGTCACGCATCTTCTTCCCTTCAACATTTCATTTCAGACACATAATCATATTTCATACCATATCTGCTTTTTATTATTATCATTATTATTATTTTAAATCTAAGTTTTGCTAACGGATGAGTTTTGAGATCCAAACCTAAATGTGAACATTAAATGCTCCTGCTGTCAAATACTGAAGTAGTAATTACTATTTCGTTATCTTCTTTTCTTTCGTTTTAGCTTTTTATTTGTATTTTTTACACATTGTTCTGTACAGATGAGGACGTGATCATGTGACCATGACAGATCAGGGTGTGCAGAAATGTGGAGAAGCCAAACATACCAACATCTTCACCACGTCTTGCTCATATTTCACCTCAAAACTATATTTTAAAATAATATTTTGCATAAAGAAAATGAAGTTTATTTTTAGGGCCAGTATTTTATATGCATGTATTTATTATATACTATTATATAATACCCCAAAATTTCTCATACAGTGACTACCAGTAAAATGTATAAAAATGTGGGAGCAAAATCTATTCAGACACTTTGACCTGATCAAGTGTGTTTTCTGTAATTGCTAATGCTCTTTTTACACACAGACTGAACAAAATGAAGCATTGCTTGGTCACTGGTTGAGCTAAACTGGTATTATCTAATTGTGTAGTTAAAGGAACACTCCGACTTTTTGGGACTTTAGCCTATTCACCTTATCCCCCAGAGTTAGATAAGTCCATACATACCTTTTTCATCTCTGTGCGTGCTATAAGTCTGTTTGACGCACCCACCGCTAGCCTAGCTTAGCACAAAGACTG